>CM031612.1:46170459-46185459 GCA_018398815.1 Conus ventricosus | reverse complement strand
CAAATTGAGGATTGGTGCCTTAAGCTATCAAAGAACAATTGTTGCATTGTTTCCTAATATAAAAAGAGCAATTTTACCCATAAGTACATTCAGTCTGTGTGATTTAAAAAATGTTTGCTTTTATTCATTCTTTTTGTCATTTTTGGAATATACATATATTGCCTTTCTCTTTATATCATGTGCATGTATGTTCATTTGATGTTTCTGAAAATGTGTAAAGATGTGTGTCAGTAAAATAAAAGAAATCTGTTCTGTATTGTAAAACTTCAGACTTATGTGAAACAAGACTTTTGAAATGGGGTAAAAGCTCAGATTGTTTTGGAATTGAATTAAATTCAGACAGTGGACTTTGTCAAATGGATATGGTTGTATGTCCTCTCATGATTGCAGGCTGTCTCCTGCTTGCTCAGTGATTAATTAGTATATTGTCATCAGTAGGAAACTTGCCAATGAGTGTTGTGCAATGCTGCATTAGAAGAGACACCACTGAGCATCACCGAAGTGATTCAGCAGCAGTGGAGTGTCTCCTCTGGTGGGTCGTCTTAGAGTCACCTGACATTGCTTTTTTTTGACCATCGGTGCTGAAGTTACAAGAAGACAAGACTGGGTGTGGCTGTGTCTGGGAGAGCCAGAATGAGCCGTGTGGGAATAATGCCTCTCAGGGGCACTGAAAATGAGACAGAAACAAAAAGTGAAGAGAGTTGTAAAATCAGGTCAGTTCGAAACTTGTGGTGAAGTGCTTCTTCAAAGCAAAGGAGACAAGAAAAGGGTAATTTTTTTCTCTTTTTTCTTTCTTTCTTTTTTTTCTTTCTTTTCATCCCACATCTTGCTTCTGTGGTATTTTTTTCATTGAGCTTGGGACTTGGCAGCTGACATGGAGTGAATTGAGCTCCCCTTAAAAAAAACCCTCTCTCCACTTGTTTCCATAAAATCTTAGTACAGATATTCAGCGTCATGGGGGCCATTCCCTTTGCATCCATGGCTTGATGGAGGGGCTGAGGGAGTGCTTGTGGTAGAGTAGGTTTGCACCAAGCCTGAGGGATTGGACATGGTGCTGCTGGTGTGATTAGGTCTGAGGTGATGGTGGAGGTATGGACTAGGGGGAGTAGGGTGGGGGGCTAACTGCAAGACATTGAGGGGACGGACTGGTAGATTGTGTCTTCATTCTACTATTCCCCTACTTTCCCCCTCTAGACACAGTAGGGTGGACCTGAGGAGTGGTGGAGACAGGGGGTGGGGGTGGTGGGAGTTAACAAGTTGTGAAACAGCATTTCTAGTGTTTTGGAAAGTCTGATCTGTGGGCATTGTGTGTGATTTTGCAGCTGAAAAGTAGCTTTTTGTTTTGTCTGGAAAGTTGTTGATGGCAAGTGATCTGTATTTTTCTGCCTTTTCTGCATATCTCTGTCTTTGTCTCTCAGTGTGTGTGTTTGTGTGTGTGTGTGTGTGTGTGTGTGTTTGTGTGTGTGTGTGCGCGCGTGCGCGTGCTTACATGTGTGTGTGCACATATGCATGTGTGTGTGCATGCGTGTGTGTGTGTTTTCCTTCAGTGTTTTTCTTTTCTCCTCTTGTTCTGCTATGACTGTATCGCATTTGGTACAGCATTACCCATATTCTTTCTTCCTCTTTCTTCTCTATGTCTCTATGTCTGTCTGTCTGTCTTTCTGTCTGTGTTCTTCTTTGTCTCTGTAGTTGTGTCAGAGTCGATGTTTCTCATACATAACACTTTTTTGTTACAGCCTTACATTACTTCTCACCATGTTTTGTAGTTAATCTTTATTTGCTCTCGTACTTTCCTGCCAACTAAATGGCCAGGTGGCTGTGTATAGTCTTCAGGCAGTCCTGACATAGTCAGGCAGTCACACTGCCAGTCTGCTGGATGGAAAAAGACTGCTATAAGAAGTCAAAGTTGAGCCATGTTGTACACCACCCACTGAGCTTAGTCAGAGTGCTTGTTGCCAGCCCAGAAAGTTCTACGAGACATCTGGGAGCCCAGTTTGTCCAGCAGAACCTTTTATGCCTTCTTGCTGTCTTTCTTCCTTTCTGTTTTCTTTCCTTATTTTATTCTTTTTCTTTGTGTGTTTGCTTGCTTTCCCTAATCTTTCTGTCAAAAGATTTTGTGTTTTCCTGTTTTGCTTTTTTTTCTTCTTCTTTCCTTCTTCCTTTTCTTTGTGTATTTGCTTGTTTTTCCTAATCTTTCTGTCAAAAGTTTTTGTGTTTTTCTTTCTTCCTTCCTGAACTTTCCTCCAGTCTTTATTTTATGTCTTTTCTTTTTTTGTGTTTTGATTTCTGTGTTTTGTTTAAGGCACTTTTTTGTTTATTTCTTTGTTTGTTTATTTCTATCATTTCCTTCTTCTTTTCATTTTCTTTTGCACTTTCAGAGTGAAAGTTTCCATGCTGTCTTTTCCAGCTGTTAGCAAAGCATACGTTGAAATCTTGACCAAGCTCAGCAAGGGACAGGGTGGCTGATTGGTCATTTGATGGCAAAGGTCAGCAAGCCACAGCGTGGCTGATTGGTCATTTGATGGCAAAGGTCAGCAAACCACATTGTGGCTGATTGGTCATGTGATGGCAAAGGTCAGCAAACCACAGTGTGGCTGATTGGTCATTTGATGGCAAAGGTCAGCAAACCACAGTGTGGCTGATTGGTCATTTGATGGTAAAGGTCAGCAAACCACAGTGTGGCTGATTGGTCATTTGATGGCAAAGGTCAGCAAACCACAGTGTGGCTGATTGGTCATTTGATGGCAAAGGTCAGCAAGCCACAGTGTGGCTGATTGGTCATTTGATGGCAAAGGTCAGCAAACCACAGTGTGGCTGATTGGTCATTTGATGGCAAAGGTCAGCAAACCACAGCATGGCTGATTGGTCATGTGATGGCAAAGGTCAGCAAGCCACAGTGTGGCTGGTCATTTGATGGCAAAGGTAAGCAAACCACAGTGTGGCTGATTGGTCATTTGATGGCAAAGGTCAGCAAACCAAAGTGTGGCTGATTGGTCATTTGATGGCAAAGGTCAGCAAACCACAGTGTGGCTGATTGGTCATTTGATGGCAAAGGTCAGCAAACCACAGTGTGGCTGATTGGTCATTTGATGGCAAAAGTCAGCAAACCAAAGTGTGGCTGATTGGTCATTTGATGGCAAAGGTCAGCAAACCACAGTGTGGCTGATTGGTCATTTGATGGCAAAGGTCAGCAAACCACAGTGTGGCTGATTGGTCATGTGATGGCAAAGGTCAGCAAACCACAGCATGGCTGATTGGTCATTTGATGGCAAAGGTCAGCAAACCACAGTGTGACTGATTGGTCATTTGATGGCAAAGGTCAGCAAACCACAGTGTGGCTGATTGGTCATTTGATGGCAAAGGTCAGCAAACCACAGCATGGCTGATTGGTCATATGATGGCAAAGGTCAGCAAACCACAGTGTGACTGATTGGTCATTTGATGGCAAAGGTCAGCAAACCACAGTGTGGCTGATTGGTCATTTGATGGCAAAGGTCAGCAAACCAAAGTGTGGCTGATTGGTCATTTGATGGCAAAGGTCAGCAAACCACAGTGTGGCTGATTGGTCATGTGATGGCAAAGGTCAGCAAACCACAGTGTGGCTGATTGGTCATGTGATGGCAAAGGTCAGCAAACCACAGCATGGCTGATTGGTCATTTGATGGCAAAGGTCAGCAAACCACAGTGTGACTGATTGGTCATTTGATGGCAAAGGTCAGCAAACCACAGTGTGGCTGATTGGTCATTTGATGGCAAAGGTCAGCAAACCACAGTGTGACTGATTGGTCATTTGATGGCAAAGGTCAGCAAACCACAGCATGGCTGATTGGTCATGTGATGGCAAAGGTCAGCAAACCACAGTGTGGCTGATTGGTCATGTGATGGCAAAGGTCAGCAAACCACAGTGTGGCTGATTGGTCATTTGATGGCAAAGGTCAGCAAACCACAGTGTGACTGATTGGTCATTTGATGGCAAAGGTCAGCAAACCACAGCATGGCTGATTGGTCATTTGATGGCAAAGGTCAGCAAACCACAGTGTGGCTGGTCATTTGATGGCAAAGGTCAGCAAACCACAGTGTGACTGATTGGTCATGTGATGGCAAAGGTCAGCAAACCACAGTGTGGCTGATTGGTCATTTGATGGCAAAGGTCAGCAAACCACAGTGTGGCTGATTGGTCATTTGATGGCAAAGGTCAGCAAACCAAAGTGTGGCTGATTGGTCATTTGATGGCAAAGGTCAGCAAACCACAGTGTGGCTGATTGGTCATGTGATGGCAAAGGTCAGCAAACCACAGTGTGGCTGATTGGTCATTTGATGGCAAAGGTCAGCAAGCCACAGTGTGGCTGGTCATTTGATGGCAAAGGTCAGCAAACCAAAGTGTGGCTGATTGGTCATTTGATGGCAAAGGTCAGCAAACCACAGTGTGACTGATTGGTCATTTGATGGCTAATGTCAGCAAACCACAGTGTGGCTGATTGGTCATTTGATGGCAAAGTTCAGCAAACCACAGCAAACCACAGTGTGGCTTATCATTTGATGGCAAAATGCATGATCATACTGGGTCACAGATCAAACACTCGACTGCCTGTGGTTGGTTGGATGAAATACAGTGATCCCAATACTTTGTGTTGGTCTTTTTTTTATTTTTATTTTTTTTACTTTGTTTTAAGTTTTTACATTTCTTATTAACTGATTGATTACTTGATTGATTCACAGATGGCATTAACATTATAATCCAAAGTATTAATTAATTGAGAGTGGCATTAATGTTATATCTGCAAGTCGTTAAGAGGGTTGTGTTACCATCTTGCTGTCACTGTGATTGTTGTGGTGTAAGTGACCAGTTGTTCAGTATTCCCATCTGATACATGGCTGTCATTGTGATCACATCTGGTCACATTGTGAGGGTAAGAATGTAATACACAGATGTTCAGCATGTTGGGTCACCGCTGGTCACATTTTGGGAGCTGCAATGTAATACACAGTTGCTCAGTTTGTTGTGTTCACACATGGTGACATTGTGGGGCAGTGATGTAATGCACAGTTGTTCACTGTTGTGTTCACATCTGGTCCATTGTGGTGACAGTGATGCAGTGCCACGTGTCTGTATGTTGTGTTCACTCTTGTGACACGGCAGGGCACAAATGCAGTGCACAGTTGTGCATTGTTGTGTTCACATATGGCCACATTTTGAAGGCATTGACATAATGCAAGTTGTATATTGGGTTCACATCTTGGGCCATTGTAGGGGGCTGTGTTGTACAGCTGTGAGTATGCTGGGTTAACATCTGGTGATGCTGTGGTGGCACTGATGTAATGCACAGTTGTCACATCTGGTCACAAGTGGGAATTGGGATGCAATGCACAGTGTGTTCACATCCCTGTGGAGATACCGAGCACACTCACAGCACATATTATATTCCCACCATCAGGAACTTTATTCTAGTCATTTGCCTTTTTTGGAGACTGCTTTTTTTCTGTGTTCTTTTTGTTTTTCAGTTGTTTTTGCTCTACTGTCGTTATCTATCTCTCTGCCTTGGTGGCCCATTCAGCTATGTTTTAGACACTGTGTACACATTTTTCTCATGTAGAATTTACAGCATGACAGCATTATGGTTGTAATCTGGTGACAGGGCAGGGAAGCTGTACATGCTGTCCACAGTGGACACTTACCTATTCTGCTGGGTCTTTTTGCTCATATGTTACTTTTTATCCATTATTGTGGTACTGTTGGTTCTTTTTTGTGTGCATTTTATGATTAAAAAGAAAAAGAAATCTGTGACAGATAAAGAAAGAGGATGCCTGGTTCCCCTGAGTCTGCATAGAGTGCCATGCCAAGTCTGTTACCAATAGTCCATTTTTCTCTTACTTCAGAGCTGAAACCAGCACATTGTTTCATGCTGATTCAAAATGTGAGAAACGAAGTATCACAGCTCATTTTTCTCGCTGATTGCCAGGCCACATCCAGAGTCTTCAGTCCAGGCAGATAGACCATATCCTCCATGAGGAACTTCAAATACTGGGTTCCAGTGTAAACCTTGAGTACAGTGGGTACCCTCTCACTATTGTGTTGGCCAATGAAGAAGCTGACAGATTTTTCAAGCTATGCAGACAACAGGTGCAAACTGCCCACCATATGTTCTTTGGAGAAGCCAAGACCCTCCTTAATTAAAAGCCATTTCAAACATGTAAGGACAGTGCCTGAGCTGCCTTGAGGAGAATGGCGTCTACTGGCAAGAATGGACCCAACAAGTCACCATCTTCAAACTTAGAACATGACATCGTCAGCTTCTCGAGCATCACTACAGGCTGAAGATTTTGCACAAAGATAAGTACTCATCTCACACTGGTCCACGGAAACCAGCGGCACACGCTGCAATCCTGTCCCATTGTTGACGCCCTACGACAGGAGAGGTGACCACTGCGGTGGACCTGAGGGAGAAGCTGTGGGGACCTACAGCACCAGTAAGGTGGACAGTGGACATCGCCCACAGTACTGAACTTCCCATTTAGCATAACCAGGAATGCCGAAGAAGAAGCCTGATACCCTCAGTACGGCTTAGTGTTATCTCTCTTAACTCTTTACCACATACTTGAAGTCCAGTATCTGCATTTGATGTCACACCCTTGGAATTTTTCTGTTGTTACTGTTTCAGCAGTCACAAGCCTTTTCACTGATTAGATTTAGATTTCCTACAAACAAAAAATGTGAAGACATTTACCAACATGTTGATATACAATATGACATTTTCATGCATAATTGTTATTTCATGATCAGTGACCTGTCGTATCCAGTTCAGTAAATAAAACCAGCACCAGAATATCCAGACTGGTAAGAGTTAAGTATGTCAACACATCAGTTCTCATGGCCCCATGTGGTTGGCTGAGTAAAAGGATAATAAACCTACTGTGGTCTGTGGTCATGTGTGATGATCGTGTGCTGGTTGTTAAACGTACAAAATTGGAAGACTAACATGAAGAATCTTATATTGTTGGCTTTTGTTTCTTCTCTACTCTTAGCTGGGGAGGGGTGAGTGCCAAGCCAGCGCCCAACGCTCCTCAGGCCATCATCATTGAGGTGAGTGGATCTTGTCCTCTGTTCGGTGTGTCGCCTTGGAGCAAGGGAGGGTAGAAAATGGGGATGAGGTGGGCAGGGGAAGAGGGAGGAGAAGGATAGGAGAATAGAGCAAGGGAGGGTAGAAAATGGGGATGAGGTGGGCAGGGGAAGAGGGAGGAGAAGGATAGGAGAATAGAGCAAGGGAGGGTAGAAAATGGGGATGAGGTGGGCAGGGGAAGAGGGAGGAGAAGGATAGGAGAATAGAGCAAGGGAGGGTAGAAAATGGGGATGAGGTGGGCAGGGGGAGAGGGAGGAGAAGGAGAGGAGAATAGCGGGAGAGAGGAGGATAAGGGGGAGTGGTGGGAGGGGGAGACAGATTGACCGGTAAAAGGGGCATGACAGTGGATTGGGAGGCATTGGGGAAGTTGAGGAGGGGGAGTGGGAGATACAGACCAGGAGGTTTCAAGAGGTAGAGGAGGGAGAAGTATTCATGAAGTATTTTCTTGTTCGGGAGTAATCAAACAAGCCCTCAGTTCTAAAACATTGGCCAAGACAAAACAACAAAGCCAAAATGCAACTCTTCCACTGTCTCTACAACTCTGTGTGTGTGTGTGTGTGTGTGTGTGTGTGTGTGTGTGTAAAAAGCTTAATCTTTGGACAGAATCATAACAAGGTTGTCTGAATATGCATTGTGCCTGCATGTTTTCATTTTTCATTCAGACAAGAATTGTCAGCGTGATTAGGGATGTGAAATCATTGTGCTTGATTTTGTTCCTGGCCCCTACATTGAGCCTTGGGGGGGGGGGGGGGGGGGGGGGGGGGGGGGGGGGGGGGGGGGGGGGGGGGGAAGAGAGTGAGAGGGCGGGGGGACTGCCAAGTAAAGGGAAGTGTTTACTTGTAATTGGCCACTTAACTGAAAAGAAGAAAACTTTCCAAGGAGAGTTGAGGAAGCAGTGACAAAATGATCCTTCAGGCAATGACAAAGAGATCAGTGAAGTAAGAGAGGAAACTGAAAAGAAAATATTGTGTTCTCATTTTCAGTGCTTGCTTTAATTAAGCAATTACCAAACTAACATAAAAGATCTGACACAGATTACTGAAAGAAAAGAGTCAAGGCCAAAAGGAAAAAAATCCCAGAGTGTCTCTCTTTTTCATAGCTGGCTTTAATTAAGTAATCACCAAACAAACATAAAAGAACTCACAAACAACACCAAGAATAACGAAGGAAGAGAGTAGAGACAAAAGAAAGGCTGCCTTCCGTTTTAATTATTTGCTCCAATTTTGTACTGGCAAATTGAAAACAGTCTTATTGAAAACAATCTTGTTTATTCATATTTTGTCTCTCCCTTAGTAGAAAGCAGTATTATAACAGAGATCAGTTCTGATTGTTTTTTTGGGAAGTAGTTCTGACTGATGTGTCAGATAAATATAGATGGGAAAAAATGTATTACTTGGACAATGGCCTCTTCAAAATAGAGTGATGCAGTCAGATGTAAAAGAAGCTATGACAAATAGCAATGGCTGGTGATCTGATCTGTCTGCCCCTTTGCTCAAAAAGAGGGTTCATCCAGTGCTGTGGAAGAGTCTGTGATGGACAGCGATGCTTGATGACTGATCTGTCTGCCCCTTTTGATCAGAAGGATGATGCTTCCGGGGATATGAAAACTGTTATCAAATGAAAAAGGAAATCCCCACGGCTTTGCATTGGTGTAGACAATGACCGTGAGTGTGAAGGGACAGCAGTTCAGGCTGGTTTCTCTTGGCTGGTTTCTGAAAGCATCGTGTTGTTTGGACAGCTTTGACTGATCAGGCTGCGCTGTATTTTGTCATCTGGGGAGAAGATGAACTCATATATCCTGCCTGCAGTAAAGTTCTCCCCCTCCCACACTCCCCCCACCCGGCCCCTCTGACATCCATGTACATCTCTTGTTGATGAATATATTGTCCTTGGGTGTCAAGAGGTGAAGATTTTCCTGAGGATCACAATAGTTTGTATGTGTGCGTGTGTGCATGCATGAGTGCATGCGTGCATGCATGCATGTGTGTGTGTGTGTGTGTTGTGTGTGTGTGTGTGTGTGTGTGTGTGTGTGTGTGTGTTTTGTAACAGTATGTTATAATCTGGAATGTGTTGCTCGAGTATGTGTGACCAGTAACACATGAAAGTCACCGTTTCTTTATTAGGTGTGAATGTACACAGCTTTTGGTTTGGATGAAAAAGAAGTTGTTTAAAAACAAACAAACAAAAAGAAAATTGTAGAGTGCCGTTTTCTTGGTAGGATGGATTTCAACCAAAAGAGAATTTTTTATGTTTTAACTTTGAGATCATGTTCAATTCAAATGGAAAAGCTCTCATGTGGAAGCGATTCAGACCATTTTATTCTTTTTTTCTTTACATATTGCATGAGAGAGAGAGAGAGAGAGAGAGAGAGAGAGAGAGAGAGAGAGAGAGAGAGAGAGAAATAACACCATGGTGGTGGTTTTTTTTTTTTTCCTAAATATTTTCTCTCCTAATGAACAAGGACAGTTATCAAGTTAAAAGTTCTGGTGCCGATATACTGCTCAAGCCCTTGTAAAAATTAATGTAACCGTATTTGGGTTCCATTTAATTTCTGTATTTCCCCTTTGTTTGTTTCTTATTTGTTTATGATTTTGTTTATTTTTGTTTATCAGGATGATTATTCTTAATGAATCTGAATTCTTAAAACACAAAAATTGTCATTTAACATAGTGACAGAATCAGGTATTTTTCCCTTCCAAAAATGTCATGTAATCAGCCAAATACAAGAAACAGTGAGTTTTTTTTAATAAAAGAAAATAATGATGCAATTTATTGTGAGACCTGTCAATTGAGTAAAAGAGACGTGATAGAACTGGTTGAACAAGTGTTTTTTTTATATTGATGGAGGGATGTCAGTGGTTTTGGACCCTTTACTTTGATGATGAATGATACGTTTTTCTGCAGTTGGATAATGGATGAAACGTTTTTCTGCAGTTTTATCAAAAACATGTTGACAGTATCAGGAAATGGGGGTTTGAAGGGAAGGGATAGCATTTTTGTGTTTTACTCTTTTCTTTGTAGTAATGCTTTGTGTGTGTGTGTGTGTGTGTGTGTGTGCATGTGTGTGTGTGTGTGTGTGTGTGTGTGCGCACATGTGTGTGTGTGTGTGTGTGTGTGTGCGTGTGCATGTGCACGCACATGTATGTCGTAAGTTTTTCTTTCATGCCTACCGTTTTTGTTGAAAAAAAGAAATTACAGTGTTAGCCAGTATCAGATCTGAGACATGCTATTCTGAAGGAAACACATTTTTTTTTTGGGGGGGGGGGGGGGGGGGGGGGGGGGCTGTGCAGCAATTATTTTTAGATTCAGCAATCTTTTGGGTGTGTAAGGTTCTCTGCTAAGGCCTGTTTATCAAGGCAAGGTACTGACAAAAAAAAAAAAAAAAACAAAGAAAAAAGAAGGAAGAAAATAGCTTTCACAGTGGAGCCTGTTAGTGAACATCCACCAGATGAAGAGTTCCTCTTTTGAAGACTTCTTTTAATGGAACAGTGTTGTTTCAGTCTGTTGTTGGCGTACCTGAGTGAAGAGTTCCCACCTTAGTGAAGAATTCCTCCTTTTAGATATTCAATTTTGGAAGCTGCGTTGTCTTTGTCTGTTTTTGACGTACCTCCAAGCAAGAGACCCTCCTTTAAAAGACTTTTTTCTGAAACAGTGTTGTCTTTGTCTGTTTTAGACTAATCTAAGTGAACTGATTCTGCAGCCATTTTGCGCCCAGTAGGAGGAGATAAGTGATTGTTGGTTCTCAGTTTTCATTGTCTTGAATGTTGTTTGTCTTCCCTGAAGAAGACCAAAGAGGCTGAAATGCATCATGTTTGTCTTCATAATTTGTTTCTTTCATTCGGTGGCTTAGCAATTTTTCTTTTAAGTTTGCCTAAGTGAAGAGTTCCTCATTTTAAAAACTGGTTGTTAAAGTCTTGTTCTGTCTGTTGTAGACTAACTGTAGATGAAGAATACCTCTTTTTCGAATAGGGTTTAGTCTGGCTCTTATAGATTTACATCCCCACCCCCCCTCCCAGACCTCTACAGAGATCCAATTTTTATAGATTTCTGGAAGCCATTATAGAGAGGTACCTCTGTAATATTTTTAGGGCTATTGAGAGGTACCATTCTGATTATATTTGACTACTATTGAGAGAGATATTGCTGTTAGATTTTGATTACTGTTGAGAGGTACCACCGTGATATTTTGTCTGCTATTGAGAGGTACCCTTGTGATTATGTTTGACTACTACTGAGAGGTACCACAGTAACATTTTAGCTACTGTTGAGAGATACCACAGTAATTATGTGTAACTACTGCTGAGAAGTACCACAGTGATTATGCCTGATTATTACTGAGAGGTACCACAGTGATTATGCCTGATTATTACTGAGAGGTACCACAGTGATTATGTCTGATTATTACTGAGAGGTACCACAGTGATTATGCCTGATTATTACTGAGAAGTACCACAGTGATTACGTCTGATTATTACTGAGAGGTACTACAGTGATTATGTCTGATTATTACTGAGAGGTACCACAGTGATTATGCCTGATTATTACTGAGAGGTACCACAGTGATCATGTCTGATTATTATTGAGAGGTACCACTCTGATGTTTGTGGTGCTATCGACGGGTTTCACTACGACTATATTTGACTTCTGTTGAGAGATATCACTGTGATTATGTTTGATTATTATTGAGAGGTATCACTGTTACATTGACCCCTATTGAGAGGTTGTCAGTGTGGTTATGTATGACTGCTTTTGGGAGGCACCACTATGGTATGACTATTGCTGAGAGATAACACTGTGATCATGCTTGACTGCTACAGAGAAGAGGTACTGTTATGATACTTTAACACACTATTGAGGGAATCACTGTTTGACTTAAGAGGTATTACTGTGATTAGGTTTGTCTACTACTGAGACAAGTGAGAGGTACCACTGTGATACTATAACTACTATTGAGAGGTATCACTGTTTGACTTCGGAGGTATCACTGTGATTATATTTGACTACTACTGAGAGATACCATTATGATACTTTAACGACTGTTGAGAGGTATCACTGCTTGTCTTATAAGGTATCACTGTGATTAGGTTTGACTATCACATAGAGGTATCACTATAATGTTCTAACTAGTTTTGAGAGGTATCTCAGTGAATATATTTGACTACTGTTAAGAGGAACCAGTGTGACATTTGGATTACTGTCGAGTGATTTCCCTTTGATGATATTGGAGTACAGTTAAGAGGTGCCACTGTAGATACATTGACTGCTGTTGTGAGATACCAGTGTGATTACATTTAACTTAATAGAGGTGCCACTGTAGATACATTGACTGCTGTTGTGAGATACCAGTGTGATTACATTTAACTTAATAGAGGTGCCACTGTAGATACATTGACTGCTGTTGTGAGATACCAGTGTGATTACATTTAACTTAATAGAGGTGCCACTGTAGATACATTGACTGCTGTTGAGAGGTGCCTCTGTGATTGCTTTGGCTAGTATTGAGAGTGACCACTGTGATTACATTGGCAGCTGTTGAGAGATTCCAATGTGATTACACTGATTTCCATTGAGAGGTACAACCATGATAATGTTTGATTTCTATTGAGAGGTACCTCTGTGAATACATTGACAGCTATTGAGAAGCACTACAGTAGTTACATTGACTGCTATTTTGATGTATACCATTGTGATTCTGCATGACTATTGTTGATAGGTATTATTATGGTTATATGTGACTGCTATTCATGGAGAAATTTATTATTATCATAATTATGTAGCACAAATCCTTGCTAAAGACCAAACTTTATCATATGTGTATAGCGCAAACCCTCTCTAAAGACCAAACTCTAAGCGCTTTACAATCCACACTCACATTTACACAACAGGTTGCCTAGCTGGGTAGAGCCAACGGAAGAGTTGCCATCTGGCACTAATGATTGGTTTCCTGTGTCATTCAGTCAAATAACAGTCACTAACACTTCCGCTCATTCCTTTGATTTTAATGGAGGATGCATGAAATGTGAATTTGTGTCATCCATTCCAGCGGCCAAAGTGACCTTCTCCTCTGAAAGTAGGTGATGAGGTACCAAAACATGTGTGCAAGATGTTGGTGTGTGTGTGTTCACAGAGAGAACCAGTTTATGATCTCATTTGAAGGACTTTTTGTGAAAAGGAGTCAGAACCAGTGTTGACTCTGTTGCATACCTTCCCCCTTCCGTTGTACTGAAACAGCCCAGTGAAGATTTGATGGTTAGATTTCAGGAGATTTCAGTGTATTCATAACCTTGTAATATCAATGTATTCATATCCTTACAATTTTAGTGTACTCATATCCCTGTAGCGTCGTTGTATTTAGATCCTTTTAATGTCATTGTATTAATATTCATGCAATGACAGTGTGTATTCATATCCATGTAATCTCAGTATTTACATATCCACGTTATTCAGTTTCATTCAGTTTTATTCAATGCAGTGGAGTTTCACCTTCTTGTATAAACCCAGTGTTGACCAGGATGGGTGAAGGGCCTCAAAAGGCTGTAGACATAAGACAAATAAACAGTGTAGTCTGCAGAACCAGAATTGAGCCAACATTGTAAATACTATTGCTCACATAAGAAGGTAGTCAGCATAAAAGACATTGCAGAGTCATTCGCATTCCTAACCTTTCACCTTGCTTCATGCGCATACGAGTGCTAGTGATTTTAATGAAGAAAGAGCAGTCATTGCGAGGCTATTATGGAACAGAACTTAGGCAGTGACTGGATGTAAGCAGTGAGACAACAGTGACTTGCATGCAGGTCTCTTGAACGGTAGTTAATGACCTGCAGATATACTTTTACAGTTACCAGTCTTTGGCAGATTGGATGATTCTTCCTGTCGCACTTTACAAACATAGAATTGAATAACCTGGCTTTTCAAAATTCCTTCTCTCAGCTGATTTCATGTAGTGGGAAGTGCTCAGCTTTGCATGTGCAGTTAATTGTTTTCCATGCTTCGTGTGCTTGAACAAATGAACTCTCAGTGTGATTGACGTATGATCGAATCTGTGTCTGGCAAAATAGTCGCCATTTCAGAAAGGAAGTACTGTAAGCCGTAGATGGGTTACATCAAAGACTGTACGCCCTACGGAGGGCGAACTATCTTTGGTTACATCTACACCTGATTCAGATTCTGGTTTGACAATTGGAAGCAATCTAGACGGAGAAAGACAACACTCTACATCACAGTGCCAATCTGTCAACACAACTGTCTCAATGGTTGAGGCAGTGAGACTGAAGTTGCTCGGTGTGCGAGTGGTGTTCCTGAGAGGTTCTAGTGTCCCTGTCTGTGTGCAGCCATCCAGGGAGCTGGCGGAGCAGACGTCGGTGCAGCTGCAGAAGTTCAAGAAGCACTTGGCCAACCCTGCGGTGCGGGACCTCCTCATCATTGGCGGGGTGGCTGCTCGGGAACAGATGGACGTGCTGGAAAGAGGGGTCAGTGAGCACATCAGTTTTGTGGTGATAGTTGGTAGCCGCTAGAACTGTGAAGAGCAAGCAGGATGAATATCATGCTCATAAAGACTGCTGAATCATTTGAAAACAATTTAAGTGAAATTGTATATTATGGTTTCAAGGAAGAAAAAATATCAAAGGGTGCTGTGGAGCATAGCTTCTTCAGAGAGTGAATCCTACGTAAAATAAAGTCACAAGTCACGTATGATGTATGCTTTGTTGGCATACTGTGTCACATCTTATGGTGACATCCTGGGTTAGTCAATGAAAGAATGTAAAACTGAACGATATGTCACTGCATGATTGTGAGTGTATATCCACAGTCTGTCAGTTAGCGAGAGGACTGCTGATAGAATGAGAGCTTAGCATGCAGCGAGAGTGCACTTATGAAG
>CM031612.1:46157959-46165459 GCA_018398815.1 Conus ventricosus | reverse complement strand
TTGATTCACTCCTGACTGTCTTGTGTCCCTTTTGACTCACTAATTCACCCCTGACAGTCTTGTGTCCCTTCAGGACACATTGATTCATTTGTGACAGTCTTGTGTCCCTTCAGGACACATTGATTCACCCCTGACAGTCTTGTGTCAATTTTGGACATGTTGATTCACTCTTGACAGTCTGGTGTCTCTTCTAGACACATTGATTCACTCCTGACCATCTTGTGTCTCTTCTGGACCCATTGATTCACCCCTGACCATCTTGTGTCCATTTTGGACACATTGATTCACCCCTGCCAGTCTTGTGTCCCTTTTGGACACATTGATTCACCCCTGGCAGTCTGGTGTCCCTTCAGGACACATCGATTCTCCCCTGACTGTCTTGTGTCCCTTTTCACACATTGATTTAGTCCTGACAGTCTTGTGCCCCTTTTGGACACATTGATTCATCCCTGTCAATCTTGTGTCCCTTTTAACACATTGATTCACCCTGACAATCTTGTGCTCCTTTTGACACATTGTTTCATCCCTTTCAGTCTTTTGTCCCTTTTGACTCATTGATTCACCCCTGACAGTCTTGTGTTACTTTTTGACACATTAATTCATTCCTGTCAGTCTTGTGCCTCCTTTGACACATTGATTCATCCCTGTCAGTCTTGTGTCCCATTTGACACATTGAATCATCCCTAACAGTCTTGTGTCACTTTTGACACTTTGATTCATCCCTGTCAGTCTTGTGTCCCTTTTGACACATTGATTCATCCTTGTCAGTCTTGTCTCCCTTTTGACTCATTGATTCATCCCGAACAGTCTTGTGTCACATTTGACACTTTGATTCACCAGTCTTGTGCCCCTTAAAAGGCCTTTTGACACATTGATTCACCCTGACAGTCTTATATCCTTTCTGACACATTGTTTCACCCCTGACCATCTTGTGTCCCTTTTGGTCACATTGATTCACTCATGACAGTCTTATGTCCCTTTTGATACACTGATTCACTCCTGACAGTCTTGTGTTCCTTCAGGACACATTGATTCACTCCTGACTGTCTTGTGTCCCTTTTGACACACTAATTCACCCCTGACAGTCTTGTGTCCCTTCAGGACACATTGATTCACCCCTGACAGTCTTGTGTCAATTTTGGACATGTTGATTCACTCTTGACAGTCTGGTGTCTCTTCTAGACACATTGATTCACTCCTGACCATCTTGTGTCTCTTCTGGACCCATTGATTCACCCCTGACCATCTTGTGTCCATTTTGGACACATTGATTCACCCCTGCCAGTCTTGTGTCCCTTTTGGACACATTGATTCACCCCTGACAGTCTGGTGTCCCTTCAGGACACACTAATTCACCCCTGACAGTCTTGTGTCCCTTCAGGACACATTGATTCATTTGTGACAGTCTTGTGTCCCTTCAGGACACATTGATTCACCCCTGACAGTCTTTTGTCAATTTTGGACATGTTGATTCACTCTTGACAGTCTGGTGTCTCTTCTAGACACATTGATTCATCCTGACCATCTTGTGTCTCTTCTGGACCCATTGATTCACCCCTGACCATCTTGTGTCCATTTTGGACACATTGATTCACCCCTGCCAGTCTTGTGTCCCTTTTGGACACATTGATTCACTCCTGACAGTCTTGTGCCCCTTTTGACTGATTGATTTACCCCTGACAGTCTTGTGTCCCTTTTGACCATTGATTCACCCCTGACAGTCTTGTGTCCCTTTTGACCCATTGATTCAGTCTTGACAGTCTTGTGTCCTTTTGAAACATTTATTTAGTCCTGACAGTCCTGTGTCCCTTCAGGATACATTGATTCACTCCTGACAGTCTTGTGTCCCTTTTGGACACATTGATTCACTCTTGAGGGTCTTGTGTTCCTGTTGAAACATTGAGTCAGTCCTGACAGTATTGTGTCCCTTCAGGATACATTGATTCACTCCTGACAGTCTTGTGTCCCTTTTGGACACATTGATTCACCCTTGACGGTCTTGTGTTCCTGTTGAAACATTGAGTCAGTCCTGACAGTCTTGTGTCCCTTCAGGATACATTGATTCACCCCGACAGTCTTGTGTCTCTTTTGGACACATTGATTCACTCCAGACAGTCTTGTGTCTCTCCTGGACACATTGATGCACCCCAACAGTCTTGTGTCTCTTTTGGACACATTGATGCACTCTGACAGTCTTGTGTCCCTTTTAACATATTATTGCAACCTGACAGTCTCGTGTCCTTTCAGGACACATTGATTCACCCCTGATCGTCTTGTGCCCCTTTTGGACACATCGATTTACTCCTGACACTCTTGTGTTCTTTTGGACACATTGATTCACCCCTGACCATCGTGTGTCCCTTTTGGACACATTGATTCACTCCTGACACTCTTGTGTCCCTTTTGGACACATTGATTCACCCCTGATCATCTTGTGTCCCTTTTGGACACATTGATTCACTCCTGACACTCTTGTGTCCATTTTAGACACATTGATTCACCCCTGACCATCTTGTGTCCCCTTTGGACACATTGATTCACTCCTGACACTCTTGTGTTCCTTTTGGACACATTTATTCACTCCTGACACTCTTGTGTCCATTTGGACACACTGATTCACCCCTGACCGTCTTGTGTCCCCTTTGGACACATTGATTCACTCCTGACACTCTTGTGTTCCTTTTGGACACATTTATTCACTCATGACACTCTTGTGTCTCGTTTGGACAAGTGGATCCATCCCTTGTAATCATGTGACCTAAGGGGACAAAGGCATGCACTCCATATAGTCATGTTTATTCAGGACAAAGAAATCAACCCCTTATGTCAAGTGTCTCTTCAGAACACAGGGATCCACTCCTCATAGTCATGTGTCCCTTCAGGACAAAGGGATTCATCCCTCATAGTCTTTGTGCCCCTTCTGGACAAAGAGATCCACTCCTGACAGTCTTGTGTCCAAAACCACCTTCATTTGCTCTCACTAACGTCCCTTCGAACAGCATGAGCTAACCTGATGTTGGTTTAAAAACAACCTTTCGTTGTGGGTGGTTGATGTTAGTGGGGTTGGTGTTCTGCATGGTGTGTGTGTGTGTGTGTGTGTGTGTGTGTGTGTGTGTGTGTGTGTGTGTGTGTGTGTGTGTGCATGCATGGGTGTGCATGGGTGTGCATGTGTGTGTGTGTGTGTGTGTGTGTGTGTGCGCGTGCATGCATTTGTGTGTTCATGCGCACCTGCATGCTTGCTTGCTTGTATGTGTGTGTGTGTGTGTGTGTGTGTGTGTGTGTGTGTGTGTGTGCGCGCGCGTGCGTGCTTGCATATGAGCTAGAACAGTATACATTTCATTCTGTCTTTTAAAACCCAACGCTACAATTATCTATACAATTTGAGTATTTTTATTTCATTATGATCCTGCAAGTATGGGTTTTGGTGTTTAATTGTTGCTGTATTCACCTTTGTATTCTATTTTCCTTTATTGCAACAATGTGTATATTCAGGTGGACATTGTGTGCGGGACCCAGGACGTCTTGAAGACTTGATCTCAACTGGCAAACTGGCTCTCCATCAAGTCCGCTTTTTTGTCCTGGATGAATGTGTAAGTTAGCCGTACTGCTTGATAGTTAATGGTAGAAAACAGAGTTGATAAGCCATAGAAAGTAAAATGTCCTGGGTAGATATGTAAGTGAGCTTTCTTGCTTGATGGCTGGTTGGAGAAACTGTATGTTGATAACAGAAAGAAAGTAATGTGACCTGGATGAATGTGTAACTAAGTGAGCTGTACTGTTTGATTGTTGGTGAGGAAAACAGAAGGTTGATCAGCCAAAGAACAACTCAGGCCTGCTAAGTTGTTTATCCAGGGATGGGACCCTCATCGCTAATCCTTTCATTCTAGTTATCAGTTTATTTATCTATCTGCTGTAAATCCTGAACATTGTGGTCCCATAAGCATAGCAGATGTGGTGTAGCTTTTATTTTTTTTTGAACTTTTTAGCAAGTTGAAGGCGGACGGTTACAACATTACTCTTGCTTGGGTTCCTGGCCATGTTGGCATCGGCGGGAACGAAATGGTTGATCGTTTAGCCAAGAACGCCACAAGAGAGAAACTGTCCAACACTTATATCCCCTGCTCAGATGTGAAACCCAAAATTAACGATTATGTGAGAGACCTCTGGCAGGAGGATTGGAACACACAGATGAATAACAAACTCTTTCAGATCCGTCCAAACCTTAAAGACTTCCTCCCATCTACGTCGGGTGGTCGTAAAGAGGAAACGGTTCTGTGCCGGCTGCACACCGGCCATTCGTATTTTACCCATTCTTACCTTTTAAAGAGTGAAGAAGCTCCGTGGTGCATTCCATGTCATGCACCACTCACAATGAAACATGTTCTTTTAGAGTGTTGGGACTTGCACGATGTGAGACACAAACATTTTACAGCGGAGTCCATGAAGATCCTGTTCAGGGATGTCCCGCCTGACGTGATCCTTGGGTTTTTGAGAGAAATTAACATTTTTCATCTGATTTGAGATTTTACGGAAGAAGGATTTTTAACAAAGTTTCTGGTTCGTTTGTAGACGATGTCATTTAACGAGATGTGTGAAAGTTTTTTTTTTTTTTTTTTTTTTTTTTTTTTTTTTTTTTTTTTAAATGACTGGTGAGTTGATTTTAACGTGGTGACAGCCCTGAATGTGGCCCTCTGCGGTCGGCTGGGCTATAAGCAACATTATCTTATCTTATGTGGTGTAGCACATACAGCATAGTCCAAACTCAGATATACCTGTATGATGTAATGTAATGTAAAAGGATATTTATAGAGCACTTTACCTCGCAAGAGCCCAAAGCGCATAATGAAACTGGAACTGAAACTATAGTGCCTGCTTTCCAACCTTACTCACTGACTCAGTTGTGCACTCATTCACAGTACTTGGCAATACGCTTTGTGCATCAACACAGATTTGACGGGATAGATGTATGCCTCTAAGAACACAGCTGACAGATGGGCACAGGCGAGGAGGAGTTTAAACATTGGGATATGCATATGGCATGGAGATCAGTGTTGAAAAGACCAAGCTCATGACCAACAGTGCCAAAGGCATTAAGGCAGAAATCAAAGTCAGCGGGACAACCTTGGAAACCATGAAGACCTTCAAATACCTAGGATCCATCATATCTGATGAAGGCTCAAGGCCTGAGATAGTTGCAAGGATTGCACAAACAGCAGCTGTAGTGGCAAAACTAAAAACTATATGGAGAGACAAAAACCTCGGTCTTCACTCCTAGATCCACCTAATGCGCTCCCTTGCCCTCTCAGTTTTTCTGTAGGCATGTGAAACTTGGACACACAGCAGAGTTACAAAGAATTCTGGCAACTGAAATGAGATGCTACTGAAAGATCTTCGGCATCCATTACACTGACCATGTGACAAATGAAGAAGTATGTAGACTAATTCAACAATTAATTGGTCCCCATGAAGACCTACTCACAGTCGTCAAGAAGCGGAAAATGAAGTGGTACGGACATGTGTCCCGTTCAGCAGGCCATGCAAAGACAGTCCTGCGAGGAACAGTTACAGGAAGCCACAATAGAGGAAGACAAAAGAAGAGGTGGGAGGACAATATCCGAGAGTGGACTGGAATGAGCCTAGCAGAATCTCAGCGAGCAGTGGAGGACAGGGACGGGTGGAGGAGAGTGAAGGCCGGATCATCAGGGGTGCCCCGACGACAACAGACAGTGTCAAGGGATAGGTGAAGGTGAAGGTGATATGCATACACGAATACCCATAAGTGCCAGTATTGTAGGTAGAGAAATGACTTGTGTATGCATAACACATTGATGCCGTCTGTATCACTCGAAGCAGCAATGATTGAGCAACATTTTCATGGTAAAGTTGTCCTGATTTGGTGTAAAATTCAATTTGATTGAAAGTTTTTAAAAAGGAAGCCAGAGTAGTCATTGCAATTGGACTTTACCTGTGTTTTGTTGAACAGTGATAGCACCAGTATTGAAATGAATTTCACAGACATGACAGATTAATTTGGAAGTTTGGTGAATATCAAATGTTACAGAAGTGTTTTGTTGCAACTTTCTTGATTAGGTGATTTAATTTTTGTGCTGAGTCTAGAGATCTACATCAACAAAGCCAACATGGTCGCGTTAAAAATCACAGTCGCCTACTTTTGAAAGTTTTGACAAAATTATGATTCAAATGTGAAACTGCAGACTGAAGATTTATTTGACAACGTTGAAAAAGCTGAGATTATTGAGTTGGTTTTGACATTTAGATGGAAATTTAATAAATGTGTGCTAAAATTTGGCAAGAAAGAGAAAAGATTACTTAATGGAGTTTTGTATTATGGGGCTGAGATGTCAATGAGACCGATTTATGGAATGATTTGCCTGTTCAGTTCATTGAATGCCACTGATCACGAAAGAGAAGAATGAAATTTTAAAAACCTGTTTTTGATTTAATTTTCATTTCCATTTTAGAGACTAATGTTTTTGACTGGTTTCAAATTATTCGGAATGAAAAATGGCAAGTATGCAAGTTGTGGTGTTACTGATGGACGGCAGCAGCAGTATTTCATTTCTGTTGTTGATCAAATCAGTGTAAGTTAATGAAATATGTTTTATTAAGATCTAGTATTTGTTTTTAATTAATCTAAATTTTTCGGTATTCAAGTTCAGTTCTGATCATAGTCCATGAAGCTGAAAGATAAGCAGACCATGGTTCACACTTGAACAAACATGGCGTTTTTGTGTCCAAGGTGGTTAACAAATTCTGAAAAAGAAAATTATATTTGAGCTCAGATCAAAAAAGAATTCTCTTTCTACTGCAAGGAAAGAGATTAATTTGCATTTTATCAGCATAAAAATCAAGTCGTTCACAGAGAAAATGTTAATTTTTCAGAACAGTGTTATTTTTTTCCACCTAGTTTGACTTTCAAATGAATGACATTGTTTTTTTTGGTATGAATTGCTAAATTGTGTACATGAACTCAGAAAAAAGAATCTGTTTCTAATCATTTATTATTCTCTCCCAATCATAAAGGAGCACAGCACCAAGAAAAAAACATTTATCATTGGATCCTGAAAACTGGCAGGCTCACAAAACCCAAAGTTCTTACAGCTGAAATCTGACAAGCTGCCCTTGAAAGTGATGGACATCATGCTATACTCAGTCAAATGTGGGTTAAAACCAAAATCTTGAAGTATGAAGGTAACCCAGAGTTTTGCTGAGAAGGGTGAAGGGTGTTAGGAAGAGTTTGGGGGATGGGGAGGATGTGGAAGCCTTTTCATGTTTGAAGAGTAATTCAAATGCTATAATAGCATTGTTTAGGGTGATTTTGAGGCTAGTCATAATGGTGTGTCACGAGTTTGTCACGAGGCCTACGACGTTCGACCCACCTAGGGTGGCGGAATTACTTATTTGTTTATTGTCGTTGCGTTGTCGTGTAGCCGTCCCTTAGGTGGCTTGTGGTGAGTTTTCACCTTGGGGTGGTTCAGC
>CM031612.1:46108323-46156959 GCA_018398815.1 Conus ventricosus | reverse complement strand
TATGTCTGTGTATTTGGTCCTTTATATGCTAACATATACCTTTCATTCTGTCTTTTAAAACCCAACGCTACAATTATCTATACAATTTGAGTATTTTATTCATTATGATCCTGCAAGTATGGTTTTGGTGTTTAATTGTTGCTGTATTCACCTTTGTATTCTATTTTCCTTTATTGCAACAATGTGTATATTCAGGGGACTTGTGTGCGGGACCCAGGACGTCTTGAAGACTTGATCTCAACTGGCAAACTGGCTCTCCATCAAGTCCGCTTTTTGTCCTGGATGAATGTGTAAGTTAGCCGTACTGCTTGATAGTTAATGGTAGAAACAGAGTTGATAAGCCATAGAAAGTAAAATGTCCTGGGTAGATATGTAAGTGAGCTTTCTTGCTTGATGGCTGGTTGGAGAAACTGTATGTTGATAACAGAAAGAAAGTAATGTGACCTGGATGAATGTGTAACTAAGTGAGCTGTACTGTTTGATTGTTGGTGAGGAAAACAGAAGGTTGATCAGCCAAAGAACAACTCAGGCCTGCTAAGTTGTATCCAGGGATGGGACCCTCATCGCTAATCCTTTCATTCTAGTTATCAGTTTATTTATCTATCTGCTGTAAATCCTGAACATTGTGGTCCCATAAGCATAGCAGATGTGGTGTAGCTTTTATTTTTTTTTGAACTTTTTAGCAAGTTGAAGGCGGACGGTTACAACATTACTCTTGCTTGGGTTCCTGGCCATGTTGGCATCGGCGGGAACGAAATGGTTGATCGTTTAGCCAAGAACGCCACAAGAGAGAAACTGTCCAACACTTATATCCCCTGCTCAGATGTGAAACCCAAAATTAACGATTATGTGAGAGACCTCTGGCAGGAGGATTGGAAACACACAGATGAATAACAAACTCTTTCAGATCCGTCCAAACCTTAAAGACTTCCTCCCATCTACGTCGGGTGGTCGTAAAGAGGAAACGGTTCTGTGCCGGCTGCACACCGGGCCATTCGTATTTTACCCATTCTTACCTTTTAAAGAGTGAAGAAGCTCCGTGGTGCATTCCATGTCATGCACCACTCACAATGAAACATGTTCTTTTAGAGTGTTGGGACTTGCACGATGTGAGACACAAACATTTTACAGCGGAGTCCATGAAGATCCTGTTCAGGGATGTCCCGCCTGACGTGATCCTTGGGTTTTGAGAGAAATTAACATTTTTCATCTGATTTGAGATTTTACGGAAGAAGGATTTTTAACAAAGTTTCTGGTTCGTTTGTAGACGATGTCATTTAACGAGATGTGTGAAAGTTTTTTTTTTTTTTTTTTTTTTTTTTTTTTTTTTTTTTTTTAAAATGACGGGTGAGTTTTTTAAAACTGGTGACCCCCTGTTGGGGGCCCTTGCGGTCGGCGGGGCTTTTAAGAACATTTTTCTTATCTTTTTGGTGGCAAAAATACAGCTTAGCCCAAAACTCAGAAAATCCCGTATGTTTAAATTTTAAATTGAAAGGATTTTTATAGAGCACTTTCCCCTCGAAAGACCCCCAAAAGCGCAAAATGAAACGGGAAACGGAAAATAGGGCCTGTTTTCCCAAACCTTACTCACGCCCCAAGTTGTGCACCATTCTAAATTTTTGGGCCCAATTCCTTTTGGGAAATAAACCCAAAATTTTAAACGGTTAGATGTATGCCTCTAAAAAACCAAACAGCTGAAAGATGGGAAAGGGCGGGAGGAGTTTAAACTTTGGGGATTTTGCATATGGAAGGGGGGAAAATTCGTGTTAAAAAAGACCAAGCCATAAACCAAACCCGTCCCAAAGGGCCCTTTTGGGGCAAAACCCAAAGTCAGGGGGCCCAACCCTTGGGAAAAACCATAAAAGACCTTCAAATACCTGGGGTTAAATATATCGTTGAAGGCTCAAGGCCTGAAGATAGTTAAAGGGTTTGGGCCACAAACAAAGCTGTATGGCAAAACAAAAAACTAATAGAAAAAAAAACCCGGGGTCTTAAACTCCAGATCCACCTAATGGTTCCCTTGCCCTCTCAGTTTTTCTGTAGGCATGTAAAACTTGGACAACGAAGGGTTACAAAAAATTTTCTGGAAAACTGAAATGAGGGGCTACTGAAAAAATCTTGGGCACCCCATTAAAAACTAAACCTTGTGACAAAATCGAAGTATGTAGACAATTTTCAACAATTAATGGTCCCCATAAAACCCTACTCCCCGTCGTCAAAACGGAAAATGAAAGGGGGGACTTTGGTCCCGTTCGCAATTGCAAAACATTTGGAGGAAAAAATTTACAGGAACCCCAAAATTTGGGGAAAGACAAAAGAAGAGGGGGGGGACAAATTCCGAGAGGGGACGGGAAATGAGCCTAGAAATTTTCAGGGGACAGTGGGGGGAAGGGGAAACGGGGAGGGAGTAAAGGGCCGGATTTTGGGGGGTGCCCCGACCCCAACAAACAGTGTAAAGGGAAATAGGTGAAGGTGAAGGTGATTCATAAAACGAATCCCCCATAAGTCCCTTTATTGAGGTAGAAAAGGGGGAATTGTGAAATGAAAAACCCCTTTGAGGGCCGTTGTATCACTCGAAGCAGAAAATTGATTGAGCAACATTTTCATGGTAAAGTTGTCCTATTTGGTGTAAAATTAAATTTTGATTAAATTTTTTTAAAAGGGAAAACCGAGTAGCTTTTCCCCAATTTGGGGACTTTACCCTGTGTTTTGAAAAAACATGTTTAGCACCTTTTTTGAAATGAATTTCACAGACTTGAAAATTTAAATTTTGGGGTTTTTGGGGGGTTTTAAAATTTTTCAGAAGGTTTTTTTAAAACTTTCTTGATTAGGGGGTTTTAATTTTTGTGCTGAGTCAGAGACTACACAAACAAAGCCAACAGGTCGGGGTTAAAAAAAAAGGGCCCCTACTTTTAAAGTTTTACAAAATTTTATGTTTTAAAATTGTAAAACCCTCCGACAAAAGATTTATTTGCCCAAACTTGAAAAAGTGAGTTTATTGATTTGTTTTGCCCTTTAGAGGGAAAATTTAAAAAAAGGGGGCTAAAATTTGGCAAGAAAGAGAAAAGATTACTTAATGGATTTTGTTTTTTGGGGGCGAGTGTAAAGTGGGGGGCCGATTTTTTGGGAATGATTTTGCCTGTTCATTTTCATTGAATCCACTGATCAGGGAAAAGAGAAGAAAACTTTTAAAAAACCTTTTTTTTTGGGGATTTAATTTTCATTCCATTTTGGGAACAAATTGTTTTTGACGGGTTTCAAATTATTGGAATGAAAATGGAAAAGTATAAATTTGGGGGTTACGGAGGGAACGGCAGCAGATTTTTCATTTTGTTGTTGATCAAATCATTTTAAGTTAATGAAATATGTTTTATTAAGATCTGTTTTTTGTTTTTAATTAACCAAAAATTTTTGGGTATTAAAGGGTTCAGTTCTGAAAATTTTTCCCTGAAGTAAAAGGATAAGAGACCAGGGTTAACACTTAAAACAAACATGGGGGTTTTTGGGCCCAAGGTGGTTAACAAATTCGGGAAAAAAAAAAAATTTAAAATTTTGACCCTCAGATCAAAAAAAATTTCTTTCTACTGCAAGGAAAGAGATTAATTTGAATTTTATAAAGAAATAAAAATCAATGGGTTAAACCGGAAAAGGGAAATTTTTTCAGAACAGTTTTTATTTTTTTTTTTCCCCCTATTTGACTTTCAAAAAAATAAATGACTTTGGTTTTTTTGGTTGAATTGCAAATTGTGTACATGAATCAGAAAAAAGAATCGGGTTTTAATCATTTTTTTTTCCTCCCAACATAAGGACAAAAGCCCAAAAAAAAAACATTTATCTTTGGGTCCTAAAAAAGGGCCCGGCTCAAAAAACCCCAAAAATTCTTACAGCTGAAATCTGCCCAACCCTCCCCCTTGAAAGGATGGACATCTGCTTACTCAGTAAAAATTGGGGGTTTAAAAAACCAAAATTTTTAATTATAAAGGGAAACCCCAGATTTTTTGCTGAAAAGGGTAAAGGGGGTGTTGGGAAGAGTTTTGGGGGATGGGGGGGGATGGGGAACCCTTTTTCATGTTTGAAAGAAAATTTAAAAAATGCTAAAATTTCCTTTTTTTTAGGGTGGATTTTTAAAGGGGCTAGTAATAATGGGGGATCCAGTTTGTCACGGGGCCCTAGGGACTTTCCCGACCCCCCTAGGGGGGGCGGAATTACTTATTTGTTTATGGCCCGTTGCTGTTGGCTTTTGCCGCCCCTTAGGGGGCTTGTGGGCAGTTGCACCTTGGGGGGGTTGCAGCTAAAACTTCTTTTGCTTTCTCTCTTCTCCCTAATTCCCCGCCCGTGTTTTTTTCATCCTGCAAGTTCCGGCCCCCGGGCCTTTTCTCTCGAACTTTCTGTCTGTCGGCCTTTTCCCCTTTTCCCTTTTTACCTGTGCACGGCTTCGTTTTTTTTAAAGTTTGAATATGCCCTCTGTGCCGCATGGCATTTGGCCGCCATTGCTGAGGGGGGTTTAAAGGCCCCTTCACGCGAGCGGAAGATTTTCCTCTGGGGGCGCCGCCCCCTTTTTCCGGGGTTTTTTTTCCCCTTTATGTCGAGAGTACGTCGTACTTTAAATTTCCTGCGGGCCCGGCCCTTGGGAAGGGGACATCATTTCTTCTGTTTCCGCACCTTCCCCTCTGTCCTCTACGGGACGAGGGTAGAGAAAATCCTTTAAACCCGCCTTTTGGGGGCCCAACCCCCGGGAAAGCGGGAACATCAGTTTGGGGTCTGTTTTTTTTTAAATTTGTTTTTTTTTAGCCGGTTTGTCTTCACTTTCGCAATTTTCTTTTTTTTTGGGAAATTTTGTAAGAGGAATATTGGTGAGCCCTTTTTCCCTTGGTTAATTCAATTTTTAAACCGGGCCATTCTAAATTTTTTTCCCAAAATTCTTTTCCTGTTTAGGTTTTCTGGGTTTGCGGTAGTCGGGGGGGAAGGGGGAGAAAACCCTTTGGGTTTCGGGTTGGAACTTGTTTGGGCCCTCCCCTCGTCCGCCCCTTCACATTCCCCGGGACTTTTATCCTTGGGCCCCCACCGTCTTTTTTGTGTGTCCCAAGGAAAAGGGTTTTTTTATGTTCAGGGACCCGTGCGCCCGGCATGATGTGCCCTTCGGATCGGGGTTTGAAGATTTGTGTTATTTTGAAATGTGTTTATAAAATGGGAAAATTTAAATGCTTTGGGTTTTACTTTTTTGCAAAGGTGGTGGCAGTTATTAAGCGAGGTGCTGGGTTGATTTTTTTCCCAAAGGGAAGGGAAAAACTTTTAAGCGGAGGGGGAAGGGTAAAAATTAAATTCATTTTTGGGTTTTAAAACCCGTTGTTTTAAATGCAGTTTTTCACCTGCATCGTGTGAGAAGATTTGATTCAATGGGGGGTACTGTGTGCGTTTAATACACTTCCCCCCCCCCTCATGCGAGTGGCTGAAAAGGACTTGACAGCAATGGTAAAGGGAAACTAAAGGCGGGGTTCCATACCCTTTTTTCCCTTCCTCCTTCCTTCTTCTTTTTTCCTCTCCCCTCTTCCTCCCAGCCGTCCTCCCCCCTCCCGGGGCTTCACTGGGGGCACGAACTGGTTGGTGCCCGTGCGGGTTCGAGGCCCGTTCTGGTTGAGACCAGGGGAACGAGTTGGTGCCACCGCGGGTCGGGGCCCCACCCCTTGGGTCGGGCCCGTGGGGGAACTGCTAGGGGAGCCCCGCCGTCTGACTGGCCGGGCCTGGAGCCCCCGTCCGGGACCTCCATAAACTACCCCCCCCCCCCCCCCCCCCCCCCCCCCCCCCCCCCCCCCCCCCCCCGGCCCGCTTTCACCCCCGTTTGGGGAGTCGGGGTTGGTTTTGGGGCAAACTCCCGCGGAACCAACCCGGCCCCGGAGCACCTAGTGCGACAGGGGGGCCCCCCTGGGGATTGACAGGGGCAGGGATGTGGACGCACTCCGTGGTGGGGAAAAAGGGGGTAAATTACTGGAAATATTTTTTAAAATTTGTTTTTCATGTCAAATGTGGGGTTTGCTTTTAATTTTGTGTTTGGGTGTATGTGTTTGGTGAAATATTTTTTAAAATCGTGAAAATGTTGGGGGGGTGTGGGGGGCTTGATTGCATTGTGCATTTTTGTGTGCTTTGGAGTGCTTGATCGTGATTGTGCATTTTTTGGGGCCGTTGGATGCTTGCCCGTGATTGTGCAGGGTTGTGTGCTTGGGAGTGCTTTATTGGGGGGGGGGTGTCGTGCATGGGCGGGTTTGGAATGTTTTTTTTTGCTGGTGTGAAAAATGGGGTGTTGTATCGAAATTTCTTTATTGGGTGGTCCCCTTGCGGAGCTTTGTGGGGTTTCAGTCATTCCCTTCACCCCCCACCTGACCGTCCTGTCGGGGGAAAGACCTCCAGGGGTCGGCCCGTGACAATTTGTGGGGGTTTGTCCGGGATTAAAGGGTCGGGTGTCTCCCTCTGTTTGAAGGTCCCTTTTAAAGTTTTGTCTTTTTTTGTATATTTTAGTCATTTTTCTTTCTGTTTGTTGGGTGGGTGGTTGGTGGGTGACTCTAGAGTGAAGGGAGTTTTTTTGGGGGGCCCTGGGGGAACCCAATCGCGTGACTCGGGGGTCGGGGGAGACCAGGAGGAGTCGACCGCTTCCGGGCCCCCCTTCCGCCGGGGACCCCCACGCAGGTACGGCCGTAAGTCTTGCCCTTCTGTTGGGCCGGGTCAGTCTTCCATTCCCGTTTTGTATTTTGGCCCCAAATTTTTGTTTTTTTTTCTCTAAAAAGGGGTTTTTGAGTAAGGGGGGTTTATCGGACGCTAGGTTTTTTTTTTTTTTCCCCTTTCCCGGGGCCCCTCCCGCTAGGTTTTTGTTTTTTTTTTTTTCCGGCCAGCCCCACCGCACGGGTTTCTCCCTGCGTAAGCGCGGGGTTGCCCGGTGGGGGCCCGCCGGGCCCCTTTTTTTTTTTTTTTTTTTTTTTCGGTGGCCCCCCCCGAAATGGTTTTTCTCGGGCTTTTAGAGCGGCCCCTGTTGCCCCCGGTGGGAGCGGCCGGAAAATTGTTTCCCCACCACGCACACACCCAAAATACACACTTTTACAAATCCCCTAAAATTTTTTTTTTTTTTCTAGTGGGAAATTTTTTTTTTCCCCTGTATTTGGAAAACTGTAAAGGGTAATTTTTGTCTTGGGGGGCGTCCGGGGGTGGGGTGTGGGGCGGGGCGTCGAAGAAGGGGTATTCCAAAAAGTTACTGTTTGCCCTTCTATTAGTACCAAAATACTTTTGACTAAAGGGAAAATTCTACCTTTTTCCGTGCTGTTGCAAAGGTTTGCCCAGTGGTTTCCCTTTTTCTACCTTTTTCGCTGGGGGGTCTCCCTGTCGAGCCCCCCCCTGGGACTTCCGCAGGAAGAGTCAGGTTTTAGCGAAGCAACTGGGGGGTTCTGTTTAGTCGAAGAACCCAAACCCTTTTCCCTCCGGGTTCCCCCGTAAAAGGGGGAAAAACCCCCGAAGAATTTTCCAGGGAAATCGAGGGCCCAAGGGACGGGTCAGGGCGGGGCCTCCCCCGGGGGTCGGGGGTGGGGAACCCCCCCCGGACATCGCTTTTGTCCTTATTTTTTCTGGACGGGGAGCGAAAGGGGAAGGGGTGGGCCCAAACGTAAGGGGGAAAAGGGTTTGGTTTTGGTTTTGGGCTCTGCCCCAGAAAGGGAAACGAAGAACCCGGGGATTCTGCATAGGGGAAAACTATGCTGCTAGGGAAGAGGCTGCCCGAAAGGGGGCCCTTCGTAAGGAAAGGGTGCCCGACAGGAGGCCCTTCGTAAGGAAGAAACTGCCCGACAGGAGGCCCCTTCGTAAGGAAGAGGTTTATCAGCGCAAGGGGAAAAGGGTGCCAGACCGGGGGGTTTAGGTGGGGGGAGGGTGCTCAGCGTAGGGAGGAGGCTGACAGGCAGGAAGCCCTCCGTAGGGAAGAACTAAAAACAGGTGGAGGCTCTGCGTAGGGAGGAGTTTGGAAAAAACTTCTTTCGGGCCTCCCCGCTTCTGTAAACCAGGGGGGTTTAAACACCCGGCAGGTGATAGAGTTAGAGGGCCAAAATTTAAAACTTCCAGGTTCAAACCCAGTGAGGACATTGAATTTTTCTTAGAGCATTTTTGACAAGGTTTCCGGGGTTTAAAACCCCAAATTTTCTGGGAGCAAAAGGGTATGCACCCTTTTTTTGGTTTTTGGTGCTGCAAAGGGGGTGTGGCCCACTCTAAATGAAGGTGGTCTTTTGCAACCTTTCAGTTGGCTCCGCGTAAACTTTTCCCCCCTTACCCCCGAGAAACCTTTCAGGAGGAAGTTTAGGGTTTTTATGAAAAAGGGAAAAATGATGAGACCTTCGTGCAGTTTTTGGTTTATAGGCCCCGCGCAAGACGCTAAAGGGGACTGGGGTTTTTTTTTTTGGGGGTTTGCTAAGTTGGAGCTGGAGGATTGATCCTCATTGAACGCTCCCCCAACAACGTGTTCCCCCGGGTTTTGGGTCCGGGAAGGGGAACAGCAAACCCCAAGGGTTTCGGGGGGGGGGGGGTTTCACACAGGGTGAGGGGTTTTCTGAAGTCGGGAGGGCTTTTGGGCCGGGCCCGAAACGGAGGGGGAAGCCCTCCACGGGTTTTTGGGAGCAATAAGGTGCCGCAAAATGCTTTGTGGGGAACAAGGGAGGGAGTTCATCGGGGATTTCAGCGCCCGACCCGTGTTTTCTTTGTGGGGTCCGGGGGCCCTTTTGGGGAAAAATTTTCCCCCAGAGCCGTGGTAGTCATGGGGCTAGTGCTTTCCCCGCATCCTGCGCCTCGGGTAACGTGGGGGCCCCCCAAACTTCTGGTGGGACAGAAATGCCCTGTGTTTCTTTCTGTTTTGGGGTTTATCCTTGGGCGACCCAAACAAGGGGTTCGGGAGCAACGCACTCTTTGTTTGGGTAAGGATTTAGTTTTCCCCAAGACCCCCCCCGGGGGGGCCCGTTAAGTTTTGTGCGGGTTGGGGCTGGTTTTTCCTCCACCCGTTTCCCTTTAAATACTCGTTTCTACTCCAACCCCCCCACTTCTGGCCCGGGGAAGTGTGGGGCCCTTTGGGTGGGGCCCAAAACCCCTGTATTCCCTTTCATAGGGGAAAACAAACACCTTCGCAGAAAGGGGCAGTCATCCCCTTCTTTCGGTTTTGCCCGTACAGGGTGTGGGGGAGTCAACCCCACCGCCAAAGCTAGGAAGCGGCACAGGGGGTTGCGTCCCCCTTTTTCACCGATTTTTCTAAGAGGTTTTGGGAAGGGCCCCATTTCCCGCTCCCTTATCCGTCTTCAGGCCCGGGCTTGGATGTCCCAACCCTACGGGGAACTTGTGGATTTCCCGCTCAGTTTGGCCCGAAAACGCCGGGGAGTTCAAGCTCCCCAAGGGGATCCCTTTAGGGTTTCCCCTCAGGGAGAAACGGTGGCCAAACAGCTTGTTGTTTCCCCCAAAAATTGAAAAGGGGTTTTTTTTGTTTTTCCGGGAGGCCCACGATTCCCCCATGGCAGGTCATATGGGGTCCAAGCGGGGCTCTCGAGCGGTAAGAAAAAGACTTTTTTTGGGCCCGGGGTTTAAAACAGGTTTGGCATTTCTGCCCCAGTTTTCGATGTTTTTGCCAGCGGAAAAAACGCCTAAGGGGCGCTTGAAGCGGGGTTTCCCCCCTTTGGGGCTTTCCAAATGGGGGGGGAGGCATTCAGCAAAAGGGTTTGGGGGCGACCTGGTGGGGCCCATTAATCCCCCTTTCCGATCGCGGTCCCCCGCACACTTTGGTTGGGGTAGAAAACTGCGAGCGATACCCAAAGGGGGGTCCCCCCTTAGGAAAAATTTTGATGGCCCCCCACTGTTTCTGAATCTCTCAGGCAGATTTTTGGGAAAGAAAACTGGCGTGCCCAAAAAAAGGGGAAATACGGCCGGAAATTTGTGCTGGGGCGATCATCATCCTTTTTCCCGGGAGGGGCCGGGGTCCGGCCCTCAGGCGTGACTCATGGGGTTTGGGGGTGGAGTGAGGTTTTGCGTTCCCCTTTTCCCTCATATAAAGGGTTTTCCGGGAAACGGGATACTTTCTTTTGCCCAGCTCCGTAGTTAGCATATTGGAAAATCAGTCAGAGGGAAAAACCCCCCCTCAAACCCGGGTTTATCCCCTTTTTGGTCTTGGGACGGGGTAGTGACAGTTTTTCAAATTCATGAGGTTAACGGTTTGGAATCACCCCAAAGGTTCGTTTTGGCTTTCATGGGTTTGGGAAAGGTTTTTTAGTTTTTTGATAAATGTGATTATGTATTTTCCCCGGGTGAAATTTTTTCGTGGGTTGGGTTTTTATTTGGATTTTTCGTACTCTGTCGATTTCCCGGGTTGGGTTCGGTCCCATTGTTGTGAAGTTTCCCCATGCGACAAGGTTCAAAGGAGCACTGTATCTCGAGAAACAGAAAGCTTTTTTGAAGGGGGTTTGTCCGAGTTTGTCAAGGGGGCCTTTCCTTGAAAACCTAGGGGGGCGGGAAATTTCTTATTTGTTTTTTTGTCGTTGCGGGTTTTCGTGTAGCCCCCCTTAGGGGGCTTGTGGGGCCCCGTTGCAACCTTTTGTGGTTCACTCAACTTTCCCTTTGGGTTTTCTCTCTCTAATTCCAAACCCCCCGTGCTATTCCCTCCGGGAAGTTCACCCGGGGGCCGGTTTCCTTTCTCTCGAAATTTCTGTCTGTTTGGGGCCCCCTTTGCCTGGCCCTTTTTCCCCCACGTGCTTTGTTTCTTTTTTGTTTTAAGTATGCTCCTCTGTGACGCGCAGGGGATGTTGGCCGCCCTTGCTGAGGGAGGTTTTGTCTTCACTCGGCGGGGAAAAATTTTCTCTGGGGGGGCCCCCCGCCCAATCCTGGTTCCCTTTTCCCCTTTTCCCTCGAGAGTACATCAGTACTTTTAATTCCTGCCCTCGGCCCGTAGGAGAGGGACATCATTTTTTTGTTTCCGCTTTTTCGCCTCTGCCCCCTCGACTGGAAAAGAGGGGAAAAGGGGTCCTTTTTACCCGCCCTTTTTGGGGGCACCCCCGGGTCTGGTAAACATCAAATTTTTGTGGTCTGTTTGGGTTTTTATTTGGTTTTTGGTTTGCCGGCTTAGTTTTTCACTTTTGCGCAAATTTTTTTTTTTTTCGAAAAATTTTAAGGGGAAATTGGGAGCCCTTTTTTTGGTTAAATTTAATCTTTAACCTGGCCCTTTTAAATTTTTTCCCAAAAATTTTTTCTCCTTTTATGTATCTGGTGATCGGTAGTCGGTTTGGGGGAAGGGGGAAACCTGGTTTATTCCCGGGTTTGGAAAATTTCTTTTGGGCTCGCTCGGGCCGCCCCTGTCACATTCCCCCGGGGCTTTTTATCCCTTTGGCCAACCCCTTGTTTGTGTTGAAAGGGGAACGAGTTTTTGGTTTACGAGCGTGCTTGCAAGATTTGTTTTTCGGATGGTGGTTGAAAAATTTGGGGGGGTTTTTTTTTTAAATGGTTTAAAAATGTGGGCAATTATGGGCCCTTTTTAATTTCATTTGCAAATGTGGGGGCAGTTTTTAAGCGGGGGTCGTGTTTTTGGGTTTATTTCCCCAAAGGGAAAGGAAAAAGGTTTAAACGGATGAAGGGAAAGGGAAGATAATTTATTTGTTTTATAACCTGTTGGGTTTTTAAAGCAGTCTTTTACCTGATTTGTGTGGAAGCCTTTATTCAATGGGTTTTTACTGGTGCGTTTTAAAACACTTCCCCTGCCCATCATGCGAGTGGCTTTATAAACTTTACAGCCAAAGGTCAGACGGGACTGAAGGCAGGGTTCCAGTTTCCCTTCTTCCCTTTCCCCCTTTTTTTCCCCCTCCCCCGACTCTCCCCCCGCTACGTCCTCCCCCCCCCCCGGGGGCTTCAAACCTGGAGCACGAACTGGAAGGGTGCCAAAGTGCGGGGCGAGGCCCGTTCTGGCTGAGACAAAGGACGAGATGGTGCCAAAGGCTGGTCGAGGCCAAAGCCTTTTGGGCGGGACCGTGGAAAGCTAGGGGGGCCCGCCCCTCTCGGGCTGGCCGGGCCCGGAGCCCCGTCCAGGGCCCCCAGTAAAAGCTACGTCCCCCCCCCCCCCCCCCCCCCCCCCCCCCCCCCGGGGCCCTCTTTACTGCCGCCCTTTGGGGGTCGGGGGGGTCGGCTTTTTGGGGGACTCCCTGCGAGAACCCCAAACCCCGGTCGGAGCCCTAGTGCGACGGGTGCTCCTGGGGGGACTTGACCAGGGGCAGGGATGTGGCGCACCCCCGTTGGGGTGAGAAAAAGGGGCAATAAATTGGGAAAAATTTTTTTTTATTTAAATTGGGGTACAGTCAAAATGTTGGGGAAGCTGTTTAATTTTTGATTGGTAGTCTATGGTGGGAAAAATTTTTTTTATAATCGTGCTTTTTGTGGGTGTGGGGGTGCTTGATTGCGATTGTGCATTTTTGGGGGCGTTGGGTGGGTTGACGGTTGTGCATTTGTGGCGTTGGGGGGTGCTTGATGTATTGTCATGTTGTGTGGCCGGGGGGGGGGGTGCTTTAAATTTTGGGTGTGCATGGGCGTTTTGGGGGAAAGTGAAATTTTTCTGGTGTGTTTTAATGGGGGGTTTTTATCGTAATCTTTTTTGTTGGGCTCTTGCGGGCGTGTGGGTCAGTCAATCCCTTTCATCCCACCTAGGCCCATCCTGGGCCCGGGAAAACCTCCAAGGGGTCGGTCGTGATAGCATTGTACGGGGGGTTTTCCTTTTTTTTTAAAGGGGATCCTAATGCCCGTGATGGCACTTTTAACAAAGGTCTTTTGTTGTCTGAGGAGTAGTCCCAAAGCCCAATGTGCGGATGGACTTGGGACTGACTTCCTGCTGTTTGAAGGGAAATTGAAATTTTTGGTAAAACGTTTACAGGCCCCAATTTTCCCGCTGTTTGGGGGAAGTGCTAATTTTTTGTTTTTAAAAAGTGTGCAGGCCCCCAAATTTGTAATTTTTTTGAGGGAATTCCTAAGGGTGCATAAACCCACAACAGGACAGACTTATGTTGTTTAATCTTTAAGTTGTAACAGCAGTTTGGGATGGACTTCCTGGGTTTTTTAAAAAGGGGTGGGCCCTGTGTGATAACCCCTTTTTTGGGATGGACTTCCTGTGTTAGGGGAAGTCCTTAAACTTTATACACGGGGCTGGAATGCAAAACCGTCATTGGGGGCAATCCCTTCAGTGGTGTTTCCCTGTGCAGGGGCGGGCTGCTGTCTAAAAGGGTAAAGGGGGCCCCGTTTTATCGGGTGCTCCCGCAGATTCCCAAAGGGGACCTCCGATGGGGAAAAGTCTCCGATGATTGTTTGCTTGCTAAACCCCCCCCCTCCTTTGAAGTAAGAAAATGGCTGTAAGTGGCCACATGCGTGAGTGGGCGTGTGGGTGTGGTGTGTGTGGGGGTGTGTGTGTTGGGGTGTGGGGTTGTGTGTGTGTGTTTTCTCTGTGTGTGTGGGGGGGGTTTGGGGTGTGTGTGTGTGGGAGGTTTTAAGTTAGGTGGGCCCCTTAAATCGGTTTTAAATATATCAATTAAAATTTTTCAGTCTGATGGAAGACAACACTATACAAAGCAGGGCAGACAGATCACCATTCACACTGCCTGTATTTTGTAGGGCCTGGAAACCCTTTCGAAAACAAATTTTTTCAAATTTTTTTTTTTTGGGGGGTTTTTGTGGTTCCCTCCCCCATAAAGAAGAAAAAGGCCCCACTTTTTCAGCCTGCAAAACATAAAGGTGGGGATGGACTTAAGCGCCCTGAAAGGGTTTTTCCCTTACAGAGGTTCAAGCTTTAGGGAAATTTAAAATGGGGAAGGGGCGGGGGGGGGAGAAGGAATTTAGGAGTGTAAGTTTGGGAAATTTGGGAAAACAAAATTTTCTGTTTTTTGTGGGATGGGGAAAAGATGGGGGTGTCTGCCCGTTCCCAAAAAAAGGGGAAAAAGGGGGAAAGGGCAGCGCTTTTAATCGGCCCCTCGAAGGGGGTTGGGAATTGTTTTGGGAACCCCAGCCCGGAAAAAAAGGGGGGGGAAATTGTTCCCTTTTTAAAACAAAATCAAGGGTTTTTTCCTAAATATGTGGGGGTGTGTGTTTTGGGTTTTGTGGGGGTGTGGTGTTGGGGGGGGGGTGGGGGGTGTTGTGTGTGTGTTTTTCATTGAAATCTTTTTTTTCAAAGAGTGATTTAACCCTGGAAAAGGGCCCCCAAAATTTTACCGGACTGGATGGGTAAAGGGGCCCCCGTTCCGGGGGTGGGGGGGGGTTGGGGGGGGGGGGTTGGCCGACAGGGCCGCTTGGGGCTCCCCCCGTTGTGTGGGGTCTGACATCAAATGGGGGTTTTGAGGGGGAAAGTGCCGGAGGGGGCTGAGGAAAAAAAAGGGGGCCTTTTTCCTGGAAACACCTTTTGCCCACCCCTTGAATTTGGAAAAAATGCCCCGTTTAAGCTCAGGGGGAAACTTTTCCGGGGAACCTTTAATTAATATAGTTGCCTTTAAAACAAACCCCCCCCCCCCCCACCCCCCCCCCCCCCTTCCCCCCCCCCCCCCCCCCCCCCCCCCCCCCCCCTTCCCTTTCCACCAAACCCTTTTTCCCCCCAATTTGAAAAGGAAAACAAAGTAATTTTTGGTTCAGGGGTTTCGAAGGAATTTTCCCCGTCGGGGCAGAAGAAAGAAAATTTCCCTGGGGAAAATTTAAAAATTTTTTTCCCCCCCCCCCCCTTTTTGTTTCCCCAAATTTGCCCAAAGGGGGAAAAAGGGGGAATTTTTGGGAAAAAATGGGTAAGAAAGTGCGTTTCAAGAAAAAATTTTTCCTTTGGGGGCCTGTTTAAAATTTGGGGTTTTTTTTTTTTTTTTTTTTTTCCCCTTTTAAGGAAAAGGTTGGGGGAAGGGTTTGGGGTTAAAAAAGATGGTTTTTTTAAGCCAAGGGCCCATTGGGGAACTTGAAATTTTTTTGGAGGGGTTTTTCCCAAAGGGATTTGTATCAATTTTAACCCATTTTGACTCATTTGCCCCAAAAATTTAAATTAACACCTGTTGCCCGGGGTGCCCCAAAAACAAAAACAACAACAACAAGCCAACAACAACAGCAGCAAAAATTCCCGGAAAAAAAAAATTTAAAACAGAAAAGGGAAAACCAAATCCATATTTAGTGTTCTAGAAGAAGAAGGGAAATAATAAGCAAAAATAGTAGTCCTGATAATAAGCAAAAATAGTAGTCCTGATGGAAAATGATTGGACTTGTCCAAGGATTTGTACCAAACTCCCTACAATAATCTATCTCGTAAGTTGGTTGGTGTTGTGGCCATTTTTTTTTTTGTTACAAGATATCTTGTAAGTCATCAGGAATGAGTTAATATCGGCTGGTATTGGCCATGGCAGAAGATCTTGCTAACACAGTGGTAGAATTTACAAAATTCCATGTCACCTTAGTTGGGAACATTTTTTGTCTGTAAATTGATTGAAGAAAGATGATGATTTCAGAATGACTATTTGAGTCTTAAGAAGAATATAAAGAAAAACAAACTCCAAAATGTGCTCATTATTACTCTTATTATTACTCGGAAGAAGAGAAGAAATGCACTAAAAAGAAGCCCAGATCAGAGAATGATGGAGATGGAGGACAGGATTAAATGCAACCCTCCCCCCAAAACAAAACAAACAAAACAAACCCCCCCCCAAAAAAACCCATAGATGAAATTGTCCATAAAATGATTGTTAGCTCCCTCCCCTCAATGAAATTGTCCATAAAATGATTGTTAGCTCCCTCCCCTCAATGAAATTGTCCATAAAATGATTGTTAGCTCCCTCCCCTCAATGAAATTGTCCATAAAATGATTGTTAGCTCCCTCCCCTCAATGAAATTGTCCATAAAATGATTGTTGGCTCCCTCCCCTCAATCCTCCCTCCTCTCTTTCTGTCTCCCCAGTATGCAATTTCTGTATTAACAATTTTTTGTTGTTGGTCTGTTGAAATATTTTAGCCCTGGCTGGTTCCTTCCCAAAATGTTTACCTGTGTGGTGGGCTGAAGTAGGAAGACTGGACCCACACAGTCTAGTGTATTCCCCTTGATCTGTGTGTGGATGAGGGTGTTGTGGGTCTTTTAGAGTGCTGTCCAGATTTCCCTACCAGTTCTGCAGTTCTCTATATTGCTGAAGCTTGGTTGATGCTAGAAGATTTTATGAAATGAATCACACAAAGTTCAGCTATGTGGAACAATCTCAGACCAATATGGAATGTCATAACATCATCTTTATCATGCTCATTGATTCTCTAGAACCCCCCCCCCCCCCCCCCCCCCCCCCCCCCCCCCCCCCCCAAAAAAAAAAAACATTGTGAGTTGATAAAGAGTGCTGTATTGTTGTTTCTATATGTATATGATTATATCTATGGATCTGTGCACCTGTCTGCCACTGTCTTTGTTTCTGTCAGTGAGACTGTGTGTCTCTGTTTGTCTTTGTTTCGGTCATTAAGGGTTTCAGTCGGTTTCAGGCCATGTGTTTATGTCTTTGTTTCTGTCAGTTAGACTATATGTCTGTGTTTATGTCACTGTTTGTGTCAGTCAGGTTTTCTGTGTTTATACATGTCTGTTTCTGTAAGTATGACTGTGTGTTCTGTGTCTATGTCTTTGTTTCTGTCAGTCGGGCTTTTTTTGTTTGTTTGTTTTTTTGTTTTTAAGGTAGGTTTTCTGTCTATGTGTTCATTCTGTTCGTCATGCTTTTTGTCTGATGTCTGCCTTAATAATATCTGTGTGTCAGGCTTTCTGTCTGTCTTGCTTCAGTCAGGCCTTCTGTCTGTGTGTTGTTTCTGTCAGTCAGGTTTTCTGTCTGTGCTTGTTTCTGTCATCAGGCCTTCGTCTGTGTGTTGTTTCTGTCAGTCAGGCTTTCTGTCGTGTCTTGTTTCTGTCAGACAGTCTTCTGTATGCATCTTGTTTCTCTCAGTCAGGCTTTCTATCTGTGTCTTGTTTCTGACAGTCAGGCTTTCTGTCTGTGTGTTGTTTCTGTCAGGCTTTCTGTTGTGTGTTGTTTCTGCCCAGTCAGGCCTTCTGTCTGTGTCTTGTTTCTGTCAGTCAGGCTTTCTGTTTTTCTGTCTGTGTCTTGTTTTCTGTCAGTCAGGCTTTCTGTTTGTGCCTTGTTTCTGTCGTCAGGCTTTCTGCTTTCTGTCTGTCCCTTTGTTTCTGTCAGTCAGGCTTTCTGTTGTTTTGTTGTTTCTGTCAGTCAGGCTTTCTGTCTGTGTCTTGTTTCTGTCAGTCAGGCCTTCTGTCTGTGTCTTGTTTCTGTCAGTCAGGCTTTCTGTCTGTGTTTTTGTTTCTGTCATTCGGCTTTCTGTCTGTGTCTTGTTTCTGTCAGTAAAGGCTTTCTGTCTGGGGTGTTGTTCTGTCAGTCAGGCTTTGTGTCTGAGTGTGTGTTGTTTCTGTCAGTCAGGCTTTCTGTCTGTGTCTTGTTTCTGTCAGTAGGGCCTTCTTGTGTCTGTCAGTCAGGCTTCTGTCTGTGTCTTGCTTCTGTCAGTCAGGCTTTCTGTCGTGTGTTGTTTCTGTCAGTCAGGCTTTCTGTCTGAGTGTTGTTCTGTCAGTCAGGGCTTTCTGTCTGTGTGTTGTTTCTGTCAGTCAGGCTTTCTGTCTGTGTGTTGTTTCTGTCAGTAAAGGCTTTCTGTCTGTTTTGTTGTTTCTGTCAGTCAGGCCTTCTGTCTGTGTTTTGTTTCTGTCAGTCAGGCTTTGTCTGTGTGTTGTTTCTGTCATCAGGCTTTCTGTCTGTGTGTTTTTTTCTGTCAGTCAGGCTTTCTGTCTTGGGGTTGTTTCTGTCAGTCAGGCTTTCTGTCTGTGTGTTGTTTCGGGTCAGTCAGCTTTTTTGTCTGTGTGTTGTTTCTGTCAGTCAGGCTTTCTGTCTGTGTGTTGTTTCTGTCAGTCAGGCTTCTGTCTGTGTGTTGTTTCTGTCAGTCGGCTTTCTGTCTGTGTGTTGTTTCTTTTCAGTTCAGGCTTTCTGTCTGTTGTTGTTTCTGTCAGTCGGCTTTCTTGTGTCTGTCATCAGCTTTCTGTCTGTGTCTTGCTTCTGTCAGTCAGGCTTTCTGTCTGTGCCTTGTTTCTGTCACTATTTGTCAGTCGGGCCTTCTGTCTGTGTGTCTATATGCTTTTGTTTCAGGCAGGTGTTGTGCCTCTGTCTTCATTTCTGTTAGTCAGGCTTTCTGTCTGTGCCTTGTTTCTGCAGTCAGGCTTTCTGTCTGTGCCTTGTTTCTGTCAGTCAGGCTTTCTGTCTGTGCCTTGTTTCTGTCAGTCAGGTTTTCTGTCTGTGTCTTGTTTCTGTCACTAGGGTCAGTCAGGCCTTCTGTCTGTGTGTCTATATGCTTTTGTTCGCAGGCTGTATGCCTCTGTCTTCATTTCTGTCAGTCACGCTTTAGTTTGTCTATCTTTTTTTAGGGGCTGGGTGGACAGAGAGGGTGTCCAAAAATTTGAAACATTAAGACTCCATGAGTGTGTCATTATAAATATTATTCTAAAAGTGCTACAATTTGCGAATACATACCCTGCCCTCCACTTGTCTTACGTCAGTCTTCTCTTCCATCACACGTCATATTCACATGTAATGGCAGCAAAAATTCTGAAGGCATTATTTGCACTGCATTTATGAATACTGAAAAAAAATATTGCGTCATGGGTGTGTTGGGAGGTAATGAGGAGGTGTGAGTTTTGTAGGTGGAGGCAGAAGCAGAATTATTTTGTGGTGTGTGTGTGTGGTGTGTTGTGTGTGTGTGTGGTGTGTGTGTAAAACTGAAGTGCAGAATTAGACCGGGTAGACAGTTTGTTTGTTTTTCAGGATTTTTTTCATTCTGCCCTCTTCCCTCCCCCCACCCTTCCCCATGCGTGCACACACACACGCACGCACCAACGCACGCACGCATGCATGCATGCACGCACGCACACACACGCACACACACACACACACACACACACTTTTCCCCCTCTTGTCTTCTGCTTGGAATTGCCATGAGCTCCTTGGTTATCATCATGATAGAAGCCTGTCCTATGGGGCACTGCCGCACAGCAATTGTCCCCAGGCAGATTTGATTCTCTTGTTCATCTCTGTTTTTGCAATCCGTTGTTCATTTGGATGGAAAGTTTGGTTTCTCTTTTTCTTCAGTTGTATTAGTATTTTAACAATTTATCATGCAGAGGGAAGAAAAAGAAATCCTACTTCCTGTGCCAGCACAGAAAGGACAATATGAAACTCAGGGACAGAAGGGTTGGGTGAATCTTTAATTGATAGCGAATGAGTTACATAGAAGGTCTTTTCATAGGTCTCTTGTGCCCACTGATTTTGAAAACAACAACATTAGAATTAAGTTATGCTTGAACCATATCAGTTTCATCATTATTGTTTATTATTGATTATTGTTTACCTGCTTTGATATTTACAAGTACACATGTGTGTAGGCATGCATGCACACATGAGGCACTCATCATGCATGTACACACACAACATGCAAAACACATACCACACCCCACACACACACACACACACACCACACACACAAACCACACACACACACACACACACACACACACACACATACCACACCACACCACACCACACCACACATACACACACGCAAACACACACACACACTAAAACCACAAACCACGGCACACCATGGTGCAACATATCGTAGTGCATACACCAGACACATACCATACACACCACACTACAACACACCACACCACAGCGCGTGCACACACACAAAACCACACACACACACACACACACACACACACACACACACACACACACACACACACACACACAGAGGAAAACATAAGTAAAAGCAGACCGCCGTGGTCCATTCTATTTGCGGTACTGTCTTGTCGTTCCTTCATCTTGCCGTCTGCAATGTCTTTCTGGTGATGACTAATGAAGTAGCCTCAGTTTATGCTACGCCCTCAGCAGTGTGATGATGACGTGTGCCGGCATCGTTTACTGGATAATGAGGCACGTACGGGTCCATAACGATGACAGATTGCCGTCATCGAGGGGAAATTGCCCATGGCTTTGTGTGAATGTCCCTCAGTCACAGCTCTTGTTCCCTGATTTGCCCTGACTTTCCCTTTCAATTTATTCTGATGTGTTGGTTGTCTTCCTATGGGGCTTATTCATTGACTTTCTAGGTATGTTTGTTGCCTTTCTATGTGTATCTGTATTTCTGTATGTGTCAGTTGTCTTTCTGTGCATATGCGTTGTCTTTCTATGTGAATGCGTTGCTTTCTATATGTATTTGTGTGTCTTTATTTCGGGTGTCTTTTGTATGTGTCTGTTGTCTTTCTGTGTGTGTCTGTTGTTTTTCTGTAGGAAAAGTGGGGCTATTTGCAACCTGAAAATGTTTTTGGTACTAATTCACAAACTAAGAAGGTACACTTTGCAACCCAAAATTGAAACAAAACGAAGCTTTTACAGATACTTTTAAAAAACCACTGAGACAAAGCAGGGTGTTTCTGTATCCTGCAGTTGGAGAAAAAGGGTCTAGACTGACTTTTTTTTCAACGATCTTCGAAACAACTTTGCCTGTTCTCCATGTCTTGTACATCCCCAGTACAGAGTTAAATTGCAACTTCCTTCAGGCTTTCTCGTGACAACACTATGCCATTTATAGGGCAAGTAGCCACAGCATAAAACTGGTTGTCCCAAAATGCCTGATTTTAATTGGCTAGAATATATAGGTCTTGAATCTGTGACACAAAAAATGAAGAAGTAAAAAATTTACTTATTTTCACTAAAGGACATTTGCTCTCTAAATCTGTAGTCTGAGGATGAGTAAAATATGAGATCAAAAACTGATGATTTGAAATTGTCAAGATGGGCCAGTGACTTCAAGGACATTTTTTTTGCAAACACATCACCAGGGGAAAACACTGCCATTAAGTATGATGAAATATTAACACTGCATATGTTGGGCAAGAAAGAGCTTTAAAATTCTCCAATAAAAGATCAATGCAAAACACAAACAAAACTCACCCACCCACCTTGAAAAAAAATCAGACCCTAACAAAGAAAAAAAATAACACAGAACTAAATTTACAACACTCAAATGAAAACGAATAGCCAGCAGACATAGAAAAAAAAAAAAAAGGGGAAAAAAAGAGGAAACAGGACTGACAGCAATAATAAGAACAGCAACAGCATGAACAAAACTCACAGATGAAGACAGTGGTGTTGTATCAGCACATTGTCCATGGCACCTTGACAGTTTCGGGTTTCATCAAGGAGATGTCACTCCCGTGCGGACTAGTCCATATACATCCCACATCCGCTAAGATTTGAGATCACATGCATATGATTCAAAGCTGAAGGATAAATGAATTAACGACTAAGATGGGAGAACTCCAGAAGAAGGGTCTCGTGGCTATGACTTAGCAGATGTCTGTTTATGCATTCATTAGCCAACGCGCTGGTCAGACCCTGAGAAAAAGGACGCACATTGTATCATGCCTCTAGGCCTTCTCTACCATTTAGTGACCACAGTCACAGCTGACTATTCTGTCCTTTTTGGGGATCTGCGGATTTAAAGGGAAGGTAAGGTTAATGTTGACTTGCTTATAGCCCAGCCGACCGCCCAAAGGGCCATATCAGGGGAAGAAAACTTAATCTAAGAGAAGAGAAAGTGGACAGACTTCCTAGTTGCTGAAAAAATAAATGTGTGTTTTAATTAAGCAGCAGACTACCACTTTTCACTTTTCCTTTAATTGCACAAAAAGCTGGACTAGCCAACTCCCGTTTGCCTAGTATTTAACTGAGCCCGACAAAACGCCTACATGTTTGCTGGTAGTAGTGACTTGGAGACCCCCAACACAAAAGCACACATTCTGTTTGGGTTCCATTGCTTTTTGCGGCAGGGTATTCCAGTTCCGGATCATACAAGAAAAGAAACCCTGCTTGTATGTATTGCATTTCCCTCAGAAGATCTGGACAACTACTACTGCTTTGATTGATTTGCAGGAAAGGAGAAAGGAGAGTTAAACTGAGATATTAAATCACGAAGAAGACTAGGTACTCCACATTTACTTTGTTTCTGAAGCTGTTTGATACATGAATCCAACTGATTCTGACTTTTGCAGTTGGAGTTTGGGGGTTTGGAGAAGACCGTGAAATCATAGAAACTGTACACATTTTGGCTTAAGAGAATTATGAATGTTCCCTGCATGTTTCAAATGAACTGGTCTATGGAGAAATGGTGCATATTCTTTTAGTATTTTGAAAATTAATTTGTAAATGTATTAGATGCTGGCTGAAGCTCCTTGGGAAATTTCCCATGTCATGATTGCGTTTGACCAGCATATGAGTGCTTCTTGTTCTGCATGATCTGGGCATGAGAACTGGGTAACCAGTGTGCAGAAAGTGTTTGTGAAAGTGGGTTGGGTGTACTGTGATTGTCTGAAAGAGTGAAAGTGAACATAATTTTCTTGTTGAATTTGAAAGACAGACTTATGTAATGTGCAAAACTGGCACCCCACATCAGAAACAAAACAAAACAAATCCAAAAACCAAAAAAAACAAAAAAAATCGACAAATATGGATAGTACTGTTCTTTTCCAGCCAGAAAGGTACTTGCCTTTAACTGCAAATAAATAGCACAGATAACATGATACGGTTTTGTCTTCCAAGCAGCGGTTTCTGGATCAAACACAGGCAGGTAGTAAATGTCCAACAAGCTGATAGTAAATGTCCATCATGCAAAAGAAACTGAAAATGAAGCTCTTTTACTGCACAGATTACAGTAATGTCCAGAAGTGCACTGAACTTCACATGCCTTCGTATATTTCTGATCATGATCATATTGCAAAAATTTTGTTGTGCAATAACGAAAATGTAAAAAAAGGTTTGGCAAAAGACATACCACAAGCTATGAATATCAGGAAGAAGAAGATGTCCATCAATCTATGTATTAACGTCTGTCTACCTATCTTTCTACGGTCCTGTCTATCTTTTTTTCTACCGTCAGCCTGTTTGCCTCCGTCTGTCTGTCTGTCTCATGCTGTCTGTTATCTGGGAATATTGTTTTTCCTTATGTCTGTTGTTTATAGCGTCTTAAGAAGACATGTTTGTCAAAAATTAAGTTGACCTTTTGTATCATATATCAAGAAAATGAAGTATATGTCACCTGACAGCTTGCATATTTTTTTTGGCATCATCTAATTATCTATTTGTCTGTCTGTATGTCTATCTGTCTGTCTGTCTGTCTGTCTAACAGTCTATCCAGATAACCAACAAAGTAATTGAAAAAAGCAACCAACGAAGCAACCAATCAACCAACTGACCAACAAACTAATGGACCACCAGTAAGGTTATAGGGGGAAAAGAGGAAAAATTAGCAGGGAGGCGGCAGGAGAGTGTTGGGAAGAGAAGGAGTGGGGGGGGGGAGGGGGGGGGGGGGGGGGGGGGGGGATGGGGGGGGGGGGGAGGAGCTGGGGATGGGAGGGCGATGATTGGTAGCTTCAGTCTTATCACATGGGTGTAGAGCTGTAACCTCCATTGACCTCCCACAGATTGACAGCTCCCTTCTCCTGCCTGCACATCCCCCCTTCCCCCTTGCCGTCTTCCTAGGTTATTTTCGATTCTCATTGAGTGAAGAAACCCATTGTTGAAACTTTTGTTTGCTGATGGAGGTGGAATAAGTTGAAAAAGTCGTTACCTCATTGATCCTATTTGAAACACCCCAGGAGAAGTCAATATTTCCAGTTTGAAATGAGGTGACAATGAATCTTTACTTAAGAAAAGAATCACAGGGAGAAAATGAACCTCTCTGAAGATGGTAAAGTTAAAAATGGAGGGGTCAGAGATGGGCGTGATGTCACTAGACTGCACAGCAAATTAAGGAACACATTCAGAAATAGATCAGAGAAGTTGTTCGTTTTCCTTTGTTTTGTGTTGGTCACCTTAGTTTGCCTTGCTTGTAGAAACTCCTTAGTGTCCAAACGGTTTGTTCTGTGTTGATCATTGTTAGTTTCATTCCTTTACTGTGTGTTGGTGCCTGCCTTTTAGTCTTTAGCTGTTGATCGACCTGCAGTAGTAGTATGTAGCATTCAGGTATGGAACAGTGTAAACGTGGTTTGGATTAGTGAAGTCAACCCGAAGATCCCCTCCGGGGGTTGCGACCTTGTCGTGGTCGGAGGCTTGCGTGGTCCAGTGATCCTTTAGGCTTTGCTGGCGGGGGCCTATCAATACTTGGAGATAGGCTGGTTTTTTTCAAGCTGCTTCTAGGTCCGAAAAGCCAAGATGCTGTCTGGCCTAAGCTTAACGTGGTAAGGAGTTGATGCCCCTGGTAGGGCTTCCCATGTCAGATAGGCAAAAGGGTGAGGATCTGACTAAGAGTAACCCGACTTTCTCTTTTTCTTGTTTTCTGCCTTCCTTATTTGGCCCTTTTTCTATCTTCGTCTCCACTTCAAGTCTTTCTTTTCCACACTCCTTTTCTCTCTGTGGTCTCCTTAAGATCTGCCGCGTTTGCCGTGCCGGTGCGACCTGTGTCGGAGGGGAATGAGATCCTGGTGATTGAGAGGGCCAGCGCTCTCAAACACATCACTTTGGCTCGGACCTCTCCTAGACAGGGAGTAACTTTGGCCCGGGTGTACTAATCGGCTCCCCTTCTTGGGGCTGGGTCAAGACAGACAGTCCCCCTATTGGCCAAGTAAACCCCTGCAGTGCTCAGCTCTCTGTTCCGGGAGTTGAGCATGATCAGGGGGGATAGGGTTGGTGGCTTCTGTTTGTCGTATGTCTCTCCCGAAGCCTCGAAGGGGTCAAGACATTGGTTTCTTGGCCCTGGCCCCTTAGTTGGACTCCAAGGTGGGTGGGTAAGGGAGGGATGAAACAACAATACACTAAATATGGCTTTTTCAAAAACAATTCCCCCCAAAAAGAAGAGGAAGGCAGCATCCCCTATTTCAGGGATTTCGATTCTGCCCAGCGATTCGGATATGGAGGTACGACAGAGGACAGGTTTCTGGGCTTCCTGGCTCGTGATGGAAGGGACGGAGCAGGAAAGACCCCTTTCGCTCTGAGCCCTTTTGATATCCAAAAGGGCTTTCAAGGTATAGCAGGTGACCCTCGGTCCATCAAGAGGTTGAGGAATGGTTTCATTTCTTATTCAATGTAAATCCCAGAAACAATCTGAACAGCTGCTGAAGGCAACTAAACTAGTGGACAGGGAGATCAGGGTAACTCCCCACAAACAGTTAAATTCATTGAAAGGCGTGATTCGCTGCCGGGATTTATCAGGTGTCTCAGAGGCAGAAATCAAAACGGAGCTGGCATCCCAGGGTGTGATGGAGGCGCGCAGGGTACTGTCAAAAGGGTGCAGAAAGAGTGGCCACCAACACCCTCTTTCTGACATTCTGCAACCCTGTGCTGCCTCCGTCATCAAAGTCGGCTACCTGAATGTCCGGGTTCAGTTATAAAGTTCCATCCCCGTTGAGGTGCTTCAGGTGCCAGAAGTTTGGCCATGTCAGGGACCGCTGTTCAGGGCAAGAGGTATGCGGTGTTTGCTGCAAGGCAACCCATGATGGGCCGTGTCAAGATCCGGCACATTGTGCTAACTGCGGTGGCGATCATCCCTCCTCTTCACGAAACTGTCCTCTTTGGATTCAAGAATCTGCAATCCAACGAATTAAAACTGAAAAAAAAATTTCCTTTTTTGAAGCCCGGAAACAGGTTGTGGGCAGTCAGACGCCGACAGCTTCTTCCTATGCTTCGGTCGTAAAGAAAGTTCCCACAATTCCCACTCGGTCAGTCTGCTGCCAGACTGATGAATTCATGTTTTCAAAGACATTGCAAGTAAGATCTGTCAATTCGGGTGGTAGCAGGTCACCACCTCCCAACCCAAAGTGACTGCCCCTGGTGGAGGCAAAAATCGCCACCCCTCAGACTGCCCAGCAGTCTACAACATCTGCTGCTGGGCAGATTAAAAACCAGCAATTCCCCCTCGAACTCCCCTGTCCAGTGCCCGTGCGGGCAAGGGACTTCAACCCAGTGTGGAGATGGTGGAGATGAGGAAGAAACCTCCACCGTCTCCAAACCCAACCCTCTTCACCTGTTGGCAAGTCTGCCAGCAGGTCTGAAGACCATAGTCCAGTGAAAGTATCCAACAAATTTACACCCTTAGACGCAGATGTTGATGAGGAGATGACCTGATCTCTCTCCTTTTCGCCCTCTGCACCATGGATAGTACAATATTCCATTGGAATATCCGTGGATTAAATTCCAACTTTGAGGAGCTGCAGCTTCTGTGTCAATCTATAAAACCTTCCGTAGTGGCTCTTCAGGAAACTCAAATTCAAGCCAGAAGACCTTTACTCTTTCTGGCTTTAATATTCTTTCAAACCCTGCACAACCATCCATGTTGGGACTGTCGGGCGGTGTTGCCCTTCTCCTACACAAAACTTTGTTGTATAGTCCTGTCGCTCTGTCTACCTCCCTTCAGGCTGTAGCTGCGAGAGTCACTCTCCACAAGACTGTGACAATCTGTTCCCTTTATCTCCCACCTTCTGTCCCGTTTGTCGTCAGGACCTTGTCAGTCTGATAGGAAAACTTCCTCGACCTTTTTGCTGTTGGGTGACTTTAACGGCCCACAATCCTCTTTGGGGTAGTGTCAGTTCGTCATCCAGAGGTCTGCTAATTGAGGATGTCCTTTCGGATTTGAATTTGTGTTGTCTGAACGACGGATCTGCAACTTACCTCCACTCTTCCACAGGTTCACTTCGTGTTTAGATTTGTCGGTTTGTGACCCCCGCTGGTCCTGGACTATGAGTGGTCTGTCCATGATGATCTGCACGGAAGTGACCATTTCCCCTGTCTTCTACAACCTGTAATAATGAACACAGTCTCTGTCTCTCAACGTCTAAATTATAAGAAAGCAAACTGGGATCTATTTGCAGCCACTATTTCTAAGGAATTCCAGACACTGATTTTTTTTCAGAGTCCGGACCCAGCTGAATCACTGACTAACACTATGATCAAATGTGCTAAAGCCTGTATTCCAGTGTCTTCCGATAAACTTCAAATGCCAAAAAACACCCTGGTTCGATTCAGAATGCCAACAAATTTCCAAAGTTCGAAAACGGGCTCAGCGTCAGGTATACCAACGACCTTCGGTCCCAACGCTCGAGCCCATCAGAAACTCCGTGCTAAATCAAGACACACTTTTAAAATCAGTAAACGTCGGTCCTGGAGAAGCTTCTGCTCCAGGCTGACATCAAAAACTTCCAAGAAAAAAGTGTGGAACATCATTAAGAAAATCAAAGGGAAGAATACCTGTCCCACTGTGAACCATCTCAAGTTTTCAGATTCTTTAATAACAGAGAAGAAAGCAGTTGCTAATTGCTTGCTTCAACCATTGAAAAGAATTCCTCCTCTTCTAATAAATCAGCCACTTTTGTCAAAAACAAAGCCCTAAAAGAAAAATCACCCTGCAACTTTTCGTCAGACAATATGGAAGACTACAATCTTCCTTTCACGTTAAACGAGCTGAAATCTGCCTTACTCTCTTGCAGCGATTCCTCTCCAGGTCTAGATGAAATCCATTAACAACTCTTGAAACATCTTCCGCAAATAGGTCTGAACATCCTGCTACAGGTATACAACCATGTGTGGACTACTGGTTTCTTTCCACCTTCTTGGCGGAAAGCCCTCATTATTCCAATTCCCAAACCTGGAAAAGATCTTTCTAACCCATCAAACTACCGTCCCATAGCTTTGACCAGCTGTGTTTGTAAATTGATGGAAAAAATGGTCAATGCTAGGCTCATGTGGAAACTCGAAACCGATGGCCTTTTGGCGAAAGAACAGTGTGGTTTCCGCAAACATCGGTCTACAGTTGACCATTTGATTCGTCTGGAATCTACACTTCGGAACGCTTTTTTGAACAGACAGCATGCAGTGGCAATTTTTTTCGACTTGGAGAAGGCCTACGATACCACCGGGAAGTTGGGGATACTTCATGATCTCCACGATCTGGGTTTTCGAGGTCATTTTCCCCGCTTTTTATTCAAAATTTTTTTTGGCAGAACGACAGTTCAGGTCGGGTTGGCACCACTCTCTCTGATGTCCACGAGCAGGAGTTGGGTGTTTCACAGGGGAGCATACTGTCTCCTGCCCTCTTTAGTATTAAAATCAACAACATTGTTCAATCAGTTCAGCAGGGCTCAGACTGGCTCATTGTTTGTGGATGATTTTGCTGTCTACGCAACTGGAAGCCTGTACCCGATGTCCAGCGCAGGCTCCAGCTTTGCGAATAAAATCCATCGGTGGGCGATGAAAAAAAGTTTCACTTTTTCTCCAACAAAGACGCAGTGTATTCACTTCCAAAAATTTCCGTCATTTTTTCCAATCCCGAACTTCAAGTAGGGAAATCTCCCATTCCAGCTGGTTAAAGAGGCCAAATTTCTGGGAGTCATTTTGACCAGAAACTTAACTTTCTCACCACATCAAACACCTCAAAACTGCTTGCCAAAAGCACTGAATATTCTGCGGGTCGTAGCACACACCGACTGGGGCTTCTGATAAAAGAACTTTGCTGCACCTCTACAGAGCCTTGGTCCGTTCCAAACTGGACTACGGTTGTGCTGTCTACGGCTCCGCAAGATCGTCTTACCTCAAACTCTTGGACCCTATCCACCATCAAGGCTTCGCTCTGTCTTGGAGCGTTCCGCACCACCCCTTGTACAGCCTGTACGCAGAGGCAGGTGAACCTTCACTGTCCAACCGCAGACTGAAACTGTCTTTGAATTATTATATCCGACTGTTCTCAGAACCAGAAAACCCTGCCTATGACTGTGTCTTAGACCCTCCGTTCCAAAGTAAGTTTGAAAACAACCCGAAATGTATTCCGCCGTTTGGTCTTTGTATGCAGCCTCACGTGCGGAATGCAGGTATAGACCTGGGAGTAGTTTCCGATTTTTCCAAGTTTCCGGATCAACCTCCATGGACCTTTTCACACCAGAGATTCGTTTCGATCTTGCAGCTTTTCGCAAAGAGTCTACCAGCTCTCTGGCGTACAAGGTTTTGTATGCTGAGCTCTGTTCCAAATTCCCATCCTATCAAAAAGTTTTCACTGACAGTTCCAAGTCTGAGGATGGAGTGGCCTGTGCAGTCTACTGCCCTGGGGCTCCTTCTCAGATACTGTTGGAACATATACATTCAGATGCTTCTGTCTATTCTGCTGAACTTACTGCTCTAGTACTGGCTTTTAAGATAATCTCACATTCTTCGAAGAGGGACTTTCTGGTTCTGTCGGATTCGCTGTCAGCTTTGGAGGCCATAGCTGGCCGCAACCTTCAGCATCCAGAACTTTTACTTTTTTTGAACTTTTTAGCAAGTTGAAGGCGGACGGTTACAACATTACTCTTGCTTGGGTTCCTGGCCATGTTGGCATCGGCGGGAACGAAATGGTTGATCGTTTAGCCAAGAACGCCACAAGAGAGAAACTGTCCAACACTTCTATCCCCTGCTCAGATGTGAAACCCAAAATTAACGATTATGTGAGAGACCTCTGGCAGGAGGATTGGAACACACAGACGAATAACAAACTCTTTCAGATCCGTCCAAACCTTAAGGACTTCCTCCCATCTACGTCGGGTGGTCGTAAAGAGGAAACGGTTCTGTGCCGGCTGCACACCGGCCATTCGTATTTTACCCATTCTTACCTTTTAAAGAGTGAAGAAGCTCCGTGGTGCATTCCATGTCATGCGCCACTCACAATGAAACATGTTCTTTTAGAGTGTTGGGACTTGCACGATGTGAGACACAAACATTTTACAGCGGAGTCCATGAAGATCCTGTTCAGGGATGTCCCGCCTGACGTGATCCTTGAGTTTTTGAGAGAGATTAACATTTTTCATCTGATTTAAGATTTTACGGCAGAAAGATTTTTAACAAAGTTTCTGGTGCGTTTGTAGACGATGTCATTTAACGAGATGTGAGAAAGTTGGTTTTTTTTTTTTTTTTTTTTTTTTGATGACTGGTGAGTTGATTTTAACGTGGTGACAGCCCTGATGTGGCCCTTTGCGGTCGGCTGGGCTATAAGCAACATTATCTTATCTTATCTAACCTGAAGATCAATCCAAAGACATCAGTGCCACATGCTTGACAGAAAAGTCATCCTGTTGGGCCAGTCAGCAATGAAGCAGATAAAGCCAGCGGACCCCTTAACGCAGTGTTAATCCAGGGGTCCTGATCCCCAGGCCAGGAACAGGCAGAATGGAGCCAGCAACTGAATCCACAGGTGGGGTTGTCAGGGAAGAGGGTGGACAGTTGACTTCATATCCAGCCATTCCTGCCTGTTATTCTGTCTCGCCATTCCTATGGGCCTTCCGCAGCCTCATGCAACTATCTCCCCTTCCCCCCTTTCCCTTTCTTCCTCATTGCCTGTCCTCTGTTTCCATCCCCTGTCATGGACTGACCTGTTGAAAGATCATCTTGCTAAGAGTGACCAGTTGAGAGGCTGTGCAGTGGATCAGTCTTTGTGTATAATGCTGTAAACAAGAAATGTGTGATTTCTTTCTTTCCTTTTTTCTTTAAACTCCAGTCCTGATGATTGGCCAGCAAAAACGGTCGATGGTAGCATATGCGGAACCTCAGAAATAAATGAGAGTCATTGCACATAGGTTCCTTCTCTGTTGTCTTCTTTCTCTGAAGATCTAGAATCCTTGTGCTGAATAGGAGCATGAGTAGTTAGCTGCCAAGCCTGTTCATGGAAGATGATGCAAATGTTGTAAGTTGAGAAGAGGAAAAGGTGGGACCTATTTCGTTCTTAGCCATTGTGCCAGCTTTCTGGAATACTGCAGGACATGCACAGGCAGGTCTTGCTTACATGCTGGATTGTATGCACATGTTATTGGTCTGTCTGTAGTTTAATGCCTTTCCACTAAATATGTTTGAGGTGAAGGGGAAATGCAGAAGGGAAAGAAAGATGTTAGGGAAAAATAGCAAGAGGGGAGTGTAGAGTGTGTGTGTGTATGCGTGGGAGTGTAGAGTGTGTGTGTGTGTGTGTGTGTGTGTGTGTGTGTGTGTGTGTGTGTGTGTGTGTGTGTGTGTGTTGTGTGCGTGTGCATGCTTGCATGCATGTGTGTCTGTGTCTGTGTTTGTGTATTTCTTTTAGCCTTTCCATTCCCTGTGAACACCAGACAAACAGATTTTATTTCCAGTAAAGAGATCCAATTTAGTTTTCTTTCCATCTCAAGAAAAAATTATTAACGTGTCTCCTGTCTTTTTCCACAGAAACATTCTAAATATCAGTTGTGGTTGGAACATCAGTCATGAGATGGTTTCAAAATGAACTTGAATACCGCTATAAACATTGGGGGAACAATCCATAATGAAATGGTCTGTATGCACGAGCAAACATAGCTGTTTTGCCGTGGTAATAGATTTCATTTTCAGAAAAAGAGTTGGATGGATGGAGGGAGAAGGAGGGAGGTAGGGGTTTGAGAGAAGTATTGATTGCAGTCATAACCCACATCAGCATAACAGGCCGACAGAAGAAAGGAGTGAACCAGACTATTGGGTTGATAAGATTGACAAAAGGCTCCTATACCAATAGGAGTTGTGCTGGGAAGGTGATGGAATTGGATCTCGTCTAGGTACCTCTTTTATTTGATTGTATATTATTGGTGATTGAGTGATAGAATTTCGTAGGGACATCTGCCAGATTCATCAGGAGGCTTTGAAAAATAAGGAAAACAAACAAAACGAACAAAAAAAAAATAGAAAGAAAAGAAAAGAGAACCAGCAGTTTGTCATGATCGCCTCTGTGCATTATTAGAAAAAAAAAATTATCAGATGAAATGGTTTTGTCAGAAATTTGCTCACTTTGTAAGCAAAAATCCTTGTGCTGTACAATATTCTTCTTCTTCTTCTTCTTCCTAAAATACTGGTTCACTCAAAAACGAGTAGGTCACCAGCGCGCATGTTAAAATGTAAAATAAAATAACATAAAATAGTGTGACTCAGACTGTTGGCCCCCGGAGCAAATTTGGCAACAAGGGTCGCACTCAATATTCAAGAAGTTAAAAGCAATGGCCAAATTCAGACCCAGGTAACAGTAAAATATCTGGGGAAGTAAAAACAGAAAATCGTCAATATGCAGATCTCAGAACTGTCGTATCAATTTGTTTTTTTAAATGAGATTGCATTTGTGGCAATCTTGATGGCATCCGGCAGTGAGTTCCACAGCCGTACAGAACTGGGATAAAAAGAATGTAAGTGGCTGTCAATATTTGATGCAGGTATGGTGTAACATTGACCGTCACTCCTGGTGCTACTTTTATTCAATACTAGTTGTTCCATTGGAATATCAATTACTTTAGCTCTGCCTTTGAAGAAGATGTTAAGTTTGATAAAAGCTCTTCTCTCTTCTAAGGGTTTCCATTCTAATTTCCTCATGTTCTTCCTAGTATTCCCCTTTTCTCTGATGTGGTTCCCTGTTACGAACCGTGCTGCTCTCTTCTGAATCTTTTCGAGGTTATCAATGTCCTTTAGATGGTAAGGATCCCAAACTGAGCAACCATATTCCAGTACTGGTCTAACCAGTGTTTTGTAGCAGTCGTCTTTAACCTTTTGGGGGCAGTCATTGATATTCCTGTATAAGAGAGCTAAGATGTTATTTGCTTTCTTACATACTAAATTGTAATGTTCTTTCCATTTGAGATGACTATCTATAATCACACCTAAATATTTTGCAGCATTAGTTTCTTTAAGAATAGTATTATGGATAGAATAATCTGATCTAATTGGTGAGCGTTTGTTACATATACGCAACACTTGGCACTTTTGGGGATGAAATTCCATTTTCCAAGTTCTTTCCCACTCTTGTAAAGCGTTTAGATCTTCTTGTAGAATGCGTGTATCATTCTTGCTTCTGATTGTTCTATATACTAAGCTGTCATCTGCAAAAAGCCTTATAGTAGTTCCAGGAGAGAGATTTCTACTTATGTCATTTATATAAATTAAGAAAAACAAAGGCCCCAGAACAGTTCCCTGTGGTACACCTGACAAGACTGGTTTACAATGGATGACGACCCTTCCACAACAACTTTCTGCGTTCTCCCAACGAGGAATGATCTCGCCCATTTTAGCAAAGAACCGCCAATGCCGATGTGTTTCTAATTTAAGCAGCAGGCCCTCATGGTCAACCTTATCAAAGGCTTTAGAAAAGTTTAATAAAATTGCATCTATTTGCTGTCTGTTGTTAAGACAGTTATTAAAATCATTGAGAGTTGTTATAAGTTGAGTCTCACAACTCCTTCGCTGTCTAAAACCATGCTGGGCGTTATTTAAGAAGTCATATTTGTCAAGATGGTCCATTATGCTACTATATATTATGCGTTCAAGTAGTTTAGCTGATATGGATGTAAGAGATACAGGTCTATAGTTCTCTGCTTTTGTTTTGTCACCCTTTTGAATAAGGGAACAATGCTCGCATCTCGCCACTCATCAGGTATTACTCCCTGGTCCAGTGAAGCTTGGTAAAGTAGTTGGTATACCTCACTCAATTCATTGGCACATAATTTTAAGAGCTTGCCAGGAACGCCATCGGGACCAGTAGCTTTGTTTTCATTAATGTTGGTCAGTAACTTAAATACTCCTGCTTTGTTTACTTTGATGTTTTGCATTCCAGGGAGTTTATCATCATCCTTTAGTCTAACGTTAATTAAAGGTTTGGGATTTGAGAAAACTGAACAAAACTGCTTGTTTAGTAAATTTGCTTTCCCTTCAGGGTCCTGTATTAGGTTATTCTGGTTGTTTCTCAGGTCTGGAATCCCAATGTTGTCCTGTCTCTTACTCCTTATGTAAGACCATCATTTCTTGTTTTGATGATCACCTTCTGAAATCATCGAATTAACATAATTGGAGTGAGCAAGCCTACATTCTCTCTGACACCTTCTCTTAATATGTTTATACCTAACCAGTAATCTTTCTGAATTAGGATGTAGTTTCAATTTCTTAAAGAAACAATGTTCCCTTCTCAACAAACGTTTAGTTTTGTAGTAATCCATGGCTGGTGGTTCTTGCTTGAAGTTAATTAGTAGGTATGTTGTCATCCATAATAAATTCCAAGTTAGTTTTTATACACTTCCAAAGGTCACTGACATTATCTTTAACACTATGGGACCTCAAAAAAAGACGACTGAAATCATGAGTATCCCAGCGCAATTTTGGTAAATCTGCTTGGTTCCAGAGTCTGATGGTACGTTTAGAGGTTTTCTTCGAAAGGGTTGAAAGTTGCTCTCTAAGAGAATTATGTCATGATCACCCAGGCCTGCAATTAATTCCTGATTGCCTAAAGCGCCTGGACAATTGGTAAAAAATAAATCCAGGAATGCCTTACCACGAGTTGGTGCTTCAACTGACTGCACTAATCTAAGGTCTTTGGTGGTATCAAAAAACTGAGTATTAATATTTTTACTGTATTGATTACCAAGTATGGCATCTTCACCCCAATCAATATCTGGTAAGTTAAAGTCTCCACCAATCCATAATATTACCTTCCTATTGGCCAAAACAATGTTAGAAATGTCTCTGCAAATAGACGAACATACATTTTCATCTGAGTCTGGAGGTCTGTAAACTGATCCAACAATGACAGGTCTCTTATTCTTAAAATTAATCCTACAAAATAAACTTTCACTATTTTTGCCTTGATATAAAAAACTCACTGGCTAAGTTCTTCCTAATGGCAATCAAGACTCCCCCACCTCTTTTTCCAAGTCTGTCCTTTCTATAAATATCAAAATCCTCCATTAGAAGTTCACTGCTGGATGTTCCAGTTTCTAGCCAAGTTTCTGTTCCAATTACAACATCAATGTTTTTTTTCGGTGACTAAATTACTGAGTTCTTCCTTTTTCTTGATAAGAGATTGAAAATTTACGACTATGCATTTAAGTTTATCTTTTTCTCTTAATGATTTGGGGTTCAGTTGCACTTTATGATTTGGGATTTTATCAGTTTTAGAATCAGGGTGGATGCAAACTTAGGACAAAATTTCAAGTTTTCTTTTGGGGATCGGTCTGGTGAGATAGGGTCAAAACGGTTGCTTTCTGAGCTGCAGTCTTCAATAGAATCTTCAAAAAGTCTCGAACTAAAGTTTGGAAGCCCGCAGGTAAAACAAGTCCAAGATATATCACTATTGCATAATGCTTCATAAACTGCTGAATTCATTAACATACATTTAGTGTGATACCATGTATTGCAGACGTCACAGGCAACTGCTTTATGTTTCCATGTGACTCTCAAATTGCAAACTCCGCATGGATATTTTACTTTGGTGGACGGACCAGGATTGAGTTCAATGTCTCCCGATAGCAGGATAAGGCTTAAAAGCCATGATTTAACTCCTCTATGTCTAACTCTTTTATTCAAACAATTCCTTATCACTGTACTATTTCTGATGTTAATTGAAATCAGGGGTTCAAATCTGGGCCTAGTAATAGACGTGAGAACAGTACTCGGCACATGTGTACACAGGAGACTAACATGGTTCAGGTTGCACAAAGTTTTAAAACCTGCAAAAATGGAACTAAAGGCGTCTACGTCTACATCTAAAATTTCAAAATTAAACTGAGTGCTAGGGATATTGTTGTTCCTGTCACATGTGGAAACAGCAAGGAAGAATAGAAAACTTTTAACGAAGCCGAGGAACAACACGCCGGTAGCCATCTTGAAAAGCCAAATAAGAAAGACTCACCTTACCTGAAAGGGTTTAAAACACAATTTCGTTAAAAAAAAAGAAAAGAAATAAGCGTTAAACTACCAACAGCTAACAGTGCTGATTATTAAAATTCACGGTTACTCGTATGAGTAAAAGATGCAAGGCATAAAAGATGTAAAAATGAATTTAAAACGGGAGCTCCAAAAACCAGGCAGCCTCCTCGCTGGACATGCGCAACATCACATCATAGTGAACCAAGGATTTTTATTTATGAAGCTGAGGGAGGGAGGCAGGGAAACAGAGACAGAGAGACGGAGAGAGGGGTAGGTCAGGAAATTTGTGCAACAGTCTCGGAAACACATTTGCCATTTGCGATAAACGATGACAGTGTAGTGAGTCACCGTGTGCATACAGAAACTGCCAAAGAGTGTGATCAACAACAAGAAAATGTTTTGTCTCTAGTTCATTCTCTGTTGTCTTTCCTTCAAGGAAGAAGATATATGGTATGATTTTCTTGGTGTTACACCAATTCCAGTTGATTGTTACTGAGAGCACTGTCTTTTATTCCCATTCCCCCCCCCCCCCCCCCCCCCCTCCCCCAGTGTTTTCTGAGCAGTTTCATTGACTAGATCAGTGGAGGAGAGAGCCAGTTCTATGACGGTGAACATTCTGAAAAGCATGCCTGGGGCTCGAGTTACTTTTGAGAATGTTTTAGAGAAGAAATATTGTATATGAACAGAAATTCCCAAATGCTACTCGGTTATCCAGCCAAAACTTCCACTCTCACCCTCATCCACTGTCCTCTCTGGTTACCTCCAGACGAAGACCCCAAACCACAACCCATACAGTATCATCCCTCTCCCCTTTGGCCATCCCCACTGCTTCCTCAATTTTCACATCACTACAACTAAATAGAGTCATTAGGTGATCTGCCTGTCTCAAATACGTCAGGCCATAGGTTTTCTTGAAAGTTGCTGAGCATCCATTCCACTGTCTCTATTTCTCTTCTGTTCTTGCCTCTTGTTTGTGAGTTGCAGCGTAAGCAAAAATGTGACAGGAATTGTCTGACCTTGACCACACACACACGCACACACGCACGCACGCACGGCCGCACGCACGGCCGCACGCACGCACACACACACACACACACACACACAAAACACAAGCACGCACACACACACACACACACACACACACACACACACACACACACACACACACACACACACACACACACCACACACAAAACATGCAAGGGCATGTATTCAGCCATAGACACATGGGCCCAGTGAGACTTCATGTGGATTTATGTTTGTACAAGTATGTTTACACACACACCACACACACACACACACACACACACACACACACACACACACACACACACACACACACACACACACACACACACACACAGAGTAGTCCACATATTTTTTAAAATTTGTGTAGAATATGTATGGAAGAACGTATCAATACTTTTATCAGTCTTGGACCTGGAAATTCTGTGTTGCCTTCCAATAAAGGCGATAGAAAGAAGACACTGGGTACTTGCTGAAATGTTGTTTTGTCAATGTGAAGGCCACTGGAAAAAATACACTGGGGCCTTGTTGAAAAGTTGTTTTTGTCAATAAACTTTACCTTTCGATAAGGCCACAGGAAATAAAAAAAGCCTTAGGTGCTCCATTGATCCGATAACTGATGCCAATAAAAAAAAAAACAAAAAAAAAAACAACAAAAAAAACAAACAAACAAAAAAAAACAAAACAACAGTGGGGCCTGATTGAAATGTTGTTTTTGTCAATAAAACTTTACCTTTCGATAAGGCCACAGGAAATAAAAAAAGACAGTGAGGCCTCGTTGAAATGTTGCTTTTGTCAGTTTAACTTTTACCTTCAGATAACGGCCACTGGGAAAAAGACGAGGGATTCATTAAAATGATGTTTTCGTTAGCATAACTTACCTGGAAGGTATATTGGAAATGAAGGCCACAAAAAAAGAGACAATGGAGGATGTGGTGGGGGTGGGGTGGGGGGGGGGGGGGGAGCTAATTGAAGAGTTGTTTTTATCAACATTATTTTTGCCTTTCCTATACAGGCTACTTTGAAAAAGACACTGTGAACTCATTGAAATATTGTTTTTGTCTGCATTATTTTACCTTCCAGTTAAGGCCACGGGAAAAAGACAGTGGGGCTGCGTTGAAATGTTGTTTTTGTCAGCATCACTTTACCGTCCAATGAAGACCACGGGGAATGGAAGGGAGGTTGGGGGGGGGGGGGGGGGGGGGGGGGGGTTGGTTGAAGTGATGTTTTTTTGTCAGCATAACTTATCTCCTAATAAAGGCCACTGGGTTGTTTTTGTCAATGTAACGTTTACCATCCTGTATAAATTACTGAGAAAAAGAGAGCAAGGACTCGTTTAAATGTTGTTTTTAGTCAACATAACTTTTACCTTCCAATAAAGACCATTGGAAGAAGACACTGGGGACTGGTTGAAATGTTGCTTTTGTCAACATAACATTATCTTCCAGTTAAGGGCGCCACTGGAAAAAAGACACTGGGGACTTTGTTAAGTATTGTGTTTTTTGTCAGCATAACTTTTATTGAAATATTGTCGTTTTTGTCAACATGACTCTTCTCTTCCAGTAAAGGCCATTGGAAAAAAGACACCAGGCACTCGCTGAAATATTGTAATTTTTGTCAACGTACGTTTTACCTCCCAATGACGGCCAATGGAAAAAAACACTAGGGATTCATTGAAATACTGTTGTTTTTGTTAACACAACTTCTGTTTTCCAATAAAGGCCACTGGGGGAAAAAAGCTCCGGGACTTACTGAAATGTTGTTGTTTTTGTCAACATAAGTTTTACTTTCCAATAAAGGTCACATGAAAAAAAGACGTTAGGGACTCATTGAAATGTTGTTTTTGGCAACATAATTTTTGCCTTTTAATAAAAGCCACAGGAATAAAGTTACCGGAGGTAAGTTGAAATGTCATGTTTGTCTACACAACACTGACCCTCCATTGAAGACCACTAGGGACTGTGGAACATTCATCATCTTTGTCAGTTCATCACTGACCTCCAGTAAAGGCATATGGAATAAAGTTAAATAAAGACACCCAAGATTCTCAAACATTCGTTCTGTTCATCTGTCCAATATTGACCTCCCAGTAAAAAATGTTTGGAATGTAAGTTGTCGTGTATCCCGTTGGGATACAAGGCGTGGACTCTCTTTGCCTATGCAAAATTGACCTTCCAGTTAAGACCCTCCAAACTCACCTCTTTACTGCAAGTGTAAATATTGGAGAATGAATAGCTGTCTTTCGCATGTTATGTTTATTTCACTCTGTCTCAGTAACTGTGTGGAATGCAACCCTCTCTTTTTGACCAGTGACTTAGTATTGCATACCTCTGTGTGTGTGTGTGTGTGTGTGTGTGTGTGTGTGTGTGTGTGTGTGTGTGTGTGTGTGTGTGTGTGTGTGAGAGAGAGAGAGAGAGAGAGAGAGAGAGAGAGAGAGAGAGAGAGAGAGAGAGAGAGAGAGAGACTGACTTTGTCACGAGAGGCTCTATAGGTAAGAAATGATAATTAATGGATATACGATCATTCATTTGGGCCCATATACATTTCACTTAGGCACGCTTTATGCAAGTTTGGGTCTGGCATATCTTTCGATAGCAGTTCTGTTAGCTTCAGTCTTTGGGTCTGGCATATCTTTCGATAGCAGTTCTGTTAGCTTCAGTCTTTGGGTCTGGCATATCTTTCGATAGCAGTTCTGTTAGCTTCAGTCTTAGCAGTTTGTATCTGGAACAGGTGTCCAGAAAATGAGTGTCATCTTCAACACACAGTCACTATATGCTCAGCATTTTCTGTCTTCCCATGTTGTGCTCGTGTATCCATACATCCTTTCTGTTTGAGCACTGACGCAAAGTCTGGTGGGATACCATCAGAAGTTTTTAGCATGCATAATGTATGGTTCTAGTTGATTGTTTTCACAAATTGAAAAAGTATAGTCTCGAGCTGCTACTTTTTTATGTTGTTTTGAGAAGTCTGTGTATTTAGATTCTCAGTTCTCTTTGAAGGCGTATTTTGTTCTTCCTATATGTTGACTGATTTTTCCAGATATGAATTAGACATGGTTTCTTCCCAGTGTATGTAGAACAGTTTGGATATGATACTCTAGGCATGAATTGTTTGATATTTCTATATTTTGAAGCATGCTGCTATATGACAGTTTGACATGTCTGCTTTTGTTATGTGTAACCAATGATGTGTGTGTGTGTGTGTGTGTGTGTGTGTGTGTGTGTGTGTGTGTGTGTGTGTGTGTGTGTGAGCATGTGCATGCATGTGTGTTCATTCCAAGAAGATTCAAAGTCACAAAGCATTAGACATTATATACCTCTCAAATATTCATTGATAAACAAGATCAGAGAAAAAAATGTGTTGGGCAGGTTGGAGTGCCCTTGTTTTGATTGCGTGACTCGTAAATGGAGGCAAAAATCTCCACTCTTTCCTCCTCCTCATGGATTCTGAATAACAGATAATTTTGGACATTGTCTGGATCATTCACGATCCCATTTGCTACATCACTGAGCTATGATATTATCTGCCTCACATTAAATATTAGAACTGTAGTATTAAGATGAGCATTGTCAGCGATTTTGTATAACAGTCCGAACATAAGAGCCACAATAATCACTTATAAAATCCATGAAAACGTATAGTCGCCTTGTCCGTGCATGTGGATGCAGCTGAAGGAGAACAGTATTTGACGGGGTAGTTTAGGAATTTTCCCCTTCAACAGTAGTCGATAGCCAGAGAGGCAAGCTATGTTACTTTCCGTTCTTCCCTAGCATTCCAGAGTGACAGACACGGTGGACAGGTTTAAAAGAGCTTGAGCCCACAGAAAAGATTTTCCAGACCGGTATTGTGAGGTGCCACTGTGCTGCGGCTGTTGTTGAGAAAGCTGGCATCACTGTCTGAAACTTCACTGTTTCTAACATTGAATGGCAAACACAGAGATCTCTGTTACATCAATCCTTTTCCCACTCATGTGGCTGGCAGAGGTTGGGAATGGGATGGAACGGGAAGTTGAAGGTAAAAAATACTGGCGGTAAAATGGAATGTGGGTGATAAACTAAGGAGAGGAACGGCGAAAATGGTTCCATTACCTGGCACATTGGCGATGACAATGGTCGGCAGAGTGGAAAATTGAAGAACATGAGGCTCTCTGTATGTGTGTGTGTGTGTGTGTGTGTGTGTGTGTGTGTGTGTGTGTGTGTGTGTGTGTGTGCGCGCGTGCGTGTGCAAGGGAGGGAGGGAGGGAAAGAAAGAGACAGGGAGAGAGACAGAGAGAGAGACAGAGAGTGTGTGTATGTGTGTGCGCGCGTGCGTGTGCAAGGGAGGAAGAGAGGGAGGAGCGAAAGAGAGAGAGAGAGAGAGAGGAGAGAGAGAGAGAGAGAGAGAAGAGAGAGAGAGAGAGAGGAGGGAGGGGAGGGGGGTTTAATGTATTGTATATAAACGATGTAAAGTCTGTGACGGTTTCTGCCCTAATGGGGTATGGGGAGTATAAATGGGGATATGTCTATCGTGTGAATGGGCTGTTAAATGGGAGGGAAGGATGGCGCCTTAGTGATAACCGCTATGTGAGCAAAGTGTTATTTGAGAAGTTTTTGTTTTTTTGTTTTTTTTTGCAACTAATTTTGCTTCCAATGATAGTGGCAGAGCACACAGAGAAGAAGAAAGTGAATGATGCTGGAAAAGAGGATTGCAGCTGCTTCCGACACACCTTTCTCACCTCACTGTCTCTATCCTTTACTGCCACCTCCTTGTGTTCTGCCTCTTCCAAGGAGATCATGTTCGCGCCCATGTCTGTCGGTTGGCTGGTTGACTGGTCTATTGGAAGGACGAAGTAAACACTACTGGACCTGTTTTAACCACATTTTCTCTTAAGCTCCAGTGTGGTCCAGGGACGAATCGTTTCGATTTAGATGAGAATCCATAGTGTGGATCTGGAGAGAATTGTGGATCCAGGTTGATTTAGCAACATTGTATTGGGTAACATATCCACTTGAAGCATCACACAGATGCGAAGGCAACGTTTTAAATATTTAATAACAAAACTAAAACATTCTCTGATCAACTTCTTTGACACAATCGTTGAACAACGTGGTCATAGCAACGCTTCCGGTTTCCAACCACAGTTGACCTAAAACCCAAATCGCATGCGACGTTGTGTCATTAGATAAGTGCTACACACTGATGGAAGCCTTTCCCTCAAAGCTATTAAAGCTGTACACTGATAGACAGCCTGTTTGACCGTTAGAGGTCCGGTAAATTTATCCGGATTTCATGGAGTTGGATAGCCAGTTCGTGATTTCCTGCATACAGATATTTTTTGTCTAGCTCATCTGCATAGGTATTAATTGCGAACAGAGGTTCTATCCAGCCTTCATCTGTGCTGTCCCTGGTGCTTAGGCAAGGGGATTGCACTCTTTACAGAGCTTAGGCTAGCTGTCTATTTTGCACAGTGGCCTTTCTCTGTACAGCCTGAAAAGTGGCATCGATATGTTTTTGATTGAATTTCCCCTTCACATTTTTTAAAGAAATCGAGTGCCATGAATGAATAGGAATGGGTAGCACATGCGTGCTTCTGATAGTATACTTCAGCAGGCATTTTTTCCCCTAAAAAACCTCAGTCCTTTTTTTTCTTCTTATCCCTTAATGTTGTAAGTTATTTGGGCACCACACTGAAGAGCAATTAACAAGGTCCTCCAAACGACCAGTTAGAAGCAACTCTTAACGTTTTCTTCGTGTGCATTTGTTGTTTGTTTATTAAATAAAAATGATACAAATTCAGCTTTTGATTAAGATGGAGAAAAAAAAGAAAAGATTTTTGATAAGGGGAAGTTACCAGCAGAATATTGAATTAAAAGAAAAAGACTGAAAGAACCTCCCAAAAAGAGATTCCACATTATAGAAACAGAAGTACAAAGCTGAATTGCCTGAACAACAAGAACGGGTCTATGAAACCCAAAAAATTTGGTGGTAGGGGCATGACTTCCCATTTCTCAGGCATAAGTCTGTGAGACCCACTAAATGCAAATCAGTGGAGATATGATGAGGTTCAGTGAATGCTACTTGAAGATGTCGAAAGTTGAGCTGTTACATTACGAACTGATGTATTTGCACATATCTGACGGGTGTATTGTTGCTTTTTTATGAAAAGAGATTGTCTTCTTTTCACATTATGGTAGCCATGCTATGGCCCTCTATAAGATAAAAGAGACTGAAACTGAAAAAGATGCAGCAGGAGGGGGGGAGGGAGAGAGAGGGGAGAGAGAGAAGAGAGAGAGAGAGAGAGAGAGGAGAGAGAGAGAGAGAGAGGGTTGTTTGTTTGGTATATTTAAGAAGTGTAAATACTTTTTTCCTGAGAGAGAGAGAGAGAGAGAGAGAGAGAGAGAGAGAGAGAAAGAGAGACAGAGAGACAGAGACAGAGAGAGAGAGAGAGACAGAGAGAGAGAGAGAGAAAGACAGACAGAGAGACAGAGACAGAGAGAGAGAGAGAGAGAGAGAGATTGTTTGCTTGCTTGTTTGTTGTATTTGAAAAGTGTAAAATTAAAAAAAAAATTTTTTTAATTTTTTTTTTTTTTTTTTACCATGGATCTTAGGTCTGGGCATTTGTTAGGATATCTTTATGGTGTGACTACATCACTGCCAGATACTGACTCTTTCTGAAAGTGATGTGTAAAGGTGTGTGAATTTTACGAAAATGTCTATTTGTACCAGCATATTTGGAAAGAAAAAGCAGTGTGTGGGCGGAGATGGAAAAGGGGGGTGGGGTTATGAAGCATATGGTTCTAGTTCTTGTGGTTAGGGAGAAGTGCATGAAGATGTTTGCAAATGGGAATAAGAGAAACATGTCCAACTTTCAGAACAGAGCTGTCATAAACTTCAAGAAAGTTTAGACTGTCTGTCTGGAGTTACCATTTTATTAAAAAAATTTGGGCTTCTTTCAAGGTCTTCAAGGTAAACACAGAACAAGGGAGAAAAAGCAAAAAAAAAAAGAAAGAAAACACCACCGCCTACTACAAATATACAAATAGACAATTTTTTTTACAAATGGAGATGTGTTAGACTGATGATTGTAGACAGATTGTGATTGCAGTTTTTACCAAAGGAGACATGTTAGACTGAAGATCACAGACTGATTGACGACAGTTTTCACCATAGTTTATTTTACAGAGCTTAAACACCAAATCGTCGTTGATGCGATTTGAATAATCATGAGAGTCATGAGATAAGATCTCTCATGAATTAGTTCTCTTTTGTGACTTTGACAGTCAAAGTGAACAATGCAGAGTCTCTGTATTCGGTTGCGTAAGATGGGTTAAAGGATGCTTGACCTTTGTAAACTGTGGGATGTTTGTATGTATGGATGGAAATGGTCATAAGGTAAACCTGTCAGTTGGGATCAGGATGATGAGTTTAAGTAGTTTAGAGTTCGTAGTGAACGTGGTATAAAATTCATTATGTTTCATGCTTCAGGACATGTGGGAGTGGTTGTGTGTGTGTGTGTGTGTGTGTGTGTGTGTGGTGTGTGTGTGTGTGTGTGTGTGTGTGTGTGGTGTAATGTATAGTGTTATGTATGGTGTGAGATCCTGTGAAATAGATGGGTCATATATTTTGTTTTCCAACTTTGTAGCGCTGCATAGGTTGAAACCAGCATCTGCATGTGTTGGGATCGATAAAGTGGAAACAGTGAAAGGAAAGCTTCTGATGGTGTCATTTGTGGATAGTGTAGGGATACATCCTTCAGAATCACCAAATGTTCATGGAGAAACACCTTTTGTTTGTTCCAGGAGCGTCTGATGTACTTTCCAACTTGGATTGATTTAAAGGGTGCTGATGCTGTGCCAGAGACAGTGCATCATTGTGTAAGTATGTGTGTGAATGTGTGAGAGAGAGAGAGGGTGAGGGGGGGGGGGGGGGGGGGAAGAGGGGGGAGAGAGAGAGATGAGAGAGAGAGAGAAAAAATGAGAAAAGAGTTTGTGTGCGTGCGTGTGGGTTTGTTAACGTGTGTGTGTGTGTGTGTGTGTGTGCGTGTGTGCGTGTGTGCGTGCGTGCGTGCGTGCATGCATGTGCATGTGTGTATGCATGGTGCACGCGTGCGCTTTTGTGTGTGTGTGTGTGTGTGTTAGTTTGTACATGCATGCAGATGAGTGGGCGTACATGTGGTACTTGCTTGTGTGCTTGTTAATGCATGGTGGTGTGCAATGCAGTGTTGAGCAATCTAGGCACAGAGAAGACTCAGCCCTTTATCACAACTGATACATCACTGTCATTACTCCTCATGATCCACCCTCTTACCTTGCCCAGAGGCCAGGGTGATTGTGGTAGAAGCTGGGGTGGGGGAAGGGGAGGTGAAGGGGGAGGTGTCATCGGTCATACTCCACCCAGTTTGCATGCTGTGCACAGTCATCAGATTTCACCAGTGTGATAAAGAGGTCTGGGGCTTGTCAGGATTAATCAAGGTTGGCAGAGTCCTCTGGTGTCTCATCATGAATATGTCCACTTCTTGGCTGAAAACATGAGCTAGCCAGTCTTTCTTTCTTTTGGGGAACCCTTCACTGGTTGACTGCCCTTTCTTCCTGCAAATCTTATGCTGGTTGACCTGCCCTTCTGTTGGAAGTGGATTATCCATGCACAGCTCCACAGCTGCAAATTTAACATGAACCACACAGAGGGCTGCACTAAACCTTGAGGATGATGGTGAAGCCATGTGAACCACATCCATCTCTGCCAAGGAGGACTCACTTATCCCAGAATCTTGAGGACAGAAGAGACATGAAGATGCTGATGCAAGCTGTGAATGCGGCAGGATTATCCCATATCTCGGCATAAATTGGCCGACAAACACCAGGTCCGCAAGATTACACTACAGCAGGATGCTGTAGAGATTGGACTCTCAGTGGCTGGACCTCTCAAGTCCAAATCAGTTACCCCGGAAGAAAGCTGTGCTCTTAGCCAGACAGACGTTCCAGGTATTACGGTAGGATCTGCCAGTCAGATCCTCTGACAGAATAGCCGACACTGGAGCTTGTTAGTTTCAGCCAGCCAGATGGTCAGTGGACTTCCGTAGTAAGATAGACTGCTATAGAAATTGAGAGAAATGGGGGAGGCTGAGTGTATATTGCAGCCTACGAAAAAGCTCACATGGCTCTGCTAACAGGCAAGTTACTCCACAATGTTTAAAAAACGGGAAATGAAACTAAGAAAGGCAGCCAGTGAGATCACAGCCAACTCTCCACCTCCCTTCCACGCACCCCTAAAAAAGAACCAAAGTAATCAATTCTAGAGATGTTTTGTTGATCTTAAGTGCGCCCCAACACTCCACCTCTCCCTCCCGCCCATCCCCCATTTTCTCTAGTCCTTCGAAGGAAGTGATTGATTTGTCGCCATAGTAGAGGACCTGGTATCCCAAACAACTGAGTTGGATTGGATTCGTGCCCTTTGTAGGATGTCTGACCGAAAAAAAAAAAAAGAAAAAAAAAAAAGAAAAAAAAAGCACTCCCCAGACTTCAAGATAAAGGAGGGGTCAATGCAAAGGGTATCAGGGGTCCGCGCCCTAGAAAAAAGGGGACTGTCACCGGCATGGGGCTACAGCTTGTTTGGGAATTTTTACTGCTTTCCAGAAAAGTTATGGTCATTCTTTTCCCCAAATCAGAACTGGTTTACCCAGAATGAACGGCCCAGCGAAAAACAATGTGGGACGTCTGAGGGGTTTTCCCTGGGCCAGGGCCCTTCAAAGACGAAAAAATTTGCTATGGCAGTACGAGTCCAGGGGGCTTAAAATTCCATAACAGGCGCTTTCCCCAAACCCCAATTTTTTCTGATTTGCCAAGCTTGCGAAGCCCTTGGGCTACAAAAGGCCCAACTGTCCTTGTAGGTGACCGATGTGTCTAAACGGGGAAAACAGGGGCCCCATGTCTCCGTGTGGTGATTGGTGTGTTTGCACAGTTTAACAAAGAAAAAAAGAAAGTGAGGAAGGACTAGGGGATAGTTTATCACATTCAGACTAGGGAAAGCAGCAGCATGCTCGCGCCTTTACAAAACCCTGCACGCATTTCATGCACCCCTTGAAAACACGTTGGGTTTGGGCACACAGGATCAGCGCACGCACGGGGAAAGCGGCACAAAGTATGATGCACGCAGCATGCACAAACACACGCGCACGCACGCGTGCCACACTCACCACCCCCCCCCACACCCCCAACCACCCACACACCCCACACATTACTTTGTCAATCGTATTTTCTGAAAAAAATGGGGGAAAAACTACGTTTCCCCTTGGGGGTGGTTTCCGTTGAAAGAATTCAAGGGGGCCAGATTTGTTCTTTATTTGGGAGCTTGACCCACTGTTGTCAGAAAATTTTTGGGGGCAAAGAAAAAACTGCAAATTTGAATTCGGCGCAGCATTTTACATAGGATTTACGGAGCATATTGTTTTCATTTTGCTTTGGGCAGTCAGCGGAAAGATATGTCTGGTGGCTCATGTCTTATGATCTCTTGCTGGATTTCTGTCTCCCTGATGTGGCCCTTTGCGGTCGGCTGGGCTATAAGCAACATTATTTATCTCCCTGTGTCTGTATTTGTCTGTTGTGTCAGTCGCTCTGTCTCTGTATTTCTTTCTTTCTGCTTTTTCCTCCGTTCATTTCTTTCACAGCTCTCCCTCTGTCCCTGCCTGTGTCTTGGTGTCTCTTCCTCCTCCTTTCCACTTTCATTTTGTTCGTCTATATTGTATACACTCCACCTCTCTCCTTCTGTCTGCACATCTCCCTCCTCTCTCCATCTTCAACACATCAGTATTAATAAACAGTAAACAAGTGGGGTATTTTTTGCTCCATAAGAAAACCAAACACAGAGTAACTTTTATTCAAGACTGGCACAGCCTTTTAAACTTGAATAAAGTCAGACAATACACAGACAAACAATCTAATAGTGGGGGGAAAAACAAGCGCAGGCCAACAACTGAACTGTCTTTATAATAATGACTTGGCAAAGATTTGGACTTAAGGAGGGGGGGGGGGGGGGGGGGGGGGGGGGGGGGGGGAGTTTGAAGATGGAGAAACTGGGAACATGAAATTAAGAAAATATGTTACAGATATGAAAAACTCTTCACAAGCTGCATAAGGGAACCATCGCAATCCCTTTTGAAGGCGGATATATTTGTATTGCCTGTTCATTTCCGACATCAGTTTAGTATGAAATACACAATAGAAGAGTTCCTTTCTCAAGCGTCTTGTTGATATGGTTCCAACTTTAATTAAGTAGCGCATATTTGAATCTTTTTTTTTTCCAGGACTGCCATGTTGAACTTTATTGATTCTGAAAAAAAAAAAGTTGTCCAGTTCAGTCCTCTCTCAGAACACGACCAACAAAAACTCTCCAACATTCTTTGAACTAAACTATACTGTGTTTTGATGTTAAACATCAGACGCAAACCTTTTCATCAACATGAACATTCTTTCCTCCAGCAGCAGACAGTTATAAATTGAAATACAACCACTATGTTTAGGACCCTCGACGGTATTTTGATTTTCTTTTTGGTATCAGTGTGAGTATAGCCATGGTCAGAGGCCCCACAGGGCCCTTAACACACAGAAAACACAGTCCTGTCATGCAACAGGAAAAACAAGGATAACCATCCACACACTGTGCATCATTCAATGGCATGATAGCTGCATTACTGGCACCTTAATTCAGGAGGATAAGTGAAACTCGGCTGTGCTGAGGACGTCAGCCAGTCCCATGCTTAATTAGAATGCCCACAGTTTACCACTAAAAGAGCACTCCCTTCAAAGCAAACAAACAACAGTAACAAAACTGGAAGAAATCTAGTTCAGTGCATCGAATAAGAGACATGATGAGATGCATATGATCACCAGATG
>CM031612.1:46099387-46107323 GCA_018398815.1 Conus ventricosus | reverse complement strand
GGTGCACGCTTGTCCAGTGCGTGCGCTACTGTTGACGATGTCGTGCGTGCGTCTGTGTCTGTGTGTCAATGCACGTGCTTGCGAGAGGGTGCATGCATGCGTGCATGTGTGTGAGTGCGCGAGCATGCGTGCATGCATGTGTCTATGTCTGAATGTGATCAACTATCCCCTAGTCTTCCTCACTTTCTGTTTTTCTTTGTTGACTGTGCAGACACACCAATCACCTACACGGAGACAGTGGTCCTCCATGTTCCCTGTTCAGACACATCGGTCACCTACATGTAGACAGTGGTCTTCTGTAGACCTCAAGGTCTTCGCAGAGCTTGGCACTCAGAAGAAATGGGTTTGGGCATGCTGCCTGTTATGGACTATAGCGCTGTGACTCGTACTGCCATAGCAATTTTGCTGTCTTTGAAGCCATGTCACAGGGACACCTCTCAGACTGTCCCACATTGTGTTCGGCTGTGGCCGTTCATTCTGTGGTATCCAGTTCTGAGTTAGAACAGAATGACCAGTAACTTACTGGAAAGCAGTAAACTGTCCAATCAAGCTGTAGCCGATGCCGGTGACAGTCTTTTCTTCTGAGTCGCGGACCTCCTGATACTCTGTTGCAGTTGTCCTCCATCCTTCATCTTGATGTCTGCGAGTGCTTTTCTTTCTTTTTTTTTATTCTTTTTTTTTTTTTCGGTCAGACATCCTACAAAGGGCACGAATCTAATCCAGCTCAGTTGTTTGGGATACCAGGTCCTCTACTATGGCGACAAATTCAATCACTTCCTTCCGAAGGACTAGAGAAATGGGGGATGGGGGAGGAGAGGTGGAGTGTTGGGGCGCACTTAAGATCAACAAAACATCTCTAGAATTGATTACTTTGGTTCTTTTTTTAGGGGTGCGTGGAAGGGAGGTGGAGAGTTGGCTGTGATCTCACTGGCTGCCTTTCTTAGTTTCATTTCCCGTTTTTAAACATTGTGGAGTACTTGCCTGTTAGCAGAGCCATGTGAGCTTTTTCGTAGGCTGCAATATACACTCAGCCTCCCCATTTCTCTCAATTTCTATAGCAGTCTATCTGTACTTACGGAAGTCCACTGACCATCTGGCTGGCTGAAACTAACAAGCTCCAGTGTCGGCTATTCTGTCAGAGGATCTGACTGGCAGATCCTACCGTAATACCTGGAACGTCTGTCTGGCTAAGAGCACAGCTTTCTTCCGGGGTGAACTGATTTGGACTTGAGAGGTCCAGCCACTGAGAGTCCAATCTCTACAGCATCCTGCTGTAGTGTAATCTTGCGGAACCTGGTGTTTGTCGGCCAATTTATGCCGAGATATGGGATAATCCTGCCGCAGTTCACAGCTTGCATCAGCATCTTCATGTCTCTTCTGTCCTCAAGATTCTGGGATAAGTGAGTCTCCTTGGCAGAGATGGATGTGGTTCACATGGCTTCACCATCATCCTCAAGGTTTAGTGCAGCCCTCTGTGTGGTTCATGTTAAATTTTGCAGCTGTGGAGCTGTGCATGGATAATCCACTTCCAACAGAAGGGCAGGTCAACCAGCATAAGATTTGCAGGAAGAAAGGGCAGTCAACCAGTGAAGGGTTCCCCAGAAAGAAAAGAAAGACTGGCTAGCTCATGTTTTCAGCCAAGAAGTGGACATATTCATGATGAGACACCAGAGGACTCTGCCAACCTTGATTAATCCTGACAAGCCCCAGACCTCTTTATCACACTGGTGAAATCTGATGACTGTGCACAGCATGCAAACTGGGTGGAGTATGACCGATGACACCTCCCCCTTCACCTCCCCTTCCCCCACCCCAGCTTCTACCACAATCACCCTGGCCTCTGGGCAAGGTAAGAGGGTGGATCATGAGGAGTAATGACAGTGATGTATCAGTTGTGATAAAGGGCTGAGTCTTCTCTGTGCCTAGATTGCTCAACACTGCATTGCACACCACCATGCATTAACAAGCACACAAGCAAGTACACATGTACGCCCACTCATCTGCATGCATGTACAAACTAACACACACACACACACACACAAAAGCGCACGCGTGCACCATGCATACACACATGCACATGCATGCACGCACGCACGCACGCACACACGCACACACGCACACACACACACACACACACACACGTTAACAAACCCACACGCACGCACACAAACTCTCTCTCATTTTTTCTCTCTCTCTCTCATCTCTCTCCTCCCCTCTCCCCCCCCCCCCCCCCTCACCCTCTCTCTCTCTCACACATTCACACACATACTTACACAATGATGCACTGTCTCTGGCACAGCATCAGCACCCTTTAAATCAATCCAAGTTGGAAAGTACATCAGACGCTCCTGGAACAAAACAAAAGGTGTTCTCCATGAACATTTGGTGATTCTGAAGGATGTATCCCTACACTATCCACAAATGACACCATCAGAAGCTTTCCTTTCACTGTTTCCACTTTATCGATCCCAACACATGCAGATGCTGGTTTCAACCTATGCAGCGCTACAAAGTTGGAAAACAAAATATATGACCCAATCTATTTCACAGGATCTCACACCATACATAACACTATACATTACACCACACACACACACACACACACACACACACACACACACACACACACACACACACACACACACACACAACCACTCCCACATGTCCTGAAGCATGAAACATAATGAATTTTATACCACGTTCACTACGAACTCTAAACTACTTAAACTCATCATCCTGATCCCAACTGACAGGTTTACCTTATGACCATTTCCATCCATACATACAAACATCCCACAGTTTACAAAGGTCAAGCATCCTTTAACCCATCTTACGCAACCGAATACAGAGACTCTGCATTGTTCACTTTGACTGTCAAAGTCACAAAAGAGAACTAATTCATGAGAGATCTTATCTCATGACTCTCATGATTATTCAAATCGCATCAACGACGATTTTGGTGTTTAAGCTCTGTAAAATAAACTATGGTGAAAACTGTCGTCAATCAGTCTGTGATCTTCAGTCTAACATGTCTCCTTTGGTAAAAACTGCAATCACAATCTGTCTACAATCATCAGTCTAACACATCTCCATTTGTAAAAAAATTGTCTATTTGTATATTTGTAGTAGGCGGTGGTGTTTTCTTTCTTTTTTTTTTTGCTTTTTCTCCCTTGTTCTGTGTTTACCTTGAAGACCTTGAAAGAAGCCCAAATTTTTTTAATAAAAATGGTAACTCCAGACAGACAGTCTAAACTTTCTTGAAGTTTATGACAGCTCTGTTCTGAAAGTTGGACATGTTTCTCTTATTCCCATTTGCAAACATCTTCATGCACTTCTCCCTAACCACAAGAACTAGAACCATATGCTTCATAACCCCACCCCCCTTTTCCATCTCCGCCCACACACTGCTTTTTCTTTCCAAATATGCTGGTACAAATAGACATTTTCGTAAAATTCACACACCTTTACACATCACTTTCAGAAAGAGTCAGTATCTGGCAGTGATGTAGTCACACCATAAAGATATCCTAACAAATGCCCAGACCTAAGATCCATGGTAAAAAAAAAAAAAAAATTAAAAAAAATTTTTTTTTTAATTTACACTTTTCAAATACAACAAACAAGCAAGCAAACAATCTCTCTCTCTCTCTCTCTCTCTCTGTCTCTGTCTCTCTGTCTGTCTTTCTCTCTCTCTCTCTCTGTCTCTCTCTCTCTCTCTGTCTCTGTCTCTCTGTCTCTCTTTCTCTCTCTCTCTCTCTCTCTCTCTCTCTCTCTCTCTCTCAGGAAAAAAGTATTTACACTTCTTAAATATACCAAACAAACAATCTCTCTCTCTCTCTCTCTCTCTCTCTCTCTCTCTCTCTCTCTCTCTCTCTCTCTCTCCCTCCCCCCCTCCTGCTGCATCATTTTCAGTTTCAGTCTCTGTATCTTATAGAGGGCCATAGCATGGCTACCATAATGTGAAAAGAAGACAATCTCTTTTCATAAAAAAGCAACAATACACCCGTCAGATATGTGCAAATACATCAGTTCGTAATGTAACAGCTCAACTTTCGACATCTTCAAGTAGCATTCACTGAACCTCATCATATCTCCACTGATTTGCATTTAGTGGGTCTCACAGACTTATGCCTGAGAAATGGAAGTCATGCCCCTACCACCAAATTTTTTGGGTTTCATAGACCCGTTCTTGTTGTTCAGGCAATTCAGCTTTGTACTTCTGTTTCTATAATGTGGAATCTCTTTTTGGGAGGTTCTTTCAGTCTTTTTCTTTAATTCAATATTCTGCTGGTAACTTCCCCTTATCAAAAATCTTTTCTTTTTTTTCTCCATCTTAATCAAAAGCTGAATTTGTATCATTTTTATTTAATAAACAAACAACAAATGCACACGAAGAAAACGTTAAGAGTTGCTTCTAACTGGTCGTTTGGAGGACCTTGTTAATTGCTCTTCAGTGTGGTGCCCAAATAACTTACAACATTAAGGGATAAGAAGAAAAAAAAGGACTGAGGTTTTTTAGGGAAAAAATGCCTGCTGAAGTATACTATCAGAAGCACGCATGTGCTACCCATTCCTATTCATTCATGGCACTCGATTTCTTTAAAAAATGTGAAGGGGAAATTCAATCAAAAACATATCGATGCCACTTTTCAGGCTGTACAGAGAAAGGCCACTGTGCAAAATAGACAGCTAGCCTAAGCTCTGTAAAGAGTGCAATCCCCTTGCCTAAGCACCAGGGACAGCACAGATGAAGGCTGGATAGAACCTCTGTTCGCAATTAATACCTATGCAGATGAGCTAGACAAAAAATATCTGTATGCAGGAAATCACGAACTGGCTATCCAACTCCATGAAATCCGGATAAATTTACCGGACCTCTAACGGTCAAACAGGCTGTCTATCAGTGTACAGCTTTAATAGCTTTGAGGGAAAGGCTTCCATCAGTGTGTAGCACTTATCTAATGACACAACGTCGCATGCGATTTGGGTTTTAGGTCAACTGTGGTTGGAAACCGGAAGCGTTGCTATGACCACGTTGTTCAACGATTGTGTCAAAGAAGTTGATCAGAGAATGTTTTAGTTTTGTTATTAAATATTTAAAACGTTGCCTTCGCATCTGTGTGATGCTTCAAGTGGATATGTTACCCAATACAATGTTGCTAAATCAACCTGGATCCACAATTCTCTCCAGATCCACACTATGGATTCTCATCTAAATCGAAACGATTCGTCCCTGGACCACACTGGAGCTTAAGAGAAAATGTGGTTAAAACAGGTCCAGTAGTGTTTACTTCGTCCTTCCAATAGACCAGTCAACCAGCCAACCGACAGACATGGGCGCGAACATGATCTCCTTGGAAGAGGCAGAACACAAGGAGGTGGCAGTAAAGGATAGAGACAGTGAGGTGAGAAAGGTGTGTCGGAAGCAGCTGCAATCCTCTTTTCCAGCATCATTCACTTTCTTCTTCTCTGTGTGCTCTGCCACTATCATTGGAAGCAAAATTAGTTGCAAAAAAAAACAAAAAAACAAAAACTTCTCAAATAACACTTTGCTCACATAGCGGTTATCACTAAGGCGCCATCCTTCCCTCCCATTTAACAGCCCATTCACAACGATAGACATATCCCCATTTATACTCCCCATACCCCATTAGGGCAGAAACCGTCACAGACTTTACATCGTTTATACAATACATTAAACCCCCCTCCCTCCCTCTCTCTCTCTCTCTCTCTCTCTCTCTCTCTCTCTCTCTCTCTCTCTCTCTCTCTCTCTCTCTCTCTTTCGCTCCTCCCTCTCTTCCTCCCTTGCACACGCACGCGCGCACACACATACACACACTCTCTGTCTCTCTCTCTGTCTCTCTCCCTGTCTCTTTCTTTCCCTCCCTCCCTCCCTTGCACACGCACGCGCGCACACACACACACACACACACACACACACACACACACACACACACACACACACACATACAGAGAGCCTCATGTTCTTCAATTTTCCACTCTGCCGACCATTGTCATCGCCAATGTGCCAGGTAATGGAACCATTTTCGCCGTTCCTCTCCTTAGTTTATCACCCACATTCCATTTTACCGCCAGTATTTTTTACCTTCAACTTCCCGTTCCATCCCATTCCCAACCTCTGCCAGCCACATGAGTGGGAAAAGGATTGATGTAACAGAGATCTCTGTGTTTGCCATTCAATGTTAGAAACAGTGAAGTTTCAGACAGTGATGCCAGCTTTCTCAACAACAGCCGCAGCACAGTGGCACCTCACAATACCGGTCTGGAAAATCTTTTCTGTGGGCTCAAGCTCTTTTAAACCTGTCCACCGTGTCTGTCACTCTGGAATGCTAGGGAAGAACGGAAAGTAACATAGCTTGCCTCTCTGGCTATCGACTACTGTTGAAGGGGAAAATTCCTAAACTACCCCGTCAAATACTGTTCTCCTTCAGCTGCATCCACATGCACGGACAAGGCGACTATACGTTTTCATGGATTTTATAAGTGATTATTGTGGCTCTTATGTTCGGACTGTTATACAAAATCGCTGACAATGCTCATCTTAATACTACAGTTCTAATATTTAATGTGAGGCAGATAATATCATAGCTCAGTGATGTAGCAAATGGGATCGTGAATGATCCAGACAATGTCCAAAATTATCTGTTATTCAGGAATCCATGAGGAGGAGGAAAGAGTGGAGATTTTTGCCTCCATTTACGAGTCACGCAATCAAAACAAGGGCACTCCAACCTGCCCAACACATTTTTTCTCCTGATCTTGTTTATCAATGAATATTTGAGAGGTATATAATGTCTAATGCTTTGTGACTTTGAATCTTCTTGGAATGAACACACATGCATGCACATGCTCACACACACACACACACACACACACACACACACACACACACACACACACACACACACACACATCATTGGTTACACATAACAAAAGCAGACATGTCAAACTGTCATATAGCAGCATGCTTCAAAATATAGAAATATCAAACAATTCATGCCTAGAGTATCATATCCAAACTGTTCTACATACACTGGGAAGAAACCATGTCTAATTCATATCTGGAAAAATCAGTCAACATATAGGAAGAACAAAATACGCCTTCAAAGAGAACTGAGAATCTAAATACACAGACTTCTCAAAACAACATAAAAAAGTAGCAGCTCGAGACTATACTTTTTCAATTTGTGAAAACAATCAACTAGAACCATACATTATGCATGCTAAAAACTTCTGATGGTATCCCACCAGACTTTGCGTCAGTGCTCAAACAGAAAGGATGTATGGATACACGAGCACAACATGGGAAGACAGAAAATGCTGAGCATATAGTGACTGTGTGGTTGAAGATGACACTCATTTTCTGGACACCTGTTCCAGATACAAACTGCTAAGACTGAAGCTAACAGAACTGCTATCGAAAGATATGCCAGACCCAAAGACTGAAGCTAACAGAACTGCTATCGAAAGATATGCCAGACCCAAAGACTGAAGCTAACAGAACTGCTATCGAAAGATATGCCAGACCCAAACTTGCATAAAGCGTGCCTAAGTGAAATGTATATGGGCCCAAATGAATGATCGTATATCCATTAATTATCATTTCTTACCTATAGAGCCTCTCGTGACAAAGTCAGTCTCTCTCTCTCTCTCTCTCTCTCTCTCTCTCTCTCTCTCTCTCTCTCTCTCTCTCTCTCTCTCTCTCTCACCACACACACACACACACACACACACACACACACACACACACACACACACACACACACACACACACACAGAGGTATGCAATACTAAGTCACTGGTCAAAAAGAGAGGGTTGCATTCCACACAGTTACTGAGACAGAGTGAAATAAACATAACATGCGAAAGACAGCTATTCATTCTCCAATATTTACACTTGCAGTAAAGAGGTGAG
>CM031612.1:46091887-46094387 GCA_018398815.1 Conus ventricosus | reverse complement strand
CTGGTTAGGTATAAACATATTAAGAGAAGGTGTCAGAGAGAATGTAGGCTTGCTCACTCCAATTATGTTAATTCGATGATTTCAGAAGGTGATCATCAAAACAAGAAATGATGGTCTTACTAAGGAGTAAGAGACAGGACAACATTGGGATTCCAGACCTGAGAAACAACCAGAATAACCTAATACAGGACCCTGAAGGGAAAGCAAATTTACTAAACAAGCAGTTTTGTTCAGTTTTCTCAAATCCCAAACCTTTAATTAACGTTAGAATAAAGGATGATGATAAACTCCCTGGAATGCAAACATCAAAGTAAACAAAGCAGGAGTATTTAAGTTACTGACCAACATTAATGAAAACAAGCTACTGGTCCCGATGGCGTTCCTGGCAAGCTCTTAAAATTATGTGCCAATGAATTGAGTGAGGTATTACCAACTACTTTACCAAGCTTCACTGGACAGGGAGTAATACCTGATGAGTGGCGAGATGCGAGCATTGTTCCCTTATTCAAAAAGGGTGACAAAACAAAAGCAGAGAACTATAGACTGTATCTCTTACATCCATATCAGCTAAACTACTTGAACGCATAATATATTAGTAGCATAATGGACCATCTTGACAAATATGACTTCTTAAATAACGCCCAGCATGGTTTTAGACAGCGAAGGAGTTGTGAGACTCAACTTATACAACTCTCAATGATTTTAATAACTGTCTTAAAACAGACAGCAAATAGATGCAATTTTATTAAACTTTTCTAAAGCCTTTGATAAGGTTGACCATGAGGGCCTGCTGCTTAAATTAGAACACATCGGCATTGGCGGTTCTTTGCTAAAATGGGCGGATCATTCCTCGTTGGGAGAACGCGAAAGTTGTTGTGGAAGGGTCGTCATCCCATTGTAAACCAGTCTTGTCAGGTGTTACCACAGGGAACTGTTCTGGGGCCTTTGTTTTTCTTAATTTATATAAATGACATAAGTAGAAATCTCTTCCTGGAACTACTATAAGGCTTTTTGCAGATGACAGCTTAGTATATAGAACAATCAGAAGCAAGAATGATACACGCATTCTACAAAAGATCTAAAACGCTTTACAAGAGTGGGAAAGAACTTGGAAAATGGAATTTCATCCCAAAAGTGCCAAGTGTTGCGTATATGTAAAAAACCTCACCAATTAGATCAGATTATTCTATATCCATATATATATTCTTAAAGAAACTAATGCTGCAAAATATTTAGGTGTGATTATAGATAGTCATCTCAAATGAAAGAAACCTTACAATTTAGTATGTAAGAAAGCAAATAACATCTTAGCTCTCTTATACAGGAATATCAATGACTGCCCCAAAAGGTTAAAGACGACTGCTACAAAACACTGGTTAGACCAGTACTGGAATATGGTTGCTCAGTTTGGGATCCTTACCATCTAAAGGACATTGATAACCTCGAAAAGATTCAGAAGAGAGCAGCACGGTTCGTAACAGGGAACCACATCAGAGAAAAGGGGAATACTAGGAAGAACATGAGGAAATTAGAATGGAAACCTTAGAAGAGAGAAGAGCTTTTATCAAACTTAACATCTTCTTCAAAGGCAGAGCTAAAGTAATTGATATTCCAATGGAACAACTAGTATTGAATAAAAGTAGCACCAGGAGTGACGGTCAATGTTACACCATACCTGCATCAAATATTGACAGCCACTTACATTCTTTTTTATCCCAGTTCTGTACGGCTGTGGAACTCACTGCCGGATGCCATCAAGATTGCCACAAATGCAATCTCATTTAAAAAAACAAATTGATACGACAGTTCTGAGATCTGCATATTGACGATTTTCTGTTTTTTACTTCCCCAGATATTTTTACTGTTACCTGGGTCTGAATTTGGCCATTGCTTTTAACTTCTTGAATATGAGTGCGACCCCTTGTTTGCCAAATTTGCTCCGGGGGCCAACAGTCTGAGTCACACTATTTTATGTTATTTTTATTTACATTTTAACATGCGCGCTGGTGACCTACTCGTTTTTGAGTGAACCAGTATTTTAGGAAGAAGAAGAAGAAGAAGAATATTGTACAGCACAAGGATTTTGCTTACAAAGTGAGCAAATTTCTGACAAAAACCATTTCATCTGATAATTTTTTTTTTCTAATAATGCACAGAGGCGATCATGACAAACTGCTGGTTCTCTTTTCTTTTCTTTCTATTTTTTTTTTGTTCGTTTTGTTTTGTTTTCCTTATTTTTCAAAGCCTCCTGATGAATCTGGCAGATGTCCCTACGAAATTCTATCATCATCACCAATAATATACAATCAAATAAAAGAGGTACCTAGACGAGATCCAATTCCATCACCTTCCCAGCACAACTCCTATTGGTATAGGAGCCTTTTGTCATCTTATCAACCAATAGTCTGGTCACTCTTTCTTCTGTCGGCCTGTTATGCTGATGTGGGTTATGACTGCAATCAATACTTTCTCAAACCCTCCTCCCTTCCTCCTCCATCCC
>CM031612.1:46066647-46089931 GCA_018398815.1 Conus ventricosus | reverse complement strand
GAAAATAGGTCAGTCAATGAACACAGGTTAAGGAATCAACACAGGTCAAGGAATCAACACAGGTCAAGGAATGAACACAGGGCAGGGAATGAACACAGGGCAGGAATGAACACAGGGCAGGAATGAACACAGGCAGGGAATGAACACAGGCAGGGAATGAACACAGGGCTGGAATGAACACAAAACAGAGGATAACACATAACAAATCAGTGAACATTTAACATGTGAATAAACAAAGGTCAGTGAATAAACAAAGGTCAGGGAATGAACACAGGACAGAAGATAACCCATAACAAAATAGTGAACACACATGTGAATAACACAGGTCAGTGAATAAACAAGGTCAGGAATGAACACAAAACAGAGGATAACACATAACAAATCAGTGACATTTAGCATTGACTAAACAAAGGTCATGAATGAGACAGGTCAGGGAATCAACACAGAACAGAGGATAACACATAACAAATCAGTGGACATTTAGCATGACTAAACAAGGTCATGAATAGCACAGGTCAGGGAATCAACACAGAACAGAGGATAACACATAACAAATCAGTGGACATTTAGCATTGACTAAACAAAGGTCAGGGAATGAACACAGGACAGGGAATGAACACAGACAGAGATAACACATAACGAATAACAGTAGGAAACAAACATGTGAATAACATGGTCATGAGAATGAACACAGGACAGGAATGAACACAGGCAGGGAATGAACACAGGCAGGGAATGAACACAGAACAGGAGTAAAACACATAACAAAACAGTGAACATAACATGTAGTAATGAACAAGGTCAGGGAATGAACACAGGACAGGAATAACACAGGACAGTGGACATAAAAACAGCGGGATGACGACAGGGAATGAACACAGAACAGGGTAACACATAACAAAACAGTGAAACACATAATGAAGATGGAATGAACACAGGCAGGGAATGAACACAGGACAGGGAATGAACACAGACAGGAAACAAAACAACAGGAACAGGGACATGAACAATGAACAAGGGATGAACACAGGACAGGGAATGAACTGACGATCAGGAATGAACACAGGACAGGGTAAACTACAAACAGTGAAACAAACATGTGAATAACACAAGTTAGGAATGAACACAGGACAGGGAATGAACAAGGCAGGAATAACACAGGACAGGAAAGTGAACACAAGACAGGGAACAGAACAGGAAGAACAGTGGAATGAACACAGGACAGGGAATGAACAAACACAGGACAGAGGAATGAACACAGGACAGGGAAAACAAATAACAACAGGACAGAGGAAATGAACACAGGCAGGAGACAGGACAGGGAATGAACACAGAAATAACAAGGACAGGAGAATAAACACAGGAATACAGAGGAATGAACACAAGGACAGGGAATGAACACATGGACAGGGAATGAACACACAGGACAGGGAATGAACACAGGACAGGGAATGAACAATGGACAGGGAATGACACAGGACAGGGAATGAACACAGGACAGGGAATGAACAATGGACAGGGAATGAACACAGGACAGGGAATGAACAATGGACAGGGAATGAACACAGGACAGGGAATGAACACAGGACAGGAATGAACAATGGACAGGGAATGAACACAGACAGGGAATGAACACAGGACAGGGAATGAACACATGGACAGGGAATGAACACAGGACAGGGAATGAACAACAGGACAGGGAATGAACAACAGGAACAGGGAATGAACACAGACAGGGAATGAACACAGGACAGGGAATGAACAAGACAGGGAATGAACACAGGACAGGGAATGAACACAGGACAGGGAATGAACACAGAACAGGGAATGAACACAGGACAGGGAATGAAACAGAGGAATGAACAAGACAGGACAAAATGGAAAGTGAAGACAATGGACAGGGAATGAACACAGAACAGGGAATGAACAATGGACAGGGAATGAACAATGGACAGGGAATGAACAGGGAAATAACAATGGACAGGGAATGAAACATGACAGGGATGAACAATGGACAGGGAATGAACACATGACAGGGAATGAACAATGGACAGGGAATGAACAATGGACAGGGAATGAACAATGGACAGGGAATGAACACAGGACAGGGAATGAACAATGGACAGGAATGAACACAGGACAGGGAATGAACAATGGACAGGGAATACAATGACAGGAATACACAGGACAGGGAATGAACACAGGACAGGAATGAACAATGGACAGGAATGAACAAGACAGGGAATGAACACAGAACAGGAATGAACACAGGACAGGGCAATAACAATGGACAGGAAATGAACAATGGACAGGAATGAACAATGGCAGGGCATTGAACACAGGACAGGCAATAACAATGGACAGGGAAGAACAATGGACAGGAATGAACAATGGAAGGGGATGAACAAAGGACAGGAAATGAGCAATGGACAGAGAATGAACAATGGACAGGGAATGAACACAGGACAGGGAATGAACACAGGACAGGGAATGAACAAAGGACAGGGAATGAACACAGGACAGGGAATGAACACAGGACAGGGAGATAACAATGGATAGGAATGAACACAGGACAGGGAATGAACACAGGACAGGAGTGAACACAGGACAGGGAGTGAACACAGACAGGGAGTGAACAAGGACAGGAAATGAACAATGGACAGGGAATGAACACATGACAGGGAATGAACACAGGACAGGAATAACACAGGACAGGAATGAACAATGGACAGGAATGAACACAGGACAGGGTTAACAATGGACAGGAATGAACAAGGACAGGGAATGAACAAGGACAGGAACGAACAATGGAAGGGAATGAACACAGGACAGGAATGAACACAGGACAGGTAGTAACAATGGACAGGGAAATGAACAAGGACAGGGAAGAACAATGGACAGGGAATGAACACAGGACAGGGAATGAACACAGGACAGGTATTAACAATGGACAGGGAATGAACACAGGACAGGGAAATGAACAATGGACAGGGAATGAACACAGGACAGGGAATGAACAAGGACAGGGAGTGAACACAGGACAGGGAGTTAACAATGGACAGGGAATGAACACAGGACAGGGAATGAACACAGGACAGGGAGTGAACAATGGACAGGGAATGAACACAGGACAGGGAATGAACACAGGACAGGGAATGAACACAAATCAATGGATGAAAACTGGCTCATGAATGAAGACGGTCAGTAAATAAACACAAATCAGGGAATGAATATGGAAGCAAATAAACACACAAGTCAGAGGATACTGACACAGGCCTGTCACTGAACACAAGCCATTCAATGGGCAAGTGTTAAACAGGCCTGTCACTGAACACAAGCCATTAAATGGGCAAGTGTTACACAGGCCTGTCACTGAACACAAGCCATTAAATGGGCAAGTGTTACACAGGCCTGTCACTGAACACAACCCATTAAATGGGCAAGTGTTACACAGGCCTGTTACTGAACACAAGCCATTAAATGGGCAAGTGTTACACAGGCCTGTCACTGAACACAAGCCATTAAATGGGCAAGTGTTACACAGGCCTGTCACTGAACACAAACCATTAAATGGGCAAGTGTTAAACAGGCCTGTTACTGAACACAAGCCATTAAAAGGGCAAGTGTTACAGTGGCCTGTTGCTGAACACAAGCCATTAAATGGGCAAGTGTTACAGAGGCCTGTTACTGCCCCAAAACCATTAAATGGCAAGTGTTTCACCGGCCGGTACTGAACACTGACAGGGTACCTGTTACTGAACACAAAACATTAAGAATGGGCAGTGTTACACTGGCTGTTACTGAACAGAAACCATTAAATGGGCAAGTGTTACTCAGGCCTGTTAAAAACCATTAAATGAGCATGTGTTATACATGGCCTGTTAATAACCTTTTAAAATGGGCAAGTGTTTCACAGGCCTGTTACTGAACACATACATTAAATGGGGCAAAGTGTTACACAGGCCTGTTACTGAACACAAGGCCATTAAATGGGCAAGTGTTACAAGGCTGTTACTGAAAACAAGCATTAAATGGGCAAGGTTAACAGGCCTGTTTACTGAACACAAACCATTAAAATGGCAGTGTGTTGCACAGAGCCTGTTAAAAACCATTAAATGAGCAAGTGCTATATAACAAGACATATGCAAAATGCTGAACAAAGGCACTGAATGCATGTGTGCACGGCACGCACACGCACACGCACACACACACACACACACAGGGAGTCAGGTGAGAGAAAAGAATCTGACTGCAACAACTGAAAGACAAAACAGGATGGCCAACGTATGATATATACATATATATTTTAAAAACACACACAAACAACTGACACTCAGACACACACAAGGAGGGAGTAGGGTAAGACAAAAGATATCTGACTCGTGACTGCATTCAGCTTTGATAACAAAAAGGAACGCCCAAGGTGTGATATTCATCAAACCACTTGTCATCATACACCTGTACACATCAATCACTCACCTTATGGGGTTCTTGCCTGAAATCGAATGCGCTGGGTTTCTTCACAATGACATCTCATCATGCTGTCGTCTTCTCAGGCTTGAGAGTGGAGGGATTTAATGATGAATGAACTGTTCTTCTGATTCCTCTGCCTGTGATCTTCTGTAATACAAAAACACCCAACACTTTTCATGAGTTGCCTGTCTGTAGTGCAGATTCCTGTTGCACTTTACTGATGTACTCTGTTTTTATGTCACATTTGAAACCTTTTGTTGCATTTCTCAGGTCAGTATGTACCACCCTATAAATGCTCTGTTCCACAGGTCATCACTGTGACGATGGATTCTAAAGAAAAGGGCTTTATGATTTACAGAGTAAGGATACGACTTCTCTGACAAATGTGTGGGTGTCGGGTGTGTGTGTGTGTGTGTGTGTGTGTGTGTGTGTGTGTGTGTGTGTGTGTGCTAGTGCACTGATGGTTCTTCTTCCGCTAACTCTGAGGTTCATTTATTTAATGGAAATATTTTTGCATTTTTATGACTCTTTCAAATCCACCATTACGGTAGCCTTGTGAGGTGAAGCATGTTTCTCTAGGACTTATAATATCTTTCAAACTTCATCATCAAACATGTTCATATGATGCTATCCACAAACGTAGCATCTGCTCTGCCTTATTTCAGACATGTTAAAGGATGCTGCTTTCTTGCTGACTAATTCACCCATTTCCTCTTTTTTTCCTTTTAAATTTTATTTTACATCAAACTTTTTTTTACAAATAATGAAAAAGATCTGTCCTGAAGAAGGTGATTTTAAGTTGGAACTGCTTCCCAGGGTTTTATCCTCATTACCACCTAACTGTCATCCATGGCGAAAAGTATTTGCATATGAGAGTTGTGAATAAAGGGCAACCAAATCTGTAGTCAGATACAGTGTACATAAAACATGATAGTACTCATGAAACCACAGCACATAGCAGAATGCATCTATGGAAACTAAAAGAAATAAAAACGGGGAAAAAAAACAACAAACAGATACATCTTTTTAACACTTACAATGATCCCCCCCCCACCCCAGCAAAAACCTAAAATCAAAAGAGAGCCACACAATGACAAAAATTGCATAGAAGCAAATTTGAGAGTCGAACCAATACCTTTCTTTCTTTTCTACCGTTTATTTCTTTACGTACGATAAATGACTTAAAGGTTGGAATCAACAGACCTAAGCCAGAATGCCTGTAATTACAATCTCACATTATCAGTCTTTCTAGTGGAAACAATAACATGGAAAATGGATGTAGTGATCGCCTCCGGCGAAGAAACGGAAGGACACCACACGTCTCTGCGCTTAATTGCCTAAACTGCTTACAGTGTTTATGAGGCTTTTTAATATCTTCATGACTGTGTAGAAGCATTCCTGGACATGTAACAATTCGAATGGTAAGTTTCATGCTGGAATCGGCAGCGTGCGGCAGTGCAATAAAAAGATCAAATTTGGGAAAAAAAAACAAAACAAAAACAGGCGCATGAAATAAGTTTTCTCTGCTGTGTGAGATTCAAAGTAGTTTTGTCTGCCCTCGACGCACCGTCGCTACTGAGATAATCTGGACAGTGGTTTGTAACCTAATAGAGTGGTGACACGAAAAACGGGTGACAGAAAAGGAAAACTTTTGTTCTTACTTCAGACAGTGACACAATGTGTGTGCGAAGATAGATGTGCTAAACTGAAAAGAAGCGTTTAAACCTCGAACCTTCCGCTGACGATATGAATTGTCAAGAAGCTCGATAAAGTCCTAGGGAAAATAGATCATCGCCTTCGACAATATAGCAACAAAAAAGAGATAGAAAAAATGAAAAACGAGGTGAAATTTTTGACCGGACATGTTTCATGGAAATGTAGTAAACAAGTGGGGTTTGTTTTGCTCCCATAAGGAAGACCTAACACAGAGTAATTTTTTTCAAGCCTTGCACAGCCTTAAACTTGAATATAAAGTCATACAAAATACATAGACAAATCTAAATGTGGGGGAAAAACAAGCGCAGGGCCAACAACCTGAACTGGTCTTCATAGTAAAGTCTGGCAAAGATTTGGACTTAAGGAGGGGAGGGGAGGGTGGGAGAAGGGGAGTTTGAGATGGAGATACTGGGACCATGAAATTAAAAAAAAAAAAAAAAAATGTTACAAATATTGAAAACTCTTCACAATGAAGACAGTTCAGTTGTTGGGCCTGCGCTTGTTTTTCCCCCACTATTAGATTGTTCGTCTATGTATTTGTCTGACTTTATTCAAGTTTAAAAGGCTGTGCCAATTTGCTAGTCTTGAATAAAAGTTACTCTGTTGTTAGGTTTCCTTATGGAAGCAAAAACATCCCCACTTTGTTTACTGTTTATCGTTTACTGTTCCTACTCATTTCATTTCCGATTTTTCATGGATAAGTGGTGGAAACTGGAAGGAAGGAAACTTCAGGCAGAAAAGTTATAGCTGCAAAAGGGCACACAGAAATCGTGGTAGGAGAAGAAAAAGTGACAGTCTGGCGAAATGTGGTACGAAAGCAGGAGAGGCGGATCAAGGGGAACGGAGAGCAGTTCTAAATGAACCTGCACGTACAGCAAATGTACCACAGGGAACTGTTCTGGGGCCTTGTTTTCTTTATTTTATATAAATGACATAAAGTAGAAAATCTCTCTCCTGGAATACTATAAGGTTTTGCAGATGACAGCTTGTATATAGAACATTCAGAAGCAAGAATGTACACGCTTTCTACAAGAGATCTAAACGCTTTGACAAGAGTGGGAAAGAACTTGAGAAATGAGTTTCATCACAAAAGTGCCAAGTGTTGCGTATATGTACAAAACGCCTCACCAATTGATCAGATTTATTCTATCATAATATATTCTTAATGAAACTAATGCTGCAAAATATTAAGGTCGTGTATTAAAGATAGTCGTTCAAATGGAAGAACATTACAATTTAGTTGTAAGAAAGCAAATAACATCTTTGCTTTCTTACACTGGAAATATCAATGACTGCCCCAAAAGGTTTTAAAGTCGACTGCTACAAAACACTGGTTAGACCAGTACTGGATTATGGTTGCTCAGTTTGGGATTTCCTTACCATCTAATGACATTGATAACCATTGAAAAAGATTCAGAAGAGTAGCAGCACGGTTCGTAACAGGGAACCAATCAGAGAAAGGGGAATACAGAAGAAAGGAGGAAATTAGAATGGAAACCCTTGACAAGAGGAGAAGAGCTTTTATAAAACTTAAACACCTTTTTAAAGGCAGAGCTAAAGTAATTGATATTCCAATGGAACAACTAGTATTGAATAAAGTAGCACCAGGAGTGGCGGTCAGTGTTATACCATACCTGCATCAAAATATTGACCATCCACTTTCATTCTTTTTATCCCAGTTCTGTACGGCTGTGAACTCACTGCGGGTGCCATCAAGATTGCCACAATGCAATTTCATTCAAAAAACAAATTGATTCGACTGTTTTGAGATCTGCATATTGCGATTTTTTTTATTTTTACTTCCCTGATATTTTATATTACCTGGCCGTGAATTTGGCCATTGCTTTTTATCTTCTTGACTAGCCGAAGTGCGACCCTTGTTGCTAAATTTGCTCAGGGCCAACAGTCTGAGTCGCACTGTTTTAGGTTATTTTATGTTACTTTTTAACATGCGCACTGTGGGACCTACTCGTTTTGATGTGTACGGTGTTTTAGGAAGATGAAGAAGAAGAGATGCGGAACCTAGTGGTGTTGTTAGGTGCGGTGGCGGAGGGGTGACAGCCGGAACTGGTGTGGAAGGTATGCGGGTCTTCACGGACGGAGTTGGCAGCGCCACCGCCGCTGCTAACATCGAGGGGGCCACAGGTAAGGAAAACGAGGCAGTGCTAAAGCAGGCAATTCTGGTGAGGTTTTTGTGAGAAAAAGAAAACGGGGGGACTCTATATTAGCTAACAGAAGAAAACTGAAAATAAAGGAACTGTCATGATGAGGACTAACCTACGCCATCTACTAATCTCCACCAAACGCACACATCTCGCAGCAACGATGTCGGTGTGGAGTTCTAATGAAGAGTGATGGCCAAGCTGTAAATGGACAGATCCTGAAATTTAAACATTCACATGGACTAGATTGTCGCTTTCCGCTGGGCATGATCCAATGTGATCAGTGACCAGGAGGTCCACCTGAAGTGACAGTGTGGGCAGTGTGTTCTTCTTCTTCTTTTCTTCTTCCTAAAAACTGGTTACTCAAAAACGAGTAGAGTCACAGGGCGCATGTTAAAAAAGTAAAATAAAATAAACATAAAATAGTGCGACTCAGACTGTTGGCCCTGGAGCAAATTTGGCAACAAGGGGTCGCACTCGATATTCAAGAAGTTAAAAGCAATGGCCCAAAATTCAGGCCCAGGTAACAGGTAAAATATCTGGAGGAAGTTAAAAATTAGAAAAAAACATCAATATGCTGATTTTTTCTAAAACTGTTGTATCAATTTGTTTTTTAAAAGAGATTGCATTTGTGGCATCTTGATGGCACCCGGCAGTGAGTTCACAGCCGTACAGAACTAGGATTTAAATGAATGTAAAGGGTGGTCTATATTTGAGTGTTATGGTTTTAACATTGACCGCCACTCCTGGTGTACTTTTATTCAATACTAGTTGTATTTCCAGTGGAATATCAATTACTTTTAGCTCGCATTTGAAGAAGTGTTTTTAAGTTTGATATAAAGCTTTCTCTCTTCGAGGGTTTCCATTTAATTTCCTCATTTCTTCCTAGTATTCCCCTTATCCCTTTTTTCTTGATGTGGTTCCCTGTTACGAAACCTGCTGTACTCTCTTCTGTATCTTTGCGTGGAGGTTATCAATGTCCTTTAGATGGTAAGGGATCCCAAACTGAGCAAACATATTCCAGTACTGGTCTAACCTGTGTTTTTTAGCAGTCGTCTTTTACCTTTTGGGGGCAGTCATTGATATTCCTGATAAGAAAGCTAAGATGTATTTGCTTTCTTACATTACTAATTGTAATGTTCTGTCCATTTGAGACGACTTATCTATATTTCACGCCTAAATATTTTGCAGCATTAGTTTCTTTAAGAATAGTATTATGGATAGAATAATCTGATATAAATTGGTGAGCGTTTGTTACATATACGCAACACTTGGCACTCTATTGGGGATGAATGATATTTCAGTTTCCAAGTTCTTTCCACTCTTGTAAAGCGTTTAGATCTTCCTAGTAGAATGCGTGAATCATTCTTGCTTTCTGATAGTTCTATTTACTAAGCTGTCATCTTGCAAAAAAGCTTATAGTAGTTCCAGGAGAGAGATTTTCTACTTATGTCATTTATATAAAATAAGGAAAAAACAAGGGCCAGAAAGTTCCTGTGGTACACCTGACAAGACTGGTTTAAAAGGGTTGAACGACCCTTCCACAAAACTTTTCTGCGTTTCCCCAACGATGAATGATCATCAGCGGTTTTCATATTCCCTGCAACTTCATGTCAAAGACAGTGTTGTGGGTACTTGTCATGTTGGTTTGTCTTTTTCCAGCAACTTGAAACTCAGGGTTTAAAACAATGTTAAAATAGATTGATACTGAGCTAATTTTCTTTTTATTATTCCCCCCCCCACCCCTCCCCCCCCCTTACCTTTCGTTGTCAGTGTAGCTGCCATATTTGGGTTTCTATTTGTTCTCTCACCTTCCTTAAAAACATATAATCTGAAGAAGATTTCCTCCTTCTGTCCCTCCCCCCTCCCTCTCTCTCTCTCCCTTGCCTCGGATGTCAAACATTTTTGTGTTAATTCTCACTGATTTACCTTGATGGGGAGGAGGTGGTGGGGGTGGGCATCCGTTTGATTGTAGGAGTGGGGTTTTATTTTTGCTGTGGGAAATGTTTTTTGTTTTGTTTTTTTATTGGGTTTCTGGGGTTTTGGGGGAGTGGGGGGGGGGGGAGGAAGTTGTGCACATATGTGGATGATAGGCAGGGGGTGGGGTCCTTGAAAGGGAATTGTTTACTCCAATTGTAAAAATTTATTGCTTTTTGCTTGCTATGCACTGATGCTTTTTACAAGTGATGGGAAGGAAAGCCACAGCAGGACCATGAAAACTTATATTCTGTGTGTGCTGATGTCTCTGCATACTGGGGCAAGGAATTTTGTGGGAATGTTGCTACCCAATAGGGACTAAATATGTATAATGTGTCTCTCTACATGCATGTACAAAATGGTTTATGGTCATTAAGTCTCTGGTGTTTAAAACTGGAATGATATAACTATACGCTTGATTATGATGTCATGAAATTTTATACGGTGCAAATTGTGCGTACATAACGATTTAAATGCGCGGCAACAGTTTTTCACTGCCAATGCTGACTAGGACAGTTACCCGTTTATTAGGCTGCACCGTTCCCGGTCCCACCGACCCCCTTCTGGTATTTGGTCCCCCCCCCCCCCTCGATTTTGGGCCCCCTCATTCTTCATTCTTTTTGCTATAGATGTACGTAGAAGTTGGAGTCGCGGATTTTGTACGCTCTGTGAGCACGATATGTATGTATGTGTAGTGTGTGTGGGTGTGTGTGTGTGTGTGTGTATGTGTGTGTGGGGAATGTGTGTGTGTGTGTTGTGTGTGTGTTTGTGTGTGTGTATGTGTTGTCTGTTTGCGAGTAGAGAGGGCAAAACACTCTTCGAACCTGTGTCTTGCTTCAGATCAGTTAGTGCGTGTGTGTGATTTTTCATTGACCTTGTTTTGGCTGTAAATACTGGTTTTCTTGTGTCAATTACTTCAGAGAACTGGGAAAACTTCATTCTGGCTCACTTTCGCCCTCAACCCAGTTTTCGGGCGGAATAGTGAGCCTGACTAATGGTTTTCCTGTTCTCTGACAAGTAAGACTTCAATACACCAAAAATAACGATTATCTACAAACAAACATACTGTGCAGGGTTATCCGTTGTGTTATTACTAATTACTAAAGTTTTTCAGAGAGTAGCGTAGCGGTGACTGAACAAGCCCCAATAGAGTAACGCAGGGGAAAAAGGCAGTTGTGGCTGGATACGCGCCCAGATAACAAACATCTAGCCTTTAATTGCTAGTTGACGGCCACTATGGACATTTGCACTATCCGATTACTTACCGCGTGAACTGGGCTTGGCGGATTTTCTGAACCATACGCCTGTTTTATTAAATTAATGCAGGGCTTAAACGCAGCTTTGCCACGTCATTTCCAGTGCTGGTAGTTGTTGAGTTCGTGATATGTGGCAGGTGTTTTCTGGCGAACTTAAGAAACTTTGGTTTGGGATTGGGACAACTGTAGTGTGGTGGAATATTTTTGCTGTGTGCGTGTTAATATTTGATATTTGAAAATAATAATGGCAGCCGCTACAAAGATATATGTAGATAAATATAATAAATTTTTGTTAACATAAAAAAATTGCAAAACCCCCTCCCTGGGCATGGCGACGTGTTGATTAATTTTTATTTGGCAGGCGTCACTTTTCATGTCGACCATGCCTTCAGGGGGAGGAAAACCCAGGGAGTAGGTTTGCCTGGATTTTTGGGTGGGGGGCTGGCCTATGGTCTGGAATGGCGGCACGGTCTCATTGGATGAGGGTGAACTTGACCCCCAAGACTTGGTCTCACTCGAAACTCGAAACTGGGTGTGACCAATAATGAGGGAAGTGCAAGCCCCTGAATCAGCACTCCAAACTCCGAAAGTGTGAGCCCTGCCGGGGGCTGGCCAAACCGACCATCCAAATGCGAGTAGTTGAATTCTTTATTTAAGCTTTCTCTTTTGGTGGTGGTTGCAATCACGCGTTACAGGGAGACCACTCCATTACTACTTTTCGTGTTGCAATCGATAAAAGCTGCGTGCGCAGCGACCTCTAGACAGGTTTGCCGTTGTGTGCGGCGCAAATGCTAGTGTGTTCTGTTTAGCAGGCTCGTGCGCGTAAGTATGTGTGTGTGTGTGTGTAAGTGTGTTGTGTTGTGTGTGTGTGGGTGCATGCTTGCGCGAGTGTGTGTGTGTAGTGGTTGTGTGTGTGTGAGCACGGTACGTATGTGTGTCGTGTGTGCATAGCAACGGGCCAACGGCCTAACGCTCAACCTGATTACGTTCGTGGCTGTTTGATCTGTTAAAGCTTTAATACACAAACACGGTACAATCAGCCGAAATGGTTAAAACTGATACCCCGCCCCCCCCACAACCCACACAATACACACAGCGTTCGCTCGCCGCTTGCGTGTAATTATATGCTCTGTCAAACTACAGTTCTCTTCGCACCGGTCGTTCTCTTTCTCTCTCTCTTTTTGTCGTGTGTGTGGTCTGGCTCGGGGACTGGTACCGTAGTAAGTAATTCGGTTTGTGCGTTTTACAGTCTTTAGTCCTATCACTGATCGCCGGGGCCGCCGTTTTACATGTTACATGGGAGGGCATCGGTGTGTGTGTGTGCATGCGCGCGTGCGTTGCCGGTTGTGTGTGTGTGTTGTTTTGTTCTTTGATTTAAACGTCTTTTCACTTTTAAAGGTTATTAGACAGTTGGTAACGTGTGTGTGTGTGTGCGTGTGTGAGACACCACTGTCACCCAGCGACAAAACACTGGGCTTACACATAATTGAGACGCAGCCAAGTTCAGAATGGCCACTGAAAGAACTCGTTCTACATCCCCAAGATAGTTACAGCGTCTTATTTCCCTTGGACCATTTTTATGGAAGTGTATCCTGGTACCCGCTTTTGAAACGAACTTGGTGGTAAAGGTTAATTATGTAACCTTTAAGTTTTTAATTAAAGGTTACCTCTAGTGAGAGATTTTAATTAGACACCCAAGTTCTTACCCAAGTCACTACCAAGTTTTATTAAGTCACTCTAAATTTCTTATTAGCACATCCTTAGAACTTAATTATGTTTTAATTAAGTTACTTCAAGATCTTAATAAGTGTCTTGATTAAGTTCTTGATCAAGTTTTTATTAAGTCTTTGAAATTAATAGTCCCCATCCTTTAGTACACCAAGTTCGTATTCAAAGTTATCTTATTAATTATCAAAAAAATACATTCTATGTTTTTATCTTAAAGAGCAGATGCCTATATATAGAACACACACGCCTCAAAAAACGGTCATGTTGAGGATGTCTTTGCTCAGCGTCTCGGCATAGTTTTTAATGAAGGTTCTTACACCGAAGTCAACCGCATTGATTACAATTCGGGTCTATGGAAATGTCTTTATTGACTCCAGGTCTTTATTTATGGGACACCTCATTTTTTAATACGCCTTTTTACTATATTTTTATTAAAAAATTTAAAAGTAAGTTCTTAAAATTTATTCCATTATAACTGGATCCAAATGATGCTTTGTTATTGGCGGTTTTGGCGTTGCTGGTGTTCTTTTTCTGCATTCTAGTGGCTCAGATTTTTTGGATTGGCTTGTGTTTCTCGTTGCATCGGTTATTTATTTTATAGCCGCAAAAACTGCCCCAACAGCTGCAATGGCGCCAAATGGCAACAGTTTTAAGTTTCAATTTTAATTCCATGATCGATTTGGGGCACTTGTAATCACAGGGAGTTTTATAGCGGGCATTGAATCAAACTTGTTCTGGCGTTGGCAGTGCGGTGTATTATGTTTTCTGATGTGTCTTTTCTGTAACATTAATTTTTTGTTGTCTGTGCACTCTGCTAATTTTTTTCCTGCTTCAACACGCCCTGGGATTTTAATGGTCCCCACTGGTTCAGTGTTTTCTGCTGATTTTCTGGGCTTGGTTACTTTCTCCACCTCCTGATTCTAGTGTTTTCGGGTTCTGCTGATTATTTTCCAGATCGTTCTTTTGAGGGAAATAAAATCTATATGATTAAAAGTTATTAATCCCATGAATTAATGGCGATAACAATGTTCCAAATCTGTAGTATAGATCACATCCTAGAGGACTTCTAATGACTATGTTTAAAACTGGTTCTTGCGTTAAATCTTAGTTAAAGATCTTGTTCAGATTCAATGTACGGTGCAAAAATCTACTGACTAGTTTAGTGTACAAAACTAAGAACCGTTTGCCCCACACTTTTCACCATTCTAGACCCAGCTGCGCTTCATACCTGTTATGATACTTTATAATGTCTTGTGACGACATCTGTTGAATCTGTTCAATGCTAAATTCAGTTCCGAGGAAACTGTTTTGTTTTTCCACATGCTGCCAAAGAATACAGCCTCTCCTTTTTGGGGATAATAGCTTGATCATCAACTTGGTCATTCATAAGTTCAGGAAGGTTTAGGCCGCCTTGTAGCTGTAGTAGATCATCGCTGTTCATGTTTTTTATTAAATTATAATTATTTTATTTTATAAAAATGAGCACTGAAAAAACTATTGCCAACCTTGTATACCATTCTGCTGTTATTGGAGGGCTAAGTGTAGGATACTCAATGCTTGGTAAAAGCTTGTTAAGAATTAAACCAGCAGATCTTGGCAAACTAGACTTTGAGGATTCAGCAAAGCTGATTGCTATCATTGCAGCTTCGGTTGCTACGAAAGATTTTCTAGTTAAGCAAGGAATAATTCCAGACAAAATAAATATGTAAGAAAAAAATACATTTAAAAAATGGCTTCACTCGCAATAATGATAGGCGGCGCTGTGGTGAATGCGCTTGCTTTTAGCGGAAGTAATTTCGATTTAGTAAACTGCGGGATGACAGCGAGAGAAAAAGACATAACAAAGCTATGGAGCAACTAGCAGCTGCACAAGACGCCTATGAAAGGCAGAGACTTGAGCAGTTAGATTTTATTAATGACACCCTGAAAGAACAGGGGCATGCAGCTTACACATTTAAAAATGTTGACCAAGCAATAAAAGAATATTATCTAGTAACAGGCAAACCGGTCCAGACATTGCCCCACCAAAATTCAGTGACTTTTATCAACCATCAGAAAAACAAAAGATGCAAGAAATCGCGTTTTATTGTCTTGGTATGACCGTTGTGTATTTTGTTGCGCATAATATTGGCTGAATAAAAAATGAACAAAATCTATTATTCGCCCAAAGGATATTGGAAGGGTATCACAGCAATACAAAAGCTAAGCCAAGCGGCAGGAGTCAGTGAACAAACAGCAAAGGAATGGTTATCTAAACAAGCGATTTGGCAAATTTATTTACCTGCCCCTAGACGAATACAGAGACCGCCACTTTGTGAACACAACTCCAAACGACACCCATCAAATGGATCTTCTATATTTACCCTCTGATAGGATTAGACGAAAAAGATTTAAGTACGCACTCACAGTCATTGACATAGCTTCAGATACAAAGATGCGGAACCATTAACACAAAAGAGTGCTTCTGCTGTTGCTGTCGCCATACAACTGATATACCAACGAGGCCCACTAACTTTCCCTCGCATGATTCAAGTCGATGATGGAAAAGAATTTAAAGGCCAAGTGAATCAATTATTGTTAAAACACAGAGTTACTATTAGAAGAGGCATTCCGGGAGTTCACAGATCACAGGCTTTAGTTGAAAACTTTAACAAACAGTTAGCCGAAAGACTTTTCTCCTACCAGTATCACAGAGAGCTTATTGACAACTCTCGCAACACAGAATGGTTAGAAGACTGCCCTCAGTTTTGCGCGCAATGAATAATGAAGAATTTAAAGGACTAAAACCAGTACAAGCAATCAAAAGAAAAACAATAAATGTTGTTGAAGGAGAGGCTTCATCCAGCAAACTATTACCATTTGGATTGAAAAGTAAGGTTACTTTATTTACCGGGGGAAGCAGAAGGGGACACTGCCATCAGGGCAACCGATCCGGTTTGGAGTGTTGATCCATATGAAATAAAAAGAATTGTAAAAATGAATCGCCCGTGTATTATTTACGAGAAACTGACACAACAAAACAACCAGCTCCTCAAAGATTCTTTTGTGAAGGAAGAACTGCAGATAATCCCCCCAGACACAGTTCCGCTTTAATTAATTTACGTAAATATATTTGAGTTTAAATGGAAGCTCAGAAGGAAGTGCAGAACGAAACAAGAATAGTAAAGGAAGAGACCTTGAAAATGATACGGGAATCATTTCATGCGTGTAATGCTATTAAGGAAACATTTTCGGGGATTAATCAATGCATGCTAAATCATCCAGATCACCTACAACTCAAACCCCCAAATTGGGAAAAAGAATATCTTGAAATAATAAAAAAATTCGAATCGTCAAGCAAACATGAGAAAAGATTTAAATGAATTGGATGAAGCTATGATTGATCTTATAATAAAAGTTAATGAAAAATATAAAACCCCTGTTTATGCGGTCCTCCAGTGCCGATTGCATATGAAAACTCCGGATTAACAAACACCCGTTTTGTGTTTGTTCTATCTAATGACTTCTTTGTTACAACAGTTGTGTTGATCTCATGTAGATTAGATCGCAGTTTTACGTTGTCATGATGAAAAGTCTTATTGCCAAACAATGCTTCTTTGTAGTTGTCATGTGATATGTTTGACTGCACAACGCTGCGAGATATTCCCTTTGCTTTCTTAATGATTTTCTCCTGGCTCAGAATACTGTACATTTTTGACCTTAAACCAACAAACTCCTTGATCACCTTTCCAGATAATTCATCCTTCATCTTTCCTAAAACCTTTTTGTTAGTAATTGAATGCAAAGGCGAATCTTTAGGGTAATCGGACGTGTCGTACCATCCACTCGCTCCTTTAGCCACTTCGATTTCCATGTCTTTATAGATGTCTTCAGTGGGGATATCTATAACAAAACTATCTGTATCTGTGTAAAGTACTCTGGACTCAGGATACGAGGGCTTAAAGTAGTCATAAAGAAACTCTAACATCAAAAGCTTTGATAATTCTAAAACAGTAAACCCAATAAATACAGGTTTGTCTAATTTGACTTTCTTTTTTTTCATCATTATGCCAAAAAGCTGATCATGAAATTTTCTGAAGTCCTGATAATTAGGTTTTGAAGTCAGCTTAATTGCTTCGTTCTCTTTGGTGACTAATCTGACATCTTTACGCTTGTGCGGATTCTCCATAGTCTTTCCAAAACAGCTGTTGTTCATCAGCTTGAAAAAGTCTTTTTCTGAAGCATCTGTGGATTTGGTTCTGAGGTCAGTGTTCTTCATGATGTATGGTTTCATGAACTGTTCTTGATCAAAAGCAATTATGTGATGAACTGCTGTCAACTTCAACCCATGTCTTAAATAAATTGCAGAAGTCTGTAATGACAGACATAATTTTTTTTGCCCGAAGATTAGGCACAAGTTTAGGCGGCTCTCTTAGATTCATCTTTAGACTTTCTGCTGCTAATGGATAGTCATTATGCAGGCCATGGAGTTCATGAGGATATTCTAAATCAACTTCTAGAATGAAACCGCGCTGTTGATCAGGCGTTAAACTGCCCAACCACTTTAATGCCTTTTGAATATTATTCGTACCTGTGTACATTTTAAAGTTGCGTAATGGAAGTGATTGCGCCATAGCCCATCCATACAGATTGTTTGCATCTAAATACATGAGATAGTTAGACCTTTTACTTGGATCATAGTCGTCCAAGTATTTGTTGTTTGCTTTACAGTAATGATGCGACGCCATACTAATTCCTCCACGCAATCCGGTTTCAATCATCTGAATCATTGGTAAATCTGACAATAAATCAATCTGTACTCCAGTAAACTTTAAGAAAGCATCCCAGCTCATCCCGGGCGCAGAAATGTAATGCGCGGGATCCAGGCTGTAATGTTTCATGCAGGTCTTTCTATAATTTTCAAAGACGTCCGCCAACAAACATACATCTGCCATTAAATAGGAGTCATGATAGTCTCCCATCGTTTTACAATCTAACTTTTGCCAAGCATCTTGAGCATGCTGGTAATCGGAGTTGCTGATGTCCTTTCCTCTAAGACTAGAAAAGAACGCGCCTTTAGGCGGAAGTGAGTCTTCATCAAACCTTTCCCAACTGTTCATGTACTCATAAGGGTAAACGCCCTTTCTAACGAGAGTTGAGTCAAAATATTTTTCCGTTATTGGGCAAGACTTTAAGGACATAGCCAGTGCCTCTAATGAGCCCATCATGTGTTGCATAGAGTCGTAGAAAGACATGTTATTTAAAGTGAAACACATGTACTTTTCTGATGACTGTGCAATGCATGCTACCCTGAAGGCGCTGGTTACTGCTTTCATTATAAGGTGAGAGTCGTAACCTCGCAAGTTATGAAAGAATACAGGCAGCTTCCATGTCTTTGGATCAAACTTTAGTTGAAGATTGCATTTGTTATGCGCCGCTCATCTAAATTTCCCACTAATGTGATCATGGTCTCTTACTGTGGGGTTTACACTCTTGGGCGTTAGCTCTAAACCGCAAATCCAACAATGCGTGGCTGAGTCATACTGCTGTTGATCTTCAGGAGTCATTATGATTTCAGATAAATTCAGATTATTAGAACAGTCATTACGCACTTGCTGCATGCGTTTTAAGAATGTTTCTGCAGCATCTGGTCCTCTATATAATTCTGGTTCTGAATAAACGCCATCCGACCTAACAATAATGAAGGCAAATGAACAAATCTGATGATTACTCATTAAGACTGTTTTTCGAAGTTTTTGTGGTGCTGGCCCTTCATAAGGAACAATAAGCGACTCGAAGTCTGCGTAAACTACGTATGGAGAATTTTGCATCCGTTTCCAGTTCTTAAAACTAACTTTACTGCCTTCTGGGGGCGTAATTAGTTCTGTATTACAGTCAACTGGGCCGATACAGTGTTTCTTATGTTCGCTCGCGGCTTGAACAGATGGCATTCTTGTTAAACATTTTCTACAGAATTCTTGTTTGCCATGATCTTTTGAAGTATGCTGCATTAGTCTACTCATTGTTCGTATCAATGTGTAATGCGGTAGCCCTGTTGGCGAAGACATCAGTAGTAAGTCAATATGATTTTTGTCTGGTTCGCCAATCGTTGGACTGTTCTTGGACACTTTAATCGGCTGTAGATTTGTTTCCTCATCCCATGTGTAGACATTAACAGTTATTGGGTTGTTTTGTTCTTCAAACTGATTAATGGAATCCACGCTAACAGGAAAGGATATTCCACTAAAGTTAAGATCATTGATGTAAGGACGATAGTTAGACACTTCTCTGCGTTTTTGCGAATATAATGCAGCCTTGCGAGAACACACCACATGAAACATTTGTTGTCTGTATTCTTTATGTTTAGAACTGCTTTTTTTGAAACCAAACTCTCGAGGTAGTGGAATGTAAGACCTGCTACAATCGGTGCATACTTAGACTGTTTTAATCTGATCTCTAGGACTTCGCCCTCTGACCAACCGGAGCCTCTCATTTTGGCTTCTTCAGCGGCAGCGTCAAACTGTGCAAGCAGTTGGTCTGCCCAACCAGGTGTTAAGTCATTAGAGGAAAGAATAGTCTGCTGTTTAGTTGAGACCCAGACTTCTAGATTTTCTTCATTTATTGTTACATAGTCGATTAAAACAGCTAACATTACTTTAACTGGCGGGTCTATTGTTAGTTTACTTGGAACTTGAGAAATAGCATGAACAACGCTTGCCTGTACGTTTGTTGGGTCAATGACTTCTAAATCAATATCATTCAGCGCTCTTGACAAATTTTCTTGCATTGCTTCAAAAAATTCGTCTTGTCCTTCATATATCTTAGCCATGTTGAGTCTCTTTTCTAACTCAAAATATTTATTTAAATTAAAAAAAATACTTAATCAGAACCAATATCAACGGTCTTTTTGCGCTTGGACTCATAAACTAAAGTATAAACGCCCTTTGGCATTGTTAATGTGAGCTGTTTAGAACAGAGTTTATGTTTCGTTTACTTTTTTTAAGCATTCCTTTTTTATCTGCTCGGGGTCTGGCTGTTGAGAAAAACTTGTCCCCGCTTTCTTTGAAGATCAAACTTTTGTCTTTTGTAGTCATCAAAATCAGCCTGTAAACGACTAAATTCTTCATCCGTGATGTTTGAGTCAACAAGCGCTTTATTTATTGTCAGTTTAAACGAACTAAGTTTAGCCGTTATTAGTTGAACCATAGCTGTGTGCTTTTGGAGTTTAGTTTTTAATTTTTTGCCAGCCGCACTTACAGCTAATGAACACAGACCGAGAGCTAAAGACAAACCTCCTAGAGGTAAAGCTGCGGGTGCGCCTATGCCGTTGCTAAGAGACCAACACTCGTTCCTGCTGATAGAGCGCTTATAGTCGATGCTCCAGTATTAACATAAGTAACAGCATTAAAGGCAGCAGAATACCTTCGTTTGGTTTTGCTGTATTTGAAAGGTCTTGCTCTAGTTTTTGCTGCATTTGTGTAATGTTTGTTAATCTGAAGGTTTTTACTTCGGGGGTTTCTATAACAGCAGAATTGCCTGCTATCTCTTCTTTTGGCGGCGCTGTAGGCACATTTGGATAAACCTGAACAGACATGCTTTTTATAAAATAAAAATAATTTAGTATAATACATATTCTAATCTGTTATTTTCAATATTCAGCTGCGCATCATATAATAAAAACAAATGTACATTAAGCGGTTTATCGGCTTCTTCTTCTTTATCAATTTGAATGTTTATTACGTCTCTCACTCCTCTCCCGCTTCCATACAACTCATTATCCTCTGTTGACCTTAGGTCAATCCATAAACCGTATTTTGTTGTTAAATAATCATCAAGCCTAACATTGTGAAGATGTAAATCTTTAGACACTAGGTCTGCTGTTGGATTTCTACCCCTCCCACCCCAAACAATTTTCTTATTTCGTCAAAATGATGATAAGGTCTAAGCCCGCTAGCGTATATTTGGTTAGGACTACCGTCAATCGAACATTGTACTTTCGTTATTTTAGGATTAAAAACTTTTCGCTTGCTCTTTTGAACGGTTCTTCATCTTCACACAGCAATAAAATACCTTTAAGCGATATTGATAAGACGCTAAAACTAAATTCCATATAGTGTCTGCCTGCTTCTGGGATATGTTGTATGATGAATCACTCTTTCGTAATATATTGCTAATCTTGACTTATATTCGCCCTTAATCAGCTTTGCTAAATCAGGGTTGCTAACAGCGTCAAACTCTAACGAGATGTCAGAAATGCTGTACTTTGCTTCGGTGTCTGATGATTTGATAACACGTTTGTATTCGTTAAAAGTTAGTTCATATGACAATCTGTCTTTTAATGCTCCTTGAAAGTATGGTGCATGCGCTTTTAACAACTCAAAATCAAGGGAATAGAAAAGCGATTTCCATACGCAAAATTTACAGCTGCATACTTTTTACCGTCTTTAGTATCTGCGGCGCCTATTCTATGTTTTAGTGCTTCTTCATTTTCGATTCCTTGAAACGCAAGATCAGCCCTTTCATTCCCGGTTAGCCATAGATCAGAATAGGTTAAAAATATGTCTGCATTGTGTAAAGAAAATATTTCTTGCCCCTCAAGTTTTATAGAAATTTTCTTAACGATTGCCCGCCCCAGATCTGTACAACTGTCTGTTTGGGTCTGTTGTTGAAGCGAGTTCTATTTTGAAAGTAGACGAGCAGAGCCTGGCACAATCACGTCATCTGCTCCTAGGTCTGGAAATTTGACAGTAAGAATTTGATCCGCATCAATAGTAGATGGATTATTTGGAACAGTAATATTCCGCTTATTTCCCTTCACGCCACCGGGTTCTTTCAGTCTTCTATACGGGTTAAGAATCGAGCCATGTGCTAGTGCCATTTTTTTATAAACAAAATAAAAAGTTAATTATTTAAAACATGGCAAGAATTGAAGCTGAAGAAGATTATGATGTTTTTGACCCTGGAGACGATATGAGTGAAATGATCCCTTTGACACGGCATCGCTCAGCGCTCTCAATGCGGCGTGAATTAACAGAAAGTACGGTCGAAGCATTTTACAAAAGTTTAGGTCAACAACCTCCGAATTTATAGACCCAAATGATTTTGAATTAGAAGATGGTCATTTGTTTGTAAAGGGCGATCAAGGAGAATCTGTTCGGCTTACAACTAAACCAGACCCATCAAAGTTTTTAGCCAAGAGTACAATTATACAAAGACTCAGTGTGAAAGATCAAAATCGCCTTGGCATTGCTAGACCAAAATTAGATAGGGAGGCAGTTTCTAAACTTCAAAACACACTACAAGAACTCCCAACAGCTAACCAAATACAAAACATGGAACTTAAAGAATTAAATCAATCGGCAGATGAAATAATAAATGCAATAGAAGCAGAAACCAGTTTTTCAGAAGAAACAGCTTTAAAGACTATACACGACTCCCGCTACCCATGCGAGAAATAGCAGCCCTTGATCATGCTTTGAGAAGGATCAGAGGCGAATTAACAAAACAATTTAGCAAAACTAGGTGAACTAGATGAGCATATAAAAAGAGAAAAAGAAAAACTCGTTGAGGCTGACGACGCCAACTTAGGGCGTGAGATTAAAGAAAGAATAAGACAAAGACTAAAAGATCTTGAACAAGAAGATCGGCAAGACTAGAAGTGCTAACTACTAACCGAGACCAATTACGAACTCAAGTGAATAGAATAAGAGAAACTATCCAAAAAATTTTATATGAAGACACAACGCTAGCAGAACGAATACGAACACTGTTTAGAGAGCAGGGAGTCACATTAGCAAGCGTTATAACGGCCTTAGGATTTGCAATAAGTACACTGGTGTTGGCTATTACAGGCGGCGGTGGCCAAAGTTCAGTACCTCCGCCGCCATCGCCTCCACCTGATAAATCATGGGTAAAAAACAACTTGATCATCTTGTGAGTTTATTAAAAAAATTAGCCGGTAAAGCCGTAAACGCTTTACCTGGTATATTAGGC
>CM031612.1:46058825-46066547 GCA_018398815.1 Conus ventricosus | reverse complement strand
GGTCAATTACATCTGTACTATCATTTTCTAAATGTACCTTAAGAATAACAGCTAGCTCTGAATCTTATCAATCACATCTGTTACTACTGCAAAAATGCTTCTTAGAGGAAACTCCAGTTTATGGTTGCAGGGATCACTTTTCAGTCTGCTTTATTTGGGCGGAAGGAGAGGGGGGAGGAGGGGGGGGGGGGGAGTAAAAAAAAAAAGAAAGAAAGAAAGAACAGAAAAAGAGGGGAAAAGCCAAGAATAGTCACAAGTTATTTTGTCTGGGGTTTCTAATCTTTGATGAAGTTTTCGAGGTATAGCACCATAACTTTTTGAATTGTCTGATATAAAAATGCACCATTTAAAACTAACATGTAAGATGGTACTCATAAATTACCTTGTCTCTTCTAAGACGTTGTAAATGCTATGGATTTGCTTGAATTCTCTTTGTCACTCACAGGAAGTGAAAATGAATAGCTAAACAAAGAAAACGTACTGATTATCTAGGACACGTAACGTCTTTTAGTCTTGATTCTACCCGCTATAGTCTTCTGAACTATGATATCAGCAAGAATGATGATTTCACTTCCTCTCGAATATGTCTTAACTGGTATTCGAGAGGCTTTTAACAATTTCATTTACAATGACAAACTGAATCATTGGTTCAGCCGATGGAATTACTGGTGACACACACACACACACACACACACACACACCACACACACACACACACACACACTCTCTCTCTCTCTCTCTCTCTCTCTCTCGTCTCTCTCACACCACACACACACACACACACAGGCGCACGCACTCACACACACATGCACGCACGCTCGTGCGCACACCCACACACACACGCCGCGCGTACGCATGCGCGCACACACATACAAACACACACACACACACACACACCACACACAACACACACACAACACACACACACACACACACACACACTCTCAAGACAGAGAGAGAATCAAGAGAACTAATCCCCAACATCTGCAACCTTACCCATACTGGCAAAAGACTGGATGACATTCAGCGGACTCGTAACTGGCATGTACGGAAAATATGGACTTGTTTCGACTCACAATTGACGCTGAGGTGGTTCAAAGTCACAGACATGCCTGAGAAAGTCGAAGAAAGAACATGGAGATTGATGAAGGGAATGAATGAGTATGTGTGTGTGTGTGTGTGTGTGTGTGTGTGTGTGTGTGCGTGCGTGCGTGCGTGTGTGTGGTATGTGTGAGTGTGTGGTGTCGAGGAGAGGGGGATTAACAGAAGGACACACACACAGAATAATGACAAAATGCACAATGTAAGGCAGCCTGATAGTGAACAGCGAAGAGAATGTCGTTATGAGCGTCTGGCATTTAAACGGTCTAGCATCAGTCAGAACTGTCAGCAACGTCTGCCCAGTCTTCTGTTGTCAAGTTACACCAAACAAGTTGGTCATCGTCTTGATTGACGCAGGTTCACCATGCAATAAGATCAACCTCAAGGTCCTACTCATGCGGAAGTACGGACCGTCCAGTTCTTGCCAAGAACTTCAAGTTCTCGCCTTGCTCACTGCGTCAGATGTACCGGTCATCACTCTCAAGGGGAGTTGCCTACTGCGCTACACCGGGCCTACTTGTGGCAATAGAGTCGTGGAGGTACGTATCTAGTGATCAATGAATCAAAAGCTGAAAATTTGACCGACCTTTCAGTCAGTTGGTCAGTCGGCATATTAGAACTTAGTATGCAAGGCCAAATAATAATTCATAAAAAAAGAAGTGGTAGAAGAAAACTCTTAGGAAAGATGGTCAGCATGTCCTCAGACAATTAGTCTCCTCCCTTCCTCCTCCCCTTCCCACCTGTCCTCTACGACCCCTAGATGTTAAAATGCTGAAGCCCAAGACGCTTTGAGACATATGTCTCAGCCATAGAGCCATCGGACACCAAAGATTCAGTTAATATATGCCTCAATTTTGTTCCTCCTCGCCCAGATCCGCTGGAACTCTGTTCCACTACTTCTTTCATGTCTTTAGAGCTCTGGCTCTCCTCTTACTGGACTCAAGAGCTGTTTCATGAGATCATAGGCTGATGAGACTACACCCGTTGCACCACTTCCTACGGCGAGGATTTGCCTTGAAAGCAGATTCCCTCCAGCAGTCTTGAAGATGTGTGCTGTCTCCATTTGCTTTCACGTTGAACAGTGATTTCAAGCAGAATCATGCGTTTTGATGAAGTGACAGGAGCACTTTATTCGATCTCATATCTTGATGGCCTTTCCGTTTGGAGAGCTGCCATGCACTCCCATTCATTCACTCACCCAATACACCCTGCTTCCATCCTCTGGATGTTGCAGTTAATCCAGGACCGTGAATTGTTGCCTCCTGCTTTGTTATAACGTTATTGCTGGAGCTTTGGGTAGCATGACATTTCACCTGGTATGCCTAATTACAAGTCTAGTATCCCCACCTGTTTGTGCCTCCATGCGTGCCTTCCTTGAGTTAGCGTTGTTTTGCACGAACCCAGGACTGTTCCACTCCTTGTTTGCCCTGTCAGAGAAGGCTTGCATGATCCTTTGATTGTTCACCCATTTCACCACGTTTGTGTTCAATTCAAGGTGTCAGGTAAGGTCCGAGGATGAAGCTGATTTTCAGATGTGCCACATTTCATTCCTTTTGGGACCTTACGTGCGCTTTCCCACGGAGTCCATGGCATAGTCAGCCTCGCTCGACTGCATTGTGGATTCTTCTGACATACTTTTCATTCTTCAATTCCTGTACTACCATGTTTCTTTTCTTTTTCCACTTTGGCTTTTATCACTTCTTAACTTTTTATGATCCTAGTCTTTGCCTATCGAATTGTGTCTACCCTGTTATTTCCCCCTATCTTAATGCTTTTTGTTCCAGAGTACTGCCACACAAATTTCAAGTTTCTGCCGGTCTCCTTTGGCCAGCCTGTTCTCCTTGTCTCCCTATTCCTGAAACTTAGTTTAGTAACTTTGCTTTTCCACTTTGTACTCCTGTACGATATATTTCATGGACAGCTTTAGCTTTAATAGGCGGCTGTAGAGCGCAGCGTCAGTGACACCTGGGACACCAAGCCATTTCCTTGTGTTGTTGACTTACCTTCATTGATTCCACTGTGTTATTATTTATTAGCAGTGGTAAGAGAAGCTTTGGGATCAGCATGAAGCGCGGGCAACATTGCGTCTGGTAAAAAGCAGTTAATTAGGAGTCAGGCGCACGCTTTAGTTTAAGGTGAGCATGTACAAGCTTGGCGAAACACTGTCTCCAACCAGTTGTGACTGTTGCAGCAGTGGTAGAGGCAGCGGGGCTTTATAATGCAGGGTGCTGGAAAATTTACAAAGCACTTAAGACGTCATGTTCGAAAGCTAAGATCATGGAGCCGGAATCAAGCAAGCAAGCGAGCACATGCAATAATATGTCCTCTAAGTGCATAAGTTATTTTTGTTACGTGCAGGCATACGTGCGCATACTTGCACGCTCGCAGACTTTCGCGCTCCTTATATTATTCTTGTATTCTTCGCGGATTAGGATGGCGAGGAGTGTGACTGTGGCCTAAGTGGGTCTGCCGTACTACGACCCTTGCTGCACCCCGGGCGATGGCGCCCCCCTCCAGTGCTGACTCCCCTGCACCATCCGTCGTTCAAAGGGGCTAGAGTGCTCTCCCGTCACCTTCAGCTGTTGTTCTGATTCCTGCAAGTGAGACGTCAGGTTTCTGGTGAATGAGTGATGAACGATGAACTGGCAACAATACAATAGATTCAGAATGTTTGAGATAAGATAAAACGTAATTGTTATTCTTTCTTGAAACTTATATTCGTATAATCTTACTCAGGGTTGACTGAAATGTTGTTTCACATGAATGATTGATTACATGAATAAATAATTATATAAAGAAAAAATGAGTTAGTTAAATCAGTAGAGAAATCAACAAGAAATTATGATGGATTGGAAAAATAAATGAGATTAGCAAAATACAATGTTATGGGAGAGAGAGAGATGAGAGGGGGGGGGGGGGGGGAGAGAGAGAGAGAACAAGAAGAAGAGACGAAATACCGGACAGATAGGCCTACTAGCAGAATAAATCAAAAGGAAACTATTACCTCCACTTAGGTGGTTGGTTCTCGCCGCGTCTTTTTGTTTGTCTGTGCACAACATGACGCAATGACACCAGACTGGTTTTACTGGAATGATAGAAAGAAGTGTGTTCATGGACGAACCCATTCAATGTTGGTGCTAATCTGGATCCACGGGATCCACCATAATCGTTTACCAAGATGACAGTTGAAGATTAACTATACTAAACTGGTATTAGCGGAACTTAATGGAAAGTTTTGGAGCTATTGGGAGTGGTTGTAAACTTCTTTTGGAGTTCAGCCCTATTGAACTGATATAAGAAGAACTTAATGGAAAGATTTCCAGAGTATATTAGAGATAGATCTTATGTTTCATTTGAACTCCACTCAGCCCTTCTGACTTGATAATAGTGAAGCTTAATGGAAAGATTTGCAAGGCACTATGGAAAACTGACTGCATACTTCTGTTTGAGTTCAGCCGAACTGAACTGGTATTAGCGGACTAAACGGAAAGATTTGCAAAGTGGGGCATGCACGCACGCACGCACGCACACCACACGATGTAGTAATGCAGTATCAAGAAAGCTGACATCATCTTAAGAAAGAAAGCCGAAAATCAGACTTCCCTGTAACACTACCAACGCGGATAAGCTGTTCAGTACACTCAGTGGTATGCTGTTACCCTTTTCAATACTCCTGTAAGTTCACACATGAGGTCTCTCTCTCTCTCTCTTCTCTCCTCTCTTCTCTCTCTCTCTCTCTCTCTCTCTCTCTCTCTTCTCTCTCTCTCTCTCTCTGCACATACAGAAAGGCGACGGAATTTCTTTCTTTCTTTCTGCGTACGCAGGCTGATACTCCTGCGAACACTCCTGTATAGCCAGCAGTGGAGTTTTGTGTGTATGACCCTTTTTTATCCCGCCATTAAGGCAGCCATACTCCATCTTCGGGGAAAAGGCGACGGGAATGAGTTGGTCAGTAGTTTAGTCATTTACTTTTGGTAGTAATATTTTGAAAGTTTCGACTAAATTTGTAACATTGATTGGTGTGGCATCTGCGTGTGGATACGTGCCTTCCCTTCCCTTCCCTCTTCGTCCACGCCTCCCTCATCCAGACGCTCATCGCGCGCGTTTGTGGCTAGTATGAAAACGGCTGTTGCTGTCAGCCATATTACACACAATGAAACTTTCTGTGTGCAGACCTATCAGCATGGTTGATCGCTCGTGGGGCCGAGAAGCAGGTGCTTGTTATAGCTCAGCCACCTGTGACGGACAAAGTCCCCTGTGCCCCGTGTCCTCTTCCTTCCGGAGGGCACTTTATGTCATGGTGGGATCAGGACCTGCTTCCAGGGCAGGTGCCGCCAGTCGCTGTGCGCACGGGCCGGTTTGGCGGACTGTTTCTGCAAGGACAACCCTGAAGACCAGTGCAAGCTGTGCTGCCGACGTCTCCATGACTCCCGCTGTCAGCCGGCCGACGTCTTCAATATCACCTCCGCTCTGGGCCACGTGATCTACCTACCTGATGGAGACGCCTGCCTGCACTATCGAGGAGTGTGCACCGTGTCCAAAGGCGGCAACAAAGAGAAGAGTTCTGTTTGACTACCGAGGATCTGGGTGGGGACGCATCTGCCTGATCGGCTTGCAGTTAGGAGAGGAGTCAGGGAACGTTACCGGGCATAACTACTGGTTTTACTCATCCCCATCCTTCTCCTGTCTGGTCTCATACCTGCTGCTCTTTTATTGGTCGTAGAGGACGTGGCAGGTTCCAAGACATCTTGAAGAAGGAGAAACAATGCCAATCCTAACGGCAAGCTGTTGGCGTTCATTGCTGCTGCCACAGCCAGTCTGACGTCTTCCGACAGGAGATCGAACAGTCAGCGCTGTGTGACAGGATGTGTTCTCGTTTTGCTTTCCAGTGTCAGTATCAGCAAAAAGGCAACGTTGTGCTGGAACTTACTTCAACATCAACCACCAGCATCATCTCAGGAGGAATGGGCAAGAAACAACAAGGAGCAATAATAATGAGAGACTCAGCAAACATTCCTTTCTGAGACATCAACACGGAAGAGCGTTGTCAGCATGGAAAGTTGGCTTTAAGGGACGACATGGTCAATACTATTTAAAACCATGTCTGTCTCTGTTGGATTCCACATGTCCTCAAACCTTGGGGACATTTTCAACATAACCATCATAAAGGGCCTCGACCAGACCTGACAGCCTTCTCTGCATGCTACCAATCTCGCCGCACAGAAACACACCAAAAGGGATAACGTAGTGTCCATAGAGAAAAAGAACATGTATCAAGGCATCAGAAGGTTCTCGGGTCTTCCGGGAGCAGACTGAGGGCGACGTACTGCAAGCCCAGCATTAGGACACCTCTTCAACGACGCAAAAACTCTTTCCATCAAGTGTCATCAAGCGTGGCGATGACAGGAACAGCAGTCCGCAACATTAAAGCCAAGTACAGCGCAGGACGTCTTAAACGCTGTAATCCAAATTCGCACCCGCTTTCTGACTTCACCAGGTGTCAACAAACAATGCTCGGACCTGGAGCAGTCCACACACCCTTGTCCCAGCATCCTCGGGAAGTAACTGACGGCCCAAATGGCGTTTCTCTAGAAACTTAATGTCCATAGAACAAAGAGGTAACGGGACGGAAACAGCCGATCCTTGTCTGTGGCTTTGTCGGATTGTTTTTGTGAGTCGGCTCATGGCTGTGTAGCTCTGTCACGAACATAGCAGGCACAACTCTCGGTGTTGGCTTCATTGTGATGAGACACGATTCATTGTGTGTGTGTGTGTGTGTGTGTGTGTGTGTGTGTGTGTGTGTGTGTGTGTGTGTGTGTGTGTGTGTGTGTGTGTGTGTGTTTGTAAGACGCGCGTGCACATGCGTGCGAGCTACGTAGTATTCGAGAACTTTAGATATTTCTTTGTGTATGAGGTGCAAGTGCAAGAACAGAACATCGTACTGGCACCTTGGTGGAATAGTCAGCGTTGCGGTTTTTGGATTGGGAGTTCCATGTCCATCAAGCAGTGGCGCCAGAACCGGTGGAGAGGGGGGGACATGGAAGCACTGATCCCCAGTGAAAAGACTGCTGAGGTGGAGGGTTGGGGCACGAGGTAGTGTGCCCCTTCCCCACACAGGAAGCGGAAAAAGAGTGGACGGCAAAGACTATGGTGCGTCCTCCCCCTCCCCCGCTTGTACAGAAATTTGAAAGATTAAAAGAACAACTCCTTGAAAGAAAGGAACTTAAGAGCCCCCACCCCCCAACCCCTCGCGTTTACAGAAATTTTGTCCCCCCCCCCCCAACCCCCCCCCCCCCCCCCTTCTCCCACCACTTCTGGAAAATTTGGAATATAGTCCCCCGCCCCCTTCCTTCCATTTTTAGTAATGGAAGATGAGTCTCGCTCTCACCTCCAGCCCACTTAAAAAACAACAACTGAAATACTGCAGCAAGGTCAGTTAACAGTGCCATCCACCCACCCCCTCCTCAGTTCTCCATCCCTCTCACCAGTTCAAAATATCTTCCGACGCCACTTTCAAGGGCGACTCACGTTGTCAGATGTGCTGGCTGCAGGCTCACATGGAAGGATAGTGATCTCACAGTCAAGTTTCATCCACTGATGCGAATAAATTGTCCCCCATCT
>CM031612.1:46051325-46053825 GCA_018398815.1 Conus ventricosus | reverse complement strand
CAAAACAGAATAAGCAATCGTCTTCCGAACACGATCGCAGGAATATTCTAGAACGACGTCGTCTGATTCACACAGCAGCACACCCACGTCATCCGTTTGATGGCGCACGACCTTCCGAAAACCTTGATTTCTGTGCGGATCTCGGATCGTCTCTGCACCTGTCGCTCTGTAAGAGTTTAAAGGCATAACCCTTAACCATTCCCGTGTCAAAACCAGCGATAATTTTGTCTATAGCTTGCTCCAGACTTGTGTCGATGTCCGACGGGTGGATTTCTGGGCCCTGCTGTTTCACTCTACAGATCGGAACGCAAACACCGAAGCGTATCCTGAATATGCGACGTGTCATCATCATCTCGAATCGGCTTGATGTGTTCCTCCTGTGTTGTGTACTATGTTCATCCAATTCGGTGTTAGGTACGGCCAGTTCATTCGCGACACAAGTGGTACCGAGACCAGCTCCAACCTGTTCATGTCGTCCGTTCTGCTGCTCCGATCTCTCTTGATCCCGTTCGCTCCTGGCTGGGGGAGGGGGGGGGGGGGGGGGGGGAGGTGCAAAGGGTACAGGATTGTATATAATTGGCAGAATTCTTTTTTTTTCTGTGTGCGTGTGTGTGTGTGGTGTGTGTGTGTGTGTGTGTGTGTGTGTGTGTGTGTGTGTTGTGTGTGTGTGTGTGTGAGCGTGGGTGTGTATGTGCGTGCGCGCGTGTATGTGTGCGTGAAAGAGTGTGTTTGTGAGAGTGAATGCATGTGTGTACGAGTGCTCGAGTATGAATGTGTGTGTGTGTGTGTGTGCGTGTGTGTGTGTGTGTGTGTGTGTGTGTGTGTGTGTGTGTGTGCGTGTGTGTGTGTTTTGTGTGTGTGTGTGTGTTGTGTGTGTGTGGGCGCGTGTGTGTGTGGGCGTGTGTATGTCTGTGTGTGCGAGTGTGCAAGTTTGAGTATATGTGAGGGTATGGGTGTGTTTGTATTGAGATGTGTGTATTTGTGTATTTATGTAAGTGCGTGTGTTTGTGCGTGTGTGTGTGTGTATGTGTGTACGTGTGTGTGTGTGTGTGTGTGTGTGTGTGTGTGTGTGTGTGTGTGTGTGTGTGTGTGTGTGTGTGTGTGTGTGGTGTGTGTGTGTGTGTGTGTGTGTGTGTGTGTGTGCGCACGTATTTTTGTGTGTCAATTATGCTTCTTTGCTTTAAATGAAAAACGTTCATATTCTGTTCATAATGTTTTCTTAATGTCAGTACAACCTTGAGTTAATCTGACAATAAATTGGTTTCAGTCAGTCAGAACAATACTGAATAGTAATGTGATTTTGAACAAATTTTACCAAATAAACATAGAAGGTCAAGGGACTGGGTTTTATAGATAATCAATGGCACGGTTTATTACAGAAACATATCAATACACTTGCGTGGTGTGCAAGCGCGTTCAGGTACCGGTGCTGTGTAATTGCGTGTGCTTGTGCCATTGTGTTCTCTTCTATGATACATGAGAGGTTTTATCGATTGGTAAGTTCTCTGACACTGTAAGAAAAAAAAACAAACAATGTTAGGCTGAGGACGTAAATGAATTTGCTTGGTGTGCTGGATCCAGATTAGTTTGCTCGATGCGCTGAACATAATCGCCGGAGAAATTCTTAGCAGACCTGACTCTGTTAGCCCAGCACCGACAGAAGATCCACCGCATTGGGATCACCACTAACTCTTTGATAATCCTGGCATTTGGGACGTAGAAACAACAACGAAGATGTGGAAGGAGCTTGGCATGGAAGACCTCAAGATAAAGCATGACAGCGTCGATAGGAAGTTTAGTGACAGCTTCGTTGAGACTACTGCATGAACATTCACCGCATCGTGACAGCAGAGCTCTCTGACTATACTCTAAAGGACGGACGCTTTTGGACGTTTTTTAAAGAGCCACATAACTTCCAGTGTAGGAATAGCCCATCTGTTGTATTTGCCTGTGACACACAGCCTCCTAGAGCATATGGAGTTCAGGACCGAATTACGCGCGGTTCTTCTTTGAAAAACCGTCTGTTGTCAAGTTCTCCCAAGAGTTCCAAGTTCTACTACACTTGTAGTATTAAAATCATAAAAATATCGGAGCTCAGGGTTTAAATTATCCAAACCATCTTTAAAAGCGCTCATTGATGACCCTCTAAAACTTCTGTATTTTAAAGGAGGGAAGTTTAAAGTCGTTATCTGTAACGATAGTCCAAATCGCACAAACCCGACATCAAGCGGATAATTCTCCTCTTGACCCTCGTCGGGGACCTTGATACTCCCATTATGATACAGAAACCAAATTCTGCCTAAGTATTGTATTGTTTCTGTTGTGTTTCAGTTTAAGGAACTTGAGGGTCATGTAAGGAGTGTTTTATAACCGTATTTGGCCATTTACGCAATTAGAGGGTGATCTTCATATTCATATGGTAACAGCGTTACTCAACGACTGTGTGAAAGCTTTAGATAGCAGGCCACTAATGATAAGGCATGATTGTGGTACGAGCCTT
>CM031612.1:46038213-46051225 GCA_018398815.1 Conus ventricosus | reverse complement strand
AGGGAGACTTGTTCTGTGAATGTATTATCGGGGCATACAGTCACTGTGTAAACGCATTATTGCAATAAGTGAGGATAGATTCCTCATGAAGTGCATGATCTGAATATTATATTGTGCTCTTCAAAGTAGTTGTGAAAGGAGAGATGGCAAATCCCCAATAGCGAATTGCATAGGTGCCACAGAGGTTATCAGAAAATGATTAAATAAGGCAAAAGCGCACGTCAATGATAACCCCATTGGATGGTATTCACTAATGAATACTTTATAAATTATAAACCGTTTGTTGTAAAGTATTGTCCAAACTTGCACGTGTAGCTTGTGTCAGCAATTCGGTTGTTGTTTTTTTTGTACCGTTTTTTTGAGACAATCGGAGCATAGTCTTTTGCAAGGGGGAAATTGTCACGGACAAAAATAAAAACCGAATTCGTGGTCGGGTCGTCACCCGCTCAGTGGGACTTAAGCCAAAACTCAACATTCTGGGCGTGGGGCCGACCCCTTTCAAGCATCGCCTCACCAATTTGGGCACAGCGAGGAGGCTAAATCCTAATCCTCCTCGGAGACAGCACGGGCCCCGTAACAGTCGGAGTGGCTGACCAACGTCTCAATGGGTTCTGGCCAACGGATCGCAACGTCGGGCCCCAGACTGATCTAGCCAATTTGTAGGACCAGTGCCCACAATAAGTCGACGTCCCCGGGAAAGGGGAGAGGGGAAGGTACTGTGTAGTGGGTTGAAATCTAGCTAATTAATTAAATGACCATTGACCACCACAGAGAGCAAGGCAGGTAGATGTGACTGTCATGATTTACATATCCAATGAAATGAGAGGGGAGGCAACCTCAGAATGAAGGCGCGAAAATACTGACCAATGATACTCGCCCTTTGACAGATGGGTTTTAGGATAAGATGGGAATGCGTGAGTGAGGAGGGGGAACGAACAGACAGACGGAGAGGAAGGGGTTCTGGGTGTAAGCTCTGCAGGAGAGAAGAGCAGAGAGATGGGGGAGTGAATAGAACCAAGTTAGGCATTAGCACGAGAAGAGCTGCAGAGGGAGGACTAAGAAGAGATGTTGAGTGAGAGAGAAGTTGCTAACTGATGAAGAGAAAAAGAAAAAAAAGGGAAAAAGAAAAGAAAACAACCATGTCCATTTGATAGAGCAGACTAGAAGAGAGAGAGGGGAGAGAGCGCAATGCGTTAATGCAGGAAGAAAGAAAGGAGAACAGATCGATGTCGATAGCCACTGTTCGATCGAACCGGGTTCGACCTCATACCTGGCAGTCCCCATTTCACCCGCAGTCCAACCTGACCAACGCCAGCGGTCTAACCTGACCAGTGCCAGCAGTCCAACCTGACCAGTGCCAGCAGTCTAACCTTTACCATGCCAGCAGTTGTGTTGTGCTTGTGAAAGTGACAGTGAAAAGAAACAAAGAAAAAAAAGAAGAAAAGAAAAGACAGTGATTCGTGATAGTTTTAAGATCACCTGGCCAGGTAAAGTAAAATCTGTTTTAACCCGGGTTAGTTAATGATGATTTAGATAAATGATTTTGTGAAGTTCAAGGAAAAAAAGAATGTTTTATTTTGTTTGATTCCATATGCATTGATGTTTCGTTCTATGATAAAGTGTAGTTTAAGTTATAGACTTTACTAGTGGTTTGATGTGTGACGAATGCATGATAAAAGATAAAGATTGTAAGCAAGCTGTGAGTGGTTTGGCTGTGCGCTAGTCCTTCCTCCACTGACATACCCCGGGGTTGACAATTTATTGACGATTTGGGCCAGATATTCTGGCCCATTTATTATAATTGTTCAACTTCTCAAGGGGAAGCGGGGTGGATCAAGTGTTTAATCCAAAAGACAAGGTGTTGTCTTACTGTATTTCCAAGATAGTTAAATACTAGGCTTGGCATTGCTTCCAAGATAGTTATCCCAGGCTTGGCATTTCAGCCCCAGAGTACTTATTTCGCACAGATTGCCTATAATTCGCTCTCATAGTTGGATCAGGCGCTAGGCGTCCTTATAAAAACTAATTACTTTCCCAAGCTAATATTATCATTCATAGGATTGTGCTATCGTCACTCGTGGCGGTAACCACCATTTTTGGCTTCGTAGTAGAAAAATCTTGTTCAAAAAAAAAAAGAAGATACAATGGGGGAAGAAAAGAACACCCTATTGAACAACTTGTGACGTCGCTCGTGATTTAGGCTACTCGGAGAAGATTTGCGAGCATTCGTTGAAACCCAACAAAAGATGGAAAGGGGATGAGCAGCGGAAAGACGCCGTGTTCCAGTAGAAAATAGCATTAGCACAGCAGGAAAGGACTAAAGCTAGCGAAACGCAGGAAACAGAAAGACTAAAAGAAGCGCAGGAAACAGAGAGATTGGGGATTCAATTAGAGTTAGAGAGATTGAAAATACAAAGGGAGACCACCGAGGATGGTAGTTCCGTTTCCATGACCCTGTGCGCAGTTATGCCCCCCGACCAAAGTTACCAAAATTCTCTAAAGGGAACAGATTCGATTGATGCGTACATCAGTCGTTTTGAAACGTTTGCTACTAGTCAGGGTTGGCCTTCAAAAGAGGGGGCAGTCATTTTGTCAGCGCTATTGACGGGTAAGGCATTACAGATTTTCACTGCGTACCAGCAACCAACAATCTGATTTTGGTGCTGTGAAGGAGTCTTTGATGAAGGGATTTGACCTCACAGAGGAAGGGTCAGAAAGAAATTTTGATCACTAGATTACAAGCAGGTGAAACGTACACTCAATTTGGTGCACGTTTAGATCACTATTTTGAGAAGTGGTTAGAGTTGAGTGGTACGAAAAAGGAGTTCGCTGAATTGAAAGAGCTGGTTATAAAGAACAGATTTTTGTCAGGTTGCAGTCCAGAGTTAACTATACATTTGAAAGAGAGACAGCCAGAGACAGCAGAGAGTTGCTGAAGTTAGTAAGGTGTAAGGGAGGCACTTTGGGCACTAAGGTGCAGGAGAAACAGGTGCCAGACACAGGTGAGAAAGTGCAATGAGACTAGGGGAGTTTTCCTGCAAAGTCTGCAAACCCAGTGGTGGGCAGAAAAAAGGGACAAGGGACAAAAGTGTTTCATTTGTCACAAAGGGACATGTGGCGAGGGATTGTCCGCATGGGGTTCCAGAAGGCAGCAGCCTTGCAAGAGTTGAAAAGGTCGCCAGGGAAACGACCTGCAGTGGAACCAAAAGGGATCCAATCTGAAGAGGGTGAGTGCGGCCTTTGGCTAGCACTGGACAGCAGTCAGTGTCAGGATGAGGCACTACTGAGTGGTTCATTACCATGAAGAAGGGTGGATTGGCCAGCAGAGGGTGAAAGTTTACGGGACACTGTTGTTCATGTGGTGTAGTAAGAACAACGCTGGTCGGGGAAGGGGGATTTGGGACAGGCAAATCCAACCTGTACTCTAATCGAGGCACTGTGAGGAGTTTCAGTTGCTAAGATAGAAGTACGTACCCCTTTCTTCTCAGGCAGTTGTCTGCCTGTGATGGAGAAACCCCTTCATGATTTGATCATTGGAAATTTTCCAGGTGCAAGGATCCAGGATCCTGAGTTGTTGACTGCTACAGGGCAGCATTTTCAAACACGGAGCAAGAAGGGGGAAAAAGGTTGATAAACCGTTAGTTGTTCCAGCAAGAAAGTCAGGCATAGATGTGTCGCCTGATGATTTAGGACAGCACAGGAACAAGACCCTTCGCTCGGAAGTCTTGGAGTTGGCAAGGGGTGGAGAGAAACAGGGGGTTAAGGAGTACAGAATTTCTTGTGAAAGCGGGGTTGTTGTACCGAGTTTTCCCCAAAGGGGAAGACGGGTAAGGTTTGACAACTCAGTTAGAGGTAACCAGCATGTTATCGTGACACTGTCATGTCGGTGGGTCACGAGTCGCTCATGGGGGGTCACTGGGAAACCGGCAAACAGCCGACCGAATCTTTGATGATTTTCATTGGCCAGGAGCAATGGCAGACATTAAGGGGTTTTGCATGTCATGTAGATGTGTGTCAAAGGTCAGCCACAAAAGGGGTGAAGAGGAAGGCTCCTCTTAAACATCCCCTTTAATTGCCCACACCGTTCGGGAGAGGGGCTGTTGATCTGATTGGCCCATTCTGGGCCCTGTTCCAAAAGGTGGGCACGGGTATGAGACATGTAAGTTTGAAAAGGGAAGGTTTGCAGGAGGCTAGGGTCGTTCAGAAGAAGCAATATGACAGGAAGGTGGGGAAGCAATCCCTCAAGGTGGGAGATCAAGTCCTGGTACTGCTTCCCCACGGGCCCACAACAAGCTGCTGATGCATTGGAAAGGACCATTCACCATCACTGAAAAGGTCGGTCGGGATTACCGAATTGATGTGAATGGGAAACTAAAACTTTTCCATGCAAATTTTCTCCGCAAAAATATTCAGCGTGAGACTCAGCACATAGCGCAGCAGCAATCATTGATAGGTGAAAGAGACCCAGCAAAGAAGGGGAGATTTTGTTTGCCTAAGTTTCCAGAAGAGTCATACAGGGATGTGTCACTGTATGAAGGCTAGACAGTAGGAGTTCCTAGTTTTGTTGTCGGAGGCGACACAAAGCAGCCAGAAAAGGGAAAGGTGGAGAAGATGATGAATTCAGAGAGACAAAGACCAAAACAGAAGTCAGGAGTCTGCTAGGTTTTATTGGTTTTTTACAGGGGGTTTGTACCAAATTTCGCAGCAATCCAAAGAGTCCTCTCAGTGATTGGTCAAGGCAGGAAACCGGCAGTGGTCAGTGGTCAAACGCTGCAGAGCAAGCATTGCAGACGGTGCTGGGAAAAACTAGGTTCCCGTCCCATCTTGAAACTACCGGATATGTCAAAACCATTTTTGTTGCGGAAGATGCATCAGGGGTGAGTAGGTGCAGTATTGTTGCAGGAGCACGAAGGGTCGAGTTTTCCCGGAGGGATGCTAAACAGGAAGTTGACAAAGTGGGAAAAGGTACCAACTGTAGAGAAGGAGTGTTTAGCCGTTGGGGGGCCGTGCAGAAATTCACAAAAACTTGTATGGGAAAGAGTTCGTGATAGAGACTGATCATCAACCACTCAAATTCCTGCAGGAGGCGCAGCTGAAAAACAGCAGAGTGCTGCGTTGGGCAATGGCATTACAGCCCTACAGGATCGAGTCCCCGTACATCCCAGGTCACAGAATGCGGAGCTGACTATTTAAGCCGTGTAGTCTAGCAAGCTGCAACTCAGAGGAAGTCAGTCATATCCGGGTGCTTTGTTGATAATATGTGTTGATTACAGCTATGTTGAGTGGATATGGGTTCATTCCCAGTTGGGTATGGTTCATATTTTCTGGTTTAGACTTTTTCATATTTTCTGTGTGAGACTTGTTCATGTGAATGTAGTTTATGCTTGGACAACATCATCGCTTGTGTAGAGACGCATTATTTGCAATAAGTAGGATGGAGATTCCTCAGTGAAGTGTCATGGATCGGATCATATTATATTTTGCTCTTCAAAATAGTTGTGAAGAGGAGAAGAGGGAAATCCACAAATACGGGAAATTTCATAGGTGCGCACAGAGGGTTTTCAGAAAAATGATTGAAATAAGGCAAAAGCGCACGTCAATGATAACTCATTGGAGTGGTATTCACTAATATTACTTTAAATTATAAACCGTTTGTTGTAAAGTATTGTCCAAACTTTGCACTGTAGCTGTGGGGTCCAAATTCGGTTGTTGTTTTTTTTGAAACCCTGTTTTGAGACAAAAGCGAGCATATCTTTTGCAAGGGAAATTGTCACGGACAAAAATAGAAAACCGAATTCGTGGTCAGTTCGACACCCGCTCAGTCGGACTTAAGCCGAACTCAGACATTCTGGCGTCGGGGCCCACGCCTTCAAGCATCGCCTCAGCCAATTTGGGCACAGCGAGGAGGCTAATCCTAATCCTCCTCGGAGACACACCGGCCCCGTAGACATCGGAGGGCTGACCAACGGCTCAATAGGACTGGCCAGACGATCGCAACGTCGGGCCAGACTGATCTAACCAATTTTTAGGACCAGTGCCCACAATTAAGTCGACGTCGCCGAAAGGGGGAGGGGAAGGTACTGTGTAGTGGGGTGAAATCTAGCAATTAATTAAATGACCATTGACCACCACAGAGAGCAAGGGAGGTAGAGTGAAATGTCATGATTTACATATCCAATGAAATGAGAGGGAGGCAACCTCAGAATGAAGGGGCGAAAATACGACCAATGGTACTCGCCCTTTGACAGATGGTTTTTAGGATAAGATAGGAATGCGTGAGTGAGGAGGGGGAACGAACAGACAACGGAGAGGAAGAGGTTCTGGGTGTAAGCTCTGCAGGAGAGAAGAGCAAAAGAGAGGGGAGTGAATAGAACCAAGTTGAGGCATTAGCACAGATAGAGTCTGCAGAGGGAGGACTAAGAAAGATGTTGAGTGAGAGAGAGAGTTGCTAACTGATGAAGAGAAAAAGAAAGAAAAGGAAAAGAAAAGAAAAGCAAACATGTCCATTTGATAGAGCAACTAAGAAGGAGAGAGAGAGAGAGCGCAATGCCTTAATGCAGGAAGAAAGAAAGGAGAACAATCGATGTCCCGATAGCCACTTTTCGATCTGAACCGGGTTCGACCTCATACCTGGCAGTGCCACTTCATCAGCAGTCCAACCTGACCAACGCCAGCGGTCTAACCTGACCAGTGCCAGCAGTCCAACCTGACCAGTGCCAGCAGTCTAACCTGACCCGTGCCAGCAGTTGTGTTGTGCTTGTGAAGTGACAGTGAAAAGAAACAAAGAAAAAAAAAAGAAGAAAAGAAAAGACAGTGATTCGTGTATAGTTTAAGATCACCTGGCCCCGGGAAAGTAGAAATCTGTTTAAAACCGGGGTTTGTTAATGATGATTTAGATAAATGATTTTGTGAAGTTCAAGGAAAGAGAGAATGTTTTTATTTGTTTGATTCCATATGCATTGATTTTTCGTTCTAGATCATGTGTATAAAGTTATAGACTTTACTAGTGGTTTGATTGACGAATGCATGATATATGAATGAGATTGTAAGCAAGCTGTGAGTGTGTTTGGGCTGTGCGCTATCCCTTCCTCCACTGACATACCCCGAGGTTGACATCGGGCCCTCGTCCCGGACCTAAAATGAACATATTTACACATTTTCAGAAAGATCGGCCAAGAACTTCTGAGATTTTCCATAAAGAAGAAAACCATTATGGCCGTTTGTAACGGCTATAAAAGGGACACTTAAACATCGGGGACCATCCGTGACCTATAATGAACATATCTACAAATGTCAGAAATATCGCCACCCTACTTTCTGACATGTTCCATAAAGAAGAAAAACCGTTACAGGCCGTTACAACCGTTAGTAACGGGTATAACGGTAAAATAAAACATCGGGCATCACCCGTAACCCATAATGGGAAAATACCTGCTAATTTTCAGAAAGATCGGCCAAGTACTTCGAGATATTCCATAAAGAAAAAAAAAACGTTACAGGCCGTTACAGCCGTTAGTAATGGCTATAACGGTAAAGTAAAACATCAGGCATCATCCTTGACCCATAATGAACATACCTGCTAATTTTCGCAAAGATCGGCCAAGCACTTTCTGAGATATTCCATGAAGAAAAACAACCGTTACAGGCCGTTACAGCCGTTAGTGACGGCTATAACGGTAAACTAAAACATCGGGCATTATTCGTGACCCATAATGAACATACCTGCTAATGTTCACAAAGATCGGCCACGTACTTTCTGAGATATTCCATGAAGAAGAAAAAGCGTTACAGGCCGTTACAGCCGTAAGTTACGGTATAACGGTAAACTAAAACATCGGACATTATTTGTGACCCATAATGAACATACCTACAAATTTTCAGAAAGATCGGCCAAGTGTTTTCTGAGATATTCTATAAAGAAGAAAAGCGTTACAGGCCGTTACAGCCGTTAGTAACGGCTATAACGGGGTAAACTAAAACATCGGGTATCATTCTTGACCCATAATGAACATATCTGCTAATTTTCAGAAAGATCAGCCAAGTACTTTCTGAGATATTCCATAAAGAAGAAAAACCGTTACAGGCCGTTACAGCCGTTAGCAATGGCTGTAACGGTAAACTAAAACATCGGGCATCATCCGTGACCCATAATGAACATAACTACAAATTTTCAGAAAGATCGGCCTAGTGCTTTCTGAGACATTCTATAAAGAAGAAAAAACGTTACAGGCCGTTACAGCCTTTAGTAATGGCCATAACGGTAAACTAAAACATCAGGCATTATTCGTGACCCATAATGACCATACCTGCTAATTTTCACAAAGATCAGCCAAGTACTTCCTGAGATATTCTATAAAGAAGAAAAACCGTTACAGGCTGTTACAGCCGTTAGTAACGGCTATAACCGGGTAAACTAAAACATCGGGCATCATTCGAGACCCATAATGAACATACCTGCTAATTTTCACAAAGACCGGCCATGTACTTTCTGAGATATTCCTAAATGAAGAAAAGCGTTACAGGCCGTTACAACCGTTAGTAACGGCTATAACGGGGTAAACTAAAACATCGGGCATCATCCGTGACCCATAATGAACATACCTGCTAATTTTCACAAAGATCGGCCAAGTACTTTCTGAGATATTCCATTAAGAAAAAGCGTTACAGGCCGTTACAGCCGTTAGTAACGGCTGTAACGGTAAACTAAAACGTCGGCCATCATCCTTGACCATTTATGAACATACCTACAAATTTTCAGAAAGATCGACCCAGTAGTTTTGTCTGGAGCGAGTGGAACACATTTTGACCACGGACACACAGACAGACAGACAGCATTTCTTCGTTTCCATTCTAAAGTACTCCCTGTTCTTTAAGAACTGGGAGTACAAGAAAAAAAAAGAAAGAAAGAAAGAAAAAAGAAAGATAAGAAAAAAGTTTTTTTTTTTTTTTTTAATAAATGAACACATGAAGGGACGAAAACAGAGGAAGAAAACACAAAGGAAGGGTAATAAACAACGAGAGAGGAAAAAGAAGGAAAGAAAAGGAGGAACTGAGAAAAGTCTAGAAGGTGGAAACTGCAGACAGAAAGAAATGGCATATACAATCGACACATGGATTAACAATTTATGGAACCGTCCTGAAATCCAGCAGTCTTTTTGTTTATTTGTTTTTCAGTCACGGAGAGACCGGAAAGGGGTAGAGAAAAACGAAAACAAAGAAAAAGCACTGGAATGATGGGGGGGGAGAGAGAAAGAAACAAGCAACAAACCCTGATTAAAAAGGTTTGTGAGTCATCCTGAGCAAAACAACACGGTGTCGTCTCGACAATTAATAACGAAACAGCAGAAACAAAGGACACATTATAAAAAAAGAAAACAAACTGAACATGTCTGAAGGAAATCCCAACAACCTTGTTTTTGGCAAGGGAGAGAAAGGGAGCATGAGGAGGGTGAAGACAAAGAAACTGGGTAGGAAAGAAAGTAAGGAAGGAAGAAAGGAAACGCGAAAGGAATGAATTTAGTCAGGCAAACGTATCACACACACACACACACACACACACACACACACACACACACACACACACACACACACAAAGAGCGTAAATAAGGCACGCAAGCCAGCGCGCACGCACGCACGCACACGCACACACACACACACACACACACACACACACAAGAGACGATGACAATCGGCACTGTGATAGCGGAATATGGGGAGCGGGAGGAGTGAAGGAAGAAAAAAGGAAGCGGCGGAGAAGGAGCGTGAGAGAGAGAGCGAGAGAGAGAGAGAGAGAGAGAGAGAGAGAGAGAGAGAGAGAGAGAGAGAGAGAGAGAGAGAGAGACAGACAGACAGACAAGCAGACAGAGACAGAGAGGAGTAAACAGGGGTGTGAGGCCTGCAGGGTTTGCCAGGAAGGGGCTGGGGAAGCGGAAATGCAACAGGAATAAACCACACTGAGATATGTTTTGTTTTTTTAATCAATGGCTAATAACACTGACATACTGCTAAAACATGCAGACGACGAGAGGAAAGCAGCTGACACCTATCAATCATGTTGCTGCTGAGACAGAAAAGACAGGACGAAGGCAGCTGGCATCAATCCACGACATCGATGCCAAACAAAGACCTGACAGGACGAAAACAGCTGCTATCAATCCATTCCGCATCACTAGCGTCATGTCCACGCCTTGTCCAGTCAGAGGCCACAGTGACGTCTGTCATTTTTTAAAGTCCCGTGTACACACGACGAGCAGCGAGCTTGGAAGGCTTCCGCTCTCCCCCTCACGCGCAACCTTTCTCTGCAAGATCTCGTCCCGCTGGGGGTCTTCACCGAAAAATAGTTTGAGGCTATTCGCGTTCAGAGGCTTTACACGGTGGAAAGAAAGAAAGGGGAGGAATACAGGGAAGACAGAACAACAGGAAGAAGAAAAAAATGGAGAGAGATAAGAAAGGAAAAAAAAGACAAAGAGCCAACAAATAAAAGAAGAAACGAAAGAAATGATTTTTTAAATAAGTTTTTTTTTTAAACACACACACGGTATAAACGAATAAAAAATAAAAACATAATGAACGAAAGAAAGGGCAAACGAATGAAAGAATGAAAGAAAAAAGAAAGAAAAAAATGAATGTCGAGAAAAGGGGAATAAAGAATAGAAAGATAAAAACGCCAAACTCCTCTATTAATTCTTTTTTTTTTTTTAAATGTGCACGAAAAGTAAATTTCGGTTTAACAATAAAAAAAATTCTTTGTTTTATTGTTGTCGTCGTCGTTGTTAACGGTGGTGATAGTGATTGTGGCGGCTGTATCAGTTCTGGCTGGTAATGGCTGCAGTTATTGTTGGTGTTCCTACGTTTCTTGTTGGAGACATATTAATGACTGGGTGGAATTTAAAGTGTCAGCTGGTTTTGTTTTTGCATTGATTTGGGTTTTTTGGAGCGGGATGGCGAGGGGGGAGGGAGGCAGCCGACAACGAGCAGCCGTATCAAGGCTGTCATCTTGTCGAAGTCAATTCCTTACAAAGATGTTTATAAAAAAAAAAAAAAAAAAAAAAAAAAAAGCTTAATAGAGGAAATTTTCCAGAACACGAAGAAAAAAATAGGAAAAAAAAACTTTCCTCCATAAAAAGATGTGATGAGACCCAACACTCTACAAGAACATGTTTTACTGTAAGCGGTCCATCATATACAATGTACCACGGAGCTCTCTCGACTTTGAAAAAACCACGAGCAGGTAAAACAGGAGTGGCCTGTGTGTAAACTTCGCAACACATTTTTAAGGCCACCAGAAGCAGCTAATAAAAACACTAAGGTTTGGACGGATTTGAAAGTTTGTTATCCACTTGCGTGTTCCGGTCATCTAGCCAAAGGTCTTTAACAAAGTCGAGCTTTGGTTTCAGATCGGCGAGTGCGATTGAAAGAGAGAGACTATACAATCCTTTACTTGTAGTTTTTCTTGGCAAGTTGATCAGCCCGAAATGGACATAAGAGACGACAAAAAAGTACCATAACACAAAAGACGGGGAAACGTTAAGAGCATGCGAACGTACGCGCTCACGAACGCACGCATGCGCGCGCATACACACGCACGCAAGCGCACACCAGCGACAGAGTGAAAGTGGATCGAGGAGATCGCTTACCCTCGAGTTGCAGTGAAAGTAACCAAATGTAAAATCACGAAAGGAAAAAAAATGCCCACACCCTTCTTTACCCCCCCCCCCCCCCCCCCCACACACACACACCACACACACACACACACACACACACACACACGCGCGCGCGCGTATATGGTCGTTCTGGTACTATAGTACTGAAGTCCCTCTCCGCCCTGTCCCCTCCTCTCTTCTCCCCATTTTCTTCTTGCCACGGCAGCTCAACATAGTTGGCAGCCAACAGAACCGACAGTCAGTTCTCTCAGAAAATGTGTGACATTCATGTTAAGACGGCGCACCGAAATGGTTTGTGGTGTTCCCCACCAGGACTGAAAGTCTGAAGTCTTTACTGCCATACTGGGTGGTGCTGCACCGCAGAGCCGAAGAGGACTCAGAGAAAGCGACCGTGTGCTAAAGTAGCCCCAGTCAACAGTGCCAATGAAACCAAGCCATCACGACCGTCACGCAGGGAGTCCTCATTGTGCACCAGAGCGCATGCCAGGAGGCAAATCAGTCAGGCCAGACCCTCATCCCTACACCTCTCTCCCCACGCTCCTCTCCACCGCCCGACCATCTCCTACAATTTCTCGCCCAGAAGGGGATCAAAACGACACTATGGATACCCCCTTCACCCCTTCCCGAGCAAAATTTACCAATTTTTCTTTTAAGGGGGAAAAAAGGTGAAAAGGAAAGAAGAAATGGTATGAAACAAAATAAAGTACATTTTTAAAAAAATCAGTACACAAAAAGGTAAAACGAACAGAGGAAATGGCATTAAACAAAATAAAGGAAATTTACAAATTAAAAAAAAACCTCAGTGACCAAAAGGGTAACAAGATGCGAAGCATATAAACGTACACCCAGTTTTCTAAATCGCTTATAAATCGATCGACCAAGTGCTTTGTGAGATAAGAAATAAAGGCAAAACAACGGTTTTAACGGTTATTTAACTGATGTACACTTTTGAAACTGATATTTTAGTCCTCACTGGGCTAAAGCCTGTGTACATATCAAATTTCATCCAAATCGGACAAGATGTCAAGAATAACGGTTTTTAAACGGTCAGATTTTGAAACACTACATAGAAGTGCCATTTGTGTGTGATAACCTTTCTATATACCAAATTTCATTAAAATCCACCAATATATAAAAAAAAATAACGGCAAAATAACGGTTTAACGGTTATATAACCGATATACACTTTTGAAACCGGTATTTTAGCCCTCACTGGGCTAAAGCCTGTGTACATATCAAATGTCATCCAAATCAGACAATATGTCAAGAATAACGGTTTTTAACGGTCAAATTTTGAAACACTATATAGAAGTGCCATTTGTGTGTGATAACCTTTCTATATACCAAAT
>CM031612.1:46013213-46023213 GCA_018398815.1 Conus ventricosus | reverse complement strand
TTCTGCAGTGGTGGATTTATTGTCAGGAAAACAGTGCATTCTTTCTCAGCCATCGCCTTCGATCACGTGCATGAGCAGACAAATGCCCTTCTAAAAGGAGATGGAGGTGTTATAGGGATTACCACAAACACATCAGCTCTGCGGCGATGGCCGATAGGTGGACCAGAACTTGCTCACCTCCTACGTGACTTTGAGGACGCAGTGTCTTTCTCAAAACCAGTCTTGGACAAATTTTAAGTGTAATTAATAGCGAACCGCCAAGAAAACGTAGACAAACGAATCACAAGACAAAACACGACGCGCTTCGACTTCTTAGGCCTTCTTCAGGCAAGACACAAAACACTCAGGACAATAAAAATGTGCGCTGAACGCCCATCTTGCGCTGAAGGGAACGAAGATAAGTGATTGCTAATTCATTTTCGTTGTCCCGAGTGGTTTGTGTCTTGCCTGAAGAAGGCCCAAGAGGTCGAAGCGCGTCGTGTTTTGTCTTGTGATTCGTTTGTCGACCCTGGCCAGCTCCTGCCCTAAGCTGGGAGTGTGACGGGCTTTCAGTGGAACACCGGAACCACAGAATGGAGCTTTACCCTCTAAATGGATTGTCTCTGAGAGGGCTGCACAAATTTTCCAACAAACACTGGTTGCTTCTGTGTTTCTCTGGCCTGGCCGACACTGGGATGCTTAACGAAAGATTAGTGTACAGCCCTGTCACAACTGCATGGAAACTCCGCAGCATCGTCGTCGTCATCCTCACCCTCTTTAGGATTTGAATTTCTTTTTCTTTTTCAATCTCAGGTTCTGTGTCCCTTCATGCCCTCCTCTCATACTGACTTCGGTTTCGACTTCCCCTCAAAGTCCATGCCCGAGTTAAGATCACGTCAAAATCTGTATCGGAAGTTCACTGGGGCCGTCCTTGGATGGATGTGATAGCGCCCTCCGGAAGCGGACGATCATTTGCGCTGACTTAGCGACTAAACAATTATCGTCGTCAGTAGGAAACTATGTAGGTTGTATCCTGAGTTGGTTGGATCAGAAAAGGCCCTCTCGACACCACAAACCACTAAAGTGACTCGCAAGTACTGTGTACCAGAGTTGAGATGCCTTATACCGACTGACTTATTGTTCCCTGTGGGCTACAGTGCTGGGCTGCGACACAACCGCCTTGATGCAGTTGTGTATTGTGGAGCCGAAATAAACGGCTTTAAAATAGCGCCATTACAGGGACAAACGTGATGGAGCAAAGGAAACGTACGAGGAAAGTAAAACGTTGGCAACGGCTTAACAGCAGTGGTCTAAAGAGGATCACAGTGGCGGAAAATGACACTACTTGGTGTCCTTGTCGGGGGGGGGGGGGGGGGGGGGCGTTTCTTTTGTGTTGGTTCATTTTCTCTGATGAAGATATATTACACGAGCGATTATACTGTACCGGTTTACACCACGAAAACACTCGTGACTGGAACTACGTACAAGTACGACAGCATGAGCTTTGATTTCACCTAGTAACTGGAATTCAATACTAGAACACGGGCAAAAGCTCTCATTTCTTATAACTCCACACAATAAAAGCAGGAGCTCTGACTTCACCACTGACTAAAAACGAAAACACACAAAAGAAATGTTTGGTTTATAAGACACTCATACCCAGTACTGAACACCCGGACAACTGCAAACGAACAAAAACCTCCCTCTCCCTGACCACCAAGCTTACGCGCATAGTCCAGTTGGATGAGGACGCCGCTGCAGTGTCAGGTCAATGGCCCAAGTCTTGCGTAAGAGACCCAAGGCACTTTCACCGACTAGGGAAAGTCTCGCATGTCGGAAATCACTGCAGACTAAGTCATGCTGGCATGTCATTTCAGAGACTGGAGAAAATCTCACACGTCGGAAATCCCTGCAGACTAAATCGTGCTGGCATGTCATTTCAGAGACTGGAGAAAATCTCACACGTCGGAAATCACTTCAGCCCGAGTCATACCGACATCTCATTTCTTGCAGTTCCGAACAAGTGGGATCCATGTAAGAGGATGGTTATTTCTCTTTCGAGAGAAGTTACCAAAGGTGCCCCCCCCCCCCCCCCCCCCCCCCCCCCCAACAAAAAAAAATCGTCGACATTTCGTCTTTCCTGTTGTTCCTCCTAGTCCGTCCTCATATTCTTAACATTATTATTAGCATTTTTTGGCATTAGTCATCTCCTGTTGCTATCGCCTCTCTCTCCTTCCCTCCCTTCCTCTCTCTCTCTCTCTCTCTCTCTCTCTCTCTCTCTCTCTCTCTCTCTCTCTCTCTCTCGCAAGCACGTACGCGCGCGCGCACACGCACGCACACGCACACGCACACACACACACACACACACACACCATACTAAATACACTCGCACTCGCGTATGCCTTTTTAAGTTTCTGTCTGTCTGCCTGTCCATCCACTGGAATACAACAGGGCTGATGACAGCAAGGTGACGAGATGCTCAAATCCCCCCCCCCCCCCCCCCCCCCCCCCCACGTGGCAAACGCGGTTACCGTGCACACGAAGGCGGTCAGAAAGATGGGGTAAGGGAGAGGAGAAAGAGTGGTGGGAGACGAGAGAAAGAAGAAAAACCACAAAGAGAACGAGCGCTTCCTTCGGAGTGAGAAGGATAAGCACATAAGGGCTTCTTGACATCTTGCCCTCACGGAAAAGCAATACAATACTTTTTTTTCTTTACAAAAGGGAAGGATTAAAATATAAATACGTTCATAAAATCACTCGCCAAAACACATATGATAAAATGGAGGGGGTGTAAGAGTGGAGAGAGAGATGGGGGGGAGGGAAGAGATGGATGGGGAACGACAAGGGGGGGGGGAGGGAGGGCGCAGAGAGAGAGAGACAGCCAGACACAGACAGACACAGAGAGAGACACGGGGAGAGAGAGACACGGGGGGGGAGGGGGGGGAGAGAGAGAGAGAGACAGACAGACAGACAGAGACAGAGACAAAGAGAAGACAACTTGAGACAAACAGTCTAACGGCCACAGGAGTGACACGCTCTGACACAACCCCGCCGAGATCAAGGCCCCAATCTTGGGCCCGAAGCACTGACCTTTACGTCTGTGATCCACAGGGACGGCCTGTTTCCGCTCACACCGAGCGCAAGGCCGCATGATGGACATATGCACTTTTATAAGTCGACAGACCTCACACGTGGAAGCCCACGACTTCTTCATAAAACCCAGAGATGTCCTGGGTGAGGTATCATTAATCGAACGCCCCTATCCTCCCCCTCCATCATCATCCCTTCACCATCTATGCCCCTCCGTACCCCCCTCTGTTGTGACAGCGAAGGGGTGAGGGGAGTGGCGAGCTTTGAGGCGTTAATTAAATCGACAGATCAACACTTGCGCCAACTTCTGCAGAGGAGTTACAAACAGAACAGACAGAAAGGGCCACAACGGCAGAAAAACAACACTCCCGCCAACTTCTGCAGAAGAGATGCACTATCATACAGACAGGCTGAAATGGCCACAACGGCAGAAAAACAACACTCTGCCAGCTGATGCAGAGAAAATGCAGATATAAAGGAAGAGCCATAATGGTAGAAAAACAACAATCCCGCCAACTTCTGCAGAGGAGATGCAGACAGACAGACAGACAGACAGACAGACAGAAAGGGCCACAATGGCAGAAAAACAACAATCCCGCCAACTTCTGCAGAGGAGATGCAGACAGACAGACAGAAAGGGCCACAATGGCAGAAAAACAACACTCCCGCCAACTTCTGCAGAGCAGGTAACATAATAGAAAGGGCCACAATGTCGGAAAAAACGAACACTGATCAACTTCTGCAGGGCACGTCACAGACAAAATGGGCCACAACGGAACAAAAAAACAAAAAACACTTCAGTCAACTTCGGCAGAGGAGAAACAGACAGAAAGAAAGGGCCACAATGGCAGAAAATGAAAAAAAAAACACTGCCGCCTACTCGGCAGAAGAGATCTGACAGACAGACAGAAGGTGTAACAATGGTAGAAAGACAACTCTCTGCCGGCGCGCCAACTTCAGAAGAGGAGATACAGACAGACAGAAAGGCCCATCCGTAATGGCAGAAAAACAACACTCCTGCCAGGAGTAGGAACAGGAGGAGCCTGGGGAGAGATGTACGGTGTTTCAAGGTACAAGTTCAACACACTGTGCTTTGGCCTTCTCTGAAAAGCGGCGTGAGATCACGCAGGAAAAGTAGATTCTATGAGTGATGCTTCAAAGCCGGACAGACGAACAGAGTGAAACTGAAAAAGAGACAAACACTCAGAGTCACACAAAGAGACAGACAACTCGAACTTCAATGTGCACTGTATGTACGTACTTTAACAGGAAGACAGCAGAATACATCAATCAAGAACAAAGAAACTATAAATGATGTACAGGACAGACTGACCGACACCCCCACTCTCATTTTACACACATGCGCATGCGCGAGAAGAGACAGACAGACAGAAAGATAGGCTGACAGACAGACGGACTCAGACAGCAACAGACAGACAGAGAGGGGGTGAACAAAATCCTGTTCAATGTGAGGAATGAGGAAGCATAACTATAAATAGACTTTTGTTGCGTCTCGCCATCAGTTATGGCATTAATACATCTTCCAGCGCGAAAGTGTCTCCTCTCTCTCTCTCTCTCTCTCTCTCTCTCTCTCTCTCTCTCTCTCTCTCTCTCTCCCAACATTCCCCCTTGATGCCCGCCGCTCCCCCTTCTTTCGCCTCCCTCTATATCGCCTGACTCAAAAACCATCCGGTTGCAATCAATCAATACGCGCTGGGAGACCACCCTGGGAATGGGCAGAGAGTTCTGGGATTGTCTCTGGAATCTTTTGAACCATGTCAAGCGGATTAGTAACAGAACGGCTGAGGCAGGTGGAAGGCTAGTCTGCATTTCTACGGCTGGAACAAAGTGTTTCTGCGGTCGATTTTGTCCTAGCAAATTGCTCCATTTATATACGCTGCAAGGTGTGAGTGGAACTCTTTGATGGGAACGTGGGCAGATGAAAATCACACACACACACACACACACACACACACACACACACACACACACACACACACATATACACACACAACCAACTACCGCCATCACCAGCAACATGAACATCAACATCAACAACAAACAACAACAGAGAGAAAGTACAGTAGGCTTAAGTCTCGGGAAAAAGAAACAAAGAAAAAAAAACGAAAGAAAAGAAATAACGGTGGAAAGAAAGAAAGCAAGCAAAGCAGGCTTTGGCCATTTAAGAAAGAAAGATGCGATGAAACTGGAGGGGAAAAAAAAAAAGAAAAAAAAACAGAAAGAAAGAAAGAACGTAGTCTTCACGTCACGAAAAAAAAAGGAGGAAAACCGGGAATACAGAATGGGGGCGGGGGGGGGGGGGGGGGAGAGAGAGAGAGAGAGAGAGAGAGAGAGAGAGAGAGAGAGAGAGAGAGAGAGAGAGAGAGAGACACCAAGAAAGAAAAAGGGAAAATACAAAATCCACATTCCTTGGTCTAGGATTAAGCCCACATGCGCTCTCTCTCTCTCTCTCTCTCTCTCTCTCTCTCTCTCTCTCTCTTTCTCTCTCTCTCTCTCTCTCTCTCTCTCTCTCTCTCTCTCTCTCTCTCTCAACATTAACCGATTCCCCTAGGCAAAATCGTATATGGAGGCTAGCGACACGATGAAATTTTCCCTCATCCCCTTTCCCTAGAGTCATCTTCCAATTCAGCTGCTCATCATCACCTAATTTACCGCAGCCTTACATTTCTCTCTCGCCCATTGAACACACAGCTTCCAGCCGGCATTGGGGGTAGCAATGAGCCCCGATCATGCACACTGAATCAGGCTCCACCGCCAACGCCATCGTCGGGAGTACACCACATCGTCCAACTGAACAAATACAGCTCATCTCCGAAGAGTCAACATTAACCTTTTCCTTCTATTTCTTATTCTAATGTATGGTATTCTCTCGTACGCTCCCTTCTGTCAATCTCTCCTCAATCACCACCACCACCACCAGTAGCAATTGCAGCAGCAGCAGCAGAGGAGGAGCAGGAAGAAGAAGCCGTAGAAGCAGCAGCTGCAGCGGAAACTGCAATAAGCAGCATTAGTAACATCAGCAGCAGCAGTTGCGCTATCTATCATATTGCTGTTACATCAGCATTATAAAATGACCCGGAGAATGTGTTTCAAACTGCATGCAAGACTCGCCAGCCAGGAGAACGGCCGCTCATCGGTCCATCACGATGCCAAAGACAGTACTTGTTCTTTGTATATGAGTCACAATATACGGGAAGCTTTGCAATTTTTTTTCTCCAAAGGACGTCACGCGAAAAAGCCTGTTACAGCGGTACTTCGTTATTGAAAAAATGTATTTTCTTGTAAATGGCCAGTGTTTTCCACATCTATGTTTACATGCTTATTCATATCATCTATGTACGTACAGAAACACTGACAATGCCACTGAAGATCTTTATTGCTCTACAAAGCTTTTTCGACAAGAAAGTTATATCCAAATCTTAATTTCCTATTCTCATGGCTAGATTAAAAAAAAAAAAAAAAAAAACATTCATAATGTTGAGATAATTCACACACCTCTTGGAGAGACTTTTAATCCTATTGGCTTGCATGCTTGCTCGTTTATTTTCTTAACAAATCTGATTTCTTAATTTGCACGCCTTTGCAATACATCTAATTCAAAGACTTTTTCTTCAATTTGTTTTCTTAACATGTTAATCATTATGTATTCCTCTGGTACATTTGAAATGCTATCACAAACAATACTATTTTTACCTGAATATGTGTACAACGAACATTTAAAAATGAAGTAAAGTTCACTTTCTAAACTAAGAGAGAGAGAGAGATTTTTCACGTGATTTTATCAGCTTTACCACTACCACGACAGCATACCACTACCACATCAACGCACACTCCACACCCCCACCCCCTCCCAAGTGAAATCCTCGCAAAAGCACCCCTATCATTTGCGTGCAGACAGTGCAGACTAAGCAAAGGTGGGCTGTGGAAGAGAACTGTCCCGTTCGTGCAGCCCACCAACCCGCTCTGGGACCAATGTCACGACACGCGAACTCTGTCGATTCCATTCTAACCCCACAAGGCAAAATGGCGACTGCCGCAGAGAGCTCCTGCCAGCGTCTGTGGCCTACAAGTAGTGCCTCTCCCCTCCCCTCCACCCGACCCTGAACCCTCATACCACCACTCATGTCATTTCCCCGCCATCTTCTCAGGAACATTTCAGACTCCGGTCCTACCCTTTCATCCGATGAGAGGCGAGCCACTAAATCAGATTTTCCCAGATAATCCGCCCTGAACACACTGTTCCTTCCTTGTTTCAACCGAGGTGAGCTCAGCCACGACATTTGACTTCTCCTGATGACCCCCCCGCCCCCCCCCCCCTCTCTCCCCAAGAACATACTGCTCCTTCCGTCTGTCAGACGAGATGAGCTGGACCACGAAAGCCGGCCTCCTAAGATAATCCCTTCTCCCGCCTTCTTCACTTGGCTACCCATGATCAGACTGCTCCTTCGTTTTACGCTTGCTTTCCCACCCATCCCAACCCCCCACCCCCGCCCCCGCCCCCTCCCTCCGTCTCTCTCCTTCTTCCATCCCATCAGATCCCTATCACCCTCCATCCCATCGAACTGCGCCTCTGTCACTCTTCCCAAAACCACCACCAGCCTCTGTCACTCTTCCCAAAACCACCACCAGCACCCCCATTCCACTCCCCTCTGTTAGGAAAACAAATAAACGGAATGCTGAAAAAAATGGAAAAAAAAAGATAACTGACCACACTGGTGCTGGTAATATGAAGCAATACACGGAGGTGACACGCTTAGACACACTTCTGCTTTCCTATTCTAGGCGATATGAACTGACAAAAAAAGAGTATTGACTTTGAAAAGCCAACTGGCTACAATCATGTTTTTAAAAAAAAAAAAAAACGTCACAGCGACTCACCGAGGTATGATTCACACAACCCTTCCTATGGGGGCTATGAATCGTTTTCTTTCCGAAGTTTTTTTTCCCCCTACAGTTTAAAACAAAAAAGTAAGCGTAACGATGCCACAAACAATACGTTCAAAAAGCTGTGTGGGTAATTATCCCCTGCAGAATGGACAGCGAGAATCCTAACCGGACAGTCCATTTCGATCACTCAGTTGCCAGATCACACGCCAAAAAATGGCATTTTATTCACTTTATAAGATATGGAATGAAAAGTGTTAACGACTTTCTGGAACAAAAGATAATTCTGAAGACGCCACCTTTGCAGTCTGGTGTTGCAGCAAACAAACAAAACATGACTTCTGTCCTATTCCGGCCTTCAACAGTTTTAAATTAAAATGAGAAAAAAAGCACTGCCGTCAGAATGCACCTGTGTACAGCGGAGTGTGAATGTGAGTGCATGCGTGTGAGTGAGTGAGCACACACATCAAAATTACAAGCCAAATGAATTAGTTAGAACAGGCAGTACACAAAACCGCTCCCCGCAGTCACCAACCAGCCTCGTCCTCTCACACACTCTCTCAGCTAATCACCCACTAAGCAAACAACAACAAATACTCATAAATCAATAAACACAGGCAATCAAAACACACATAATACTGAAAACAACTCCGGCACATGTTTGTATGTATTAATCTGATGAGTAAAGAAAAGTTTGCAAGTTTCTTTAAATCAGAGCCAGGGCATCTAACTTGATGTGGGAGATTGTTGCAAACAAAAGGTGCCTGATAGGCAAAGAAACGAAGAGTAAAAGTGTTAGTATGAACAAAGCGAATGTGCAAGAGACGAGTATTGAAAGAAGAACTGAATCCACCGGATGATTATACAAGAAGAACAGCTCAGGTATTGAAGACAGGAAGATTTAAGGACAGGGGTGAGCGAGCGAGTGTGAGTGTGTGTGTGTGTGTGTGTGTGTGTGTGTGTGTGTGTGTGTGTGTGTGTGTGTGTGTGTGTCGAAAACAAATGCTTCTATTGTCAAAGTATATTAGATTATCTCAAGTGTTGTAACTTGTTGGTCTATGTCAGCATTGACTAGCAATTTATGTTTTATTTTGGCTTGTTCATTTTCCTTTTCCTGTTATTGTTTTAAACTCCCCCTTCTTCCATACTCCGAAAATGGCGAAAGGAATAAATATTGACTGACTGATTGGTTGACTGACTGACTGACTGACTGACTGACTGACTGACTGACTGGGTGGTTGGTTGGTTGGTTGGTTGGTTGGTTGGTTTGGTTGGTTGATTGATTGATTGATTGATTGATTGATTGATTGATTGATTGATTGATTGTGGTGTGTGTGTGTGTGTGTGTGGTGTGTGTGTGTGTGTGTGTGTGTGTGTGTGTGTGTGTGCGCGCGCGTGCGCGCGTGTATGTGTATCTGTGCGTGCGTGCGTGCGTGCGTGCGTGCGTGCGTGCGTGCGTGCGTGCGTGCGTGCGTGCGTGCGTGCGTGCGTGCGTGTGTGTGTGTGTGTGTGTGTGTGTGTGTCTGTATCGAAAACAAATGCTTCTATTGTCAAAGTATATTAGATTATCTCAAGTGTTGTAACTTCTTGGTCTATGTCAGCATTGACTAGCAATTTATGTTTTATTTTGGCTTGTTCATTTTCTTTTTCCTATTATTGTTTTAAACTCCCCTTCTTCCATACTCCGAAAATGGAGAAAGGAATAAATATTGACTGACTGATTGGTTGGTTGGTTGGTTGGTTGGTTGATTGATTGATTGTGTCACGGACAAAAAAAGAAAAAAACCGAAATCATGGTCAGTCGCCAGCCAGCTCAGTCGGACTTAAGCCCAAACTCAAACATCCTGGCGCCAGGTAGACGACTTCATGCGTCGCCTCAGCCAATTAAAGGCTATTTTTAGTTCTTGCGGGCGAGAGATGAGGGCTGACAAGTCTCAATAGGTCTGGCCAACCGATCGCCACGTCTAGGCCAGACTGATCCGGCTAATTTACAAGACCAGTGTCCCCAGTTAAGCCGAGGAGGTTA
>CM031612.1:45992962-46013113 GCA_018398815.1 Conus ventricosus | reverse complement strand
TTTCCACTTTCAATCTTCCTTGTTTCTATATCTTTGTACTTTTCGATGTCTTCCTCCTCTTGCCTCGTCGATTTTCTGCCTGCCTGCTTGGCTCTTTCTGTCTGCTAACATCTCTGTTTATCGACGTCATCCTTTCTTTCGCTGTTACAACTCTGTTTGTCTGCCTATCGACGTCTGTCTATCGACGTCTGTCTATCGGTCTCTCTTTCTTTCCACAAATCGATGTCTCTCTTTCGTTGTGCCAATATATTTCATCCTTACTGTCTATCGACTTTATTTTTTCCTTCATTCCTTTCTTCTTCCCTCTTATTTATGTCTTTTAATCTGTAGCTCCCTGTAATTGCCAAGTATGGATCTCCAGTCAATTTAGCAGCGTGAACGATGGGTGATTGTGGATCTGACGTCTTGATCTTGGGGTCATGGACCAGGAGGACGGCGGCAGCCATGGGCCCCTTATGGCACCTTCCTTCTTCTCCAGCCTTCATTTCCTTTGCTGGCGTTCAATTCCACATTACTCTCACTAACACAGCACAAAGGTCGGGGACCCGTGCGCGTGGTGTGTGTGTGTGTGTGTGTGTGTGTGTGTGTGTGTGTGTGTGTGTGTGTGTGTGTGTGGTGAGCGCGCGTTCGCGCGCGCCAGCGTGTCACTGCGTGCGTGCGTGCGTACTGTGTGTGTGTGTTGTGTGTGTATGTGTGTGTGTGTGTGTGTGTGTGTGTGTGTGTGTGTGTGTGTGTGTGTGTGTGTGTGTGTGTGTGAGAGATAGAGAGAGACAGACAGGCAGACACAGAGGGTGTGTGTGTGTGTGTGCGTGTGTGCGTGCGTGCGTGTGTGTGTGCATGTGTGTGAGTGTGTGTGTGTGCGAGCGCGCGCACGTGCATGTACCTTAGTGAGTGTGTATGTTTTTGGGTGCGTGCAGTGCGTGTGTTTATGCGCGCGTGTGCGTATGTGTGCGCACTGGTGCGTGCATGATGGGGAAAGAGAAAGAAACAAAAAGGAGAGGGACGGGGAAAGAGAAGATAGTATTAGGTGTATTATTTTATGCCAGAGGTTGGGGAGGCAGTGGGAAGAGGGGTGTGGAGGTGGAAGCGGAGAGAGGAATTGGGGATAAGACAGAAAAAGATACAGTGGGACAGACCTGAGAAATACGAAGATGGCACAGGCGCGTGCGCGCGCGTGCGGGTATAAGACCAAACGAACGAACGAGTGAGCAAGAGAGAGAGAGAGAGAGAGAGAGAGAGAGAGAGAGAGAGAGAGAGAGAGATGGAGCAAGAGGTGGAGAGGAAAAAGAGAGTGAGCAGGGAGGCATGCTGTGAGAGAGGGAGAGAAACACATGCAGAGGAAGAGAGAGAGGGGAGGAGGATGAGGGGTGTGCGGGAAAGAAAGAGAGAGGGGGAGTGAGAGGCAGACAGAGGGGAGACAGAGACCGAAAGAAAGACAGACAGACAGACAGAGAGACAGAGAGACATAATCTAAGGGGTGAACTGGGGGCAGCAAAATCCCCCTGTAGGAGACGATTTGGAGTCGACAGCACACAGCACGCACTGGTTACAGCAGCACGATCAGATCCCATTCCGCACGTTGTAGAACTAAGCCGAAAGGCATTGGTAAGCTACGTAGTCTGATGTGGCGTAGGCGCCTCTCTCTCTCTCTCTCTCTCTCTCTTCTCTCTCTCTCTCTCTCTCTCTCTCTCTCTCTCTCTTCATGCACACACACGCACACGCGCGCGCACGCACGCAGACAGACACAGAGAGAGAGAGAGAGAGAGAGAGAGAGAAAAGAGAGAGAGAGAGAGAGAGAGACAGACAGACAGAGAGACAGAGAGAGACAGAGACAGATAGAAATAGGTGGTCTTGTGCGCTGACAAACTTGCGCATACACTATACATTAAGATGGGAGTCATAACGCAGGATTACGCCACTGGCTTAGGAATATATCACCACGGCACTCCACCACCCTCCATTTCCCGTCTCAGTTAGGAATATCACACTTGGGGATCAAACTTTCCCTGCCTCACATTCCTGTAGCCTTGCTGAGGGGCATAACCACCCCCATCCTACCCCCCACCCTCCATCTCCCCGACCCCCACCCCACCCCACCCCACCCCACCCACCCAAAAAAAAAAAAACCAAAAAAGAAACCACACCTCCACATTCGTTCACTCTATCACAATGTCAACAGCAGCTTTGCTTGTTCCATACTGGGAACTATCGAAATCAACCCTGTAGGCACACCACCTGCGGAGACGCCGCAAAGCTCCCGAGTTGTGTTCGGGCGATAGTCGACGAAGTAGGACCTTTATAAAGTTCTTCTCCCACAGCACCTGCACCACTACCACGATCACCATCGCTTATTGGCCGCAATAAACTAGCTTGGATCGCCTGGGAATGGTCAGAATCAGATGGACAGAGTCCGTCAAGACGACGAGTACAAAGGAGCACAAAGGAAGGTAAAATCTTCAGGTAAAATCTTCTCTCACTCACTCCCGAGCGGCAGCCGTGCTGGTCGCTACCCCACTTTCGTTCAAAGAATGCAGCATTTCTTCTATGTGCATGCCTTCCAGGAACAGCAGAACAACCGGTAAAAACTGAACTGCGCAAGGCTGAAATTACCAGCAACAACATCAGCTTAGATACTGAATGGAACCGTACAATAAAAAAATTTAAAAAAGGCTATATAACACAGACATAAAAGAATTTCTAATCCTATAACCGTCACAAAAACGATGCTGTATGTGACGGACCGTTTCTCGTCCAGTCACAAAGTTTTGTGCAACCGTGCTAAGCGGAAGGCAGTTGTCCGGAAGCGGGTTGAAAGGTTTACCCGACTGCTGCTCACCTGCGCACTGTTTAAGCCGGGTGAGCTGAACGGTTAGGCAGTCTCTGCAGTGATTCCGGCAACGCAACTACCAGAAAGCCGAAGAGGGACCCCCATCTGTTTTGGGTGGCAGTCAGGTATTTATCATTCAATATTTATTTATTAGCAAACCGAAACAGTATTCCGTTTAGGAGAGACTGAAACTTCCTCAGCGCACTGTGAAGGTTTTGTTTAGAAAAGAAAGGTATTTGTTGTGTTCTGTTATCCTATGACTTGATTGGGTAGCAAAACGAAATTCTTTCGGAAAACATGAATAGATGAAGTGAGTGTTAAAGGAAGTGGTCTTCAGGGAAAAAAAAAGAGATTTTGTTTAATCTGTGACTTAACTAGTTTGAACTTCATGACGAAAAAAAGGTGATTTATCCTATGTGGTTTAGCTAGGCTTTGCGAGAAGAGGGATAGTTTTGATGCTATGGATAATAAGCTCCCAAAATGAGCGACAGAGACTATAATATATGCTGGTTTTGATTTTTGATGTGGATGAGTATTTAACCTCTTGATATGAATATTGAATAGTTGTGTGTTGGTAAACAAGAGTGTGTGGAAATCTTTCCCTTACATATATTGAAGTTGTCACGAGTTTGTCACGAGGCCTACGACGTTCGACCACCTAGGGTGGCGGAATTACTTATTTGTTTATTGTCGTTGCTGTTGTCGTGTATCCGTCCCTTAGGGTGGCTTGTGGTGCAGTTGCACCTTGGTGTGGTTCAGCTCAACTTCGGTTTGCTTTCTCTCTCTCTCTCTCTAATTCCACCGCCCGTGCTATTCATCCTGCAAGTTCACGGGTGGCCGGTCACCTTTCTCTCGAACTTTCTGTCTGTCGGCCTCTCGCCTGTCTTTTTACCTGTCGCACGTGCTTCGTTTCCTTTTAGTTTGATGTATGCTCACTCTGTGACGCAGCATGGCATGTTGGCCGCCATTGCTGAGGGAGGTTAGCTCTTCACTCGAGCGGAAGATGTCTCTGGGGGCGCCTGCTCCAGTCCTGGTTCTTTACCTTATCGTCGAGAGTACAGTCAGTACTTTCAATTCCTGCAGTCGGCCTGTAGGAGAGGGACATCATTTCTTCTGTTTCCGCATCTTCGCCTCTGTCCTCTCGACTGGACAGAGGGTAGAGAGAGTCCTTTGACCGCCTCTTCGGGGTCACCCACGGGTAGTGGTAAGCATCAGTTTCGTGGTCTGTTTGTTTTGATTTGTTGTTGTTAGCCGGCTTAGTCTTCACTTTTGCGCAATTTTTCTTTTGTTTTCGAAATTGTAAGAGAAATATTGTGTGAGACCTTTTCTCTGGTTAATTCCATCTTTAACCTGGCCATTCTAAATTATTTCCAAAATTCTTTCTCCTGTTTATGTATCTGGTGATGCGGTAGTCGGTGGGGAAGGGAGAGAACCTGGTGATTCAGGGTTGGAACTTGCTTGGTCTCGCTCGTCCGCCCTGTCACATTCGCCGGACTTTTATCCTTCGGCCACCGTCTGTTTGTGTGTGCAAGGAGAACGAGTTTTATGTTCACGAGCGTGCGTACGCATGATTTGTCGTTCGGATGCGTGGTTGGAGATTTGTGTTATTTGAAATGTGTTTATAAAATGTAACAATTATGCCATTGAATTACTATTTGCAAATGTGGTGGCAGTTATTAAGCGATGGTCGCTGTGTTGATTTATTTCCTAAGGAACGAAAAACGTTAAGCGTGAGTGAGAGAAGGGTGAAGATAATGCATATTTGTTTTATAACCTGTTGATTTAATGCAGTCTTTTACCTGCATCGTGTGAGAGACTTGATTCAATGAGTGTACTGTGTGCGTTTAATACACTTCCCTCGCCCATCATGCGAGTGGTCTGATAAGACTTGACAGCAATGGTCAGACGGTACTGACGGCAGGGTTCCAGTACCCTTCTTCCTTCCTCCTTCCTTCTTCTTTTCCTCCTCTCCGACTCTCCTCCCAGCTACGTCCTCCCCCCTCCGGGGCTTCACCTGGAGCACGAACTGGATGGTGCCACGTGCTGGTCGAGGCCACGTTCTGGCTGAGACCACGGACGAGATGGTGCCACGCGCTGGTCGAGGCACGCCTTGGTCGGGACCGTGGACTGCTAGGGGAGCCCGCCGTCTCGACTGGCCGGCCTGGACCCCCGTCCAGGACCTCCAGTAACAGCTACGTCCCCCCCCCCCCCCCCCCCCCCCCCCCCGGGACACGCTCTTCACTGCCCGCTTGGGAGTCGAGGGTGTCGGCTTTGGGCGACTCCCTGCGAGAACCAACCCGGCTCGGAGCACCTAGTGCGACAGGGTGCTCCCTGCGGACTTGACAGGGGCAGGGATGTGGACGCACTCCGTGGTGTGAGAAAGGGGCAATACTGGAAATATTTCTTTATAATTGTGTACATGTCATATGTGCTGGAATGCTGTAATTGTGATTGTGTACGTCGTATGGTGAAATATTTATTTATAATCGTGCATGTTGTGGGTGTGGGAGTGCTTGATTGCGATTGTGCTGTTGTGTGGCGTTGGAGTGCTTGATTGCGATTGTGCATGTTGTGTGCGTTGGAGTGCTTGATCGTGATTGTGCATGTTGTGTGCGTTGGAGTGCTTGATCGTGGTTGTGCATGTTGTGTGCGTTGGAGTGCTTTGTTGTGATCGTGCATGGTGCGTGTGTTGGAATGTTTATTTTGCTGGTGTGAATAAATGGGGTGTTGTATCGTAATCTTTATCGTGTGGTCTCTTGCGGAGCGTGTGAGGTCAGTCACTCCCTTCACTCCCACCTAGACCGATCCTGTCAGGGCAGACCTCCAGGGGTCGGTCGTGACAATTGTGGGGGCTCGTCCGGGATGTGAAGGCTCTGGCTGTCTCTCTCTCGTTTCGCAGAGTACCCGTTTAGTGTTGTCTGTTTTGTATATGTTTAGTCAGTTCGTCGTGTTTGTTCGTGGGTGGTTGGCTGGGTGACTCTAGAGTGAAGGGAGTCTTTTTGGTGGCCTGAGGGAACATCCGGCGTGACTCGGGGGTCGAGGTGAGACCAAGAGGAATCGACCGCTTCCAGACCTCCCTCCGCCGGGTACCTCACGCAGGTACGGCCGTAAGTCTTGCCCTTCTGTTGCCGCTCAGTCTTCCATTCCTGTTTTGTATTTAGCCAGTTCTTGTTTTTTTTTTCTCTACCAGGTTGTTGAGTACAGGGGTGCATCGGACGCTCGTGTTTTTTTTTTTTCCCTCTCTCCGGATTCCGTCTGCTAGGTTTTTGTTTTGTTTTTTTTTCCGGCCAGCCCCACCGCACTGTTGCTCGTGCTGTAGAGCGCGGTGTTGCCAGAGTGGGGGCAGCCGGACATAGTTTTTGTTTGTTTTTTTTTTCGGTGAGCCCCACCGCACTGTTGCTCGTGCGTAGAGCGCGGTGTTGCCAGAGTGGGAGCAGCCGGAACTTGTCGCACACACGCACACACACACATACACACATATACACACGCCCTAAAATATTTGTTTTTTTTTCTAGTGGAATTGTTTTTCCCTGTATTTGGAAAGCTGTAGGATATTGTTGTCATGGCGACGTCCGGCGCTGGTGGTTATGGCGACGCGGGCGTCGAAGAAGAAGGGTATTCAAAATGTTACTGTAGTCCCTACTATTAGTACCAGCACTTCGACTACGGTAACTTCTACCTGTTCCAGTGCTGTAGCAGGTAGTCCAGTGAGTACTTTTACTACCTCTTCGCTGGGGGGTCTCCCTGTCGAGGACCCCGACTGGCACTTCCGCTCGGAAGCGTCAGAGTATAGCGAAGCAACTGTGGGCTTCTGTTGAGTCGCAGAGACCGAAACCTTCTCCTTTCCAGGCTTCCCCTCGTAAGGGGCATGCCCCAGAAGACTTTCCTTATGGGAAAGTCGAGACCCAAGGGACGGGTCAGACGGATCATCCTCCCGGGTCGGGAGTGGTGAACCCCGCTCAGGATATCACCTCTGTCCTTCTGTTTCTGGAGCGGCAGCGTAGGGAAGAGCGCAGAGAGAGGTTGCTAGGCAGGAAGCTCTGCGTAGGGAAGAGGCAAGGCTCCGTAGGGAAGAGCTGGACAGGATGGAGGCTCTGCGCCGAGAGGAGACTGACAGACAGGAGATTATGCATAGGGAGGAGGCTGCTAGACAGGAGGCTCAGCGTAGGGAGGAGGCTGCTAGACAGGAGGCTCAGCGTAGGGAGGAGGCTGCCCTCCGTCGGGAAGAGTTGGATCAACGTAGAGAGGAGGCTGCCAGACAGGAGGCTCTGCGCAGGGAAGAGGATGGAACAACTTCTTTCGCAGGCTCCCGCATCTGTAAACCAGGGGGTTAATCACCAGGCAGGTGATAGAGTTAGAGGCCCAAAGTTAAAGCTTCCAGAGTTCAGACCTAGTGAGGACATTGATATGTTCTTAGAGCATTTCGACAAGGTTGCTTGTTCATACCAATTGTCTGAGGAGCAAAAGGCTATGCACCTTTTTTCTGGATTATCTGGTGCTGCAAGGGAGTGTGTGCTCACTCTAAATGAAGGTGCGTCTTATGCAGACATGCAGTTGGCTCTGCGTAAGCGTTTCCACCTTACCCCAGAGACCTACAGGAGGAAGTTTAGGTCCATGAAGAAGAATAATGATGAGACCTTCGTGCAGTTTGGTGATAGGCTGCGCAAGACGCTAGGGTACTGGCGTCAGTTAGCTAAGTTGGAGCTGGAGGATCTGATCCTCATTGAACAGCTCACCAACACTGTGTCCCCAGAGTTGAGGATCCGGATAGGCGAGACAGCACCTCAGGATTTCGCGGCTGCGATTCACACCGCTGAGGTGTTTGCTGAAGCTCGCAGGGCTTATGGGCATCGCCAGATACGGAGAGGAAGCCCTCCACAGGATTTAGTGGCAATAAGGCGCCGACAACTGCTAGCGGGTCGAATAAGGCAAGGCAGTCCATCGGGGACCTCAGCACCTCGATTTTGTTTTCTTTGTGGTCGTCCTGGCCACATCAGGAAAGATTGCCCTAAGCGCTGGTAGTCATGGGGCTAGTCCTTTCCAGCATCCTCGTGCCTCGGCTAACGTGGGTTCCATCCAGCTTCTGGTGATTCAGAGTGTCCAGTGTTTCTTTCTGTTGTTGGTTCATCCTTGGTCGACACCATCAGGGATTCGGGAGCATCAACACTCTTTGTGGATAAGGATTTAGTTTCCCCTAAGGCCCGGCGGGGCGCCAGTTTACGATGTGTGCGGGTTGGAGGCTGGTTTTACCTCCACCCGTCCTTCGGTACTCGTTCCTATCTCCACCCCCTACTTCTGTGGCGAAGTATGGGCCATCGCGGTGGAGCGACCTCTGTATTCCCTTATCGTAGGGAATACGATCACCTTCGCAGACGGACGCAGTCAGTCCGTGTCTACGGATTTGCCCGTACAGGCGTGTGTGGGAGTCACCACACGCGCCAAAGCTAAGAAGCAGGAACAGGAATTGCGCCCTGTTCTACAGCCGATCTCTGACGAGGTTCTTGCAAAGGCCGATCCTGCTTCCATCGCTCGTCTTCAGGCCAAGGACTGGGATGTCCAACGCCTGCGACGACTGGTGGATCGTCCCGCTCAGTCGGCCCGACACGCCAAGGTGAGCTTCAAGCTCCACAAGGGGATCCTCTTTAGGGTTTCCACTCAGGCAGATCGTGTGGCCAAACAGCTTGTTGTTCCCAAAGCCTGAGAGAGTCTGTCCTCCGGCAGGCCCACGATTCCCCCATGGCAGGTCATATGGGCTCCAAGCGGACTCTCGAGCGAGTTAGGCAGGATTTCTTTTGGCCAGGGATGAACTCACAGGTTAGGCAGTACTGCCGCAGTTGCGATACCTGCCAACGGACAACGCTAAGGGGCGCTTGAAGCGTGTTCCCTAGGGTCAGGGCCACTGGTTGGGGAGGCATTCAGCAAGGTTGGGGTTGACCTGGTGGGACCATTAATCCACCATCCGATCGCGGTCACCGCTACACTTCGGTAGTGGTAGAATCTGCGAGTCGATACCAGAGGCTGTCCCGCTTAGGACTATCGATGCCCCTACTGTTGCTAAATCTCTCAGGCAGATTTGGACGCGCACTGGCGTGCCCAAGAAGAAGTACGGCCGGAAGTTTGTACTGGAGAGCGATCATCATCCTCTCCAGTGCTTGGACCGGATCCGGCCAGTCAGTCGTCGACTCATGAGTTAGGCAGTGGAACTGCAGAGTCATGCGTTCACTTTCCGTCATATCAAGGGTTCCTGTAATACGGATGCTGACTATCTTAGCCGAGCTCCGTAGTTAGCATATTGGAAAATCAGTCAGAGGGACACCTCCCCTCAACCAGGGTTATATCCCTTTTTGGTCTCTGTATCAGGTGTAGTGACAATTGTCACTTCAGTGAGGTTTGACGGTAGTGAATCACCAATGGTTCGGATTGTTACTTTCATGGTTGGAAGGTTTGCTTAGTTGTTTGATAAATGTAGTATTATGTATTTCCCCGTGTGATTCTATCGTGGAATGTTTGTATTGGATTCATCGTACTCTGTCGATCACAGAGAGTTGGGTTCGGTCCCATTGTGTGAAGTTGCACATGCGACAAGGTTCAAAGGAGCACTGTATCTCAGAGAAACAGATGCTTTTAGAAGGGGGGTTTGTCACGAGTTTGTCACGAGGCCTACGACGTTCGACCCACCTAGGGTGGCGGAATTACTTATTTGTTATTGTCGTTGCTGTTGTCGTGTATCCGTCCCTTTGGGTGGCTTGTGGTGCAGTTGCACCTTGGTGTGGTTCAGCTCAACTTCGGTTTGCTTTCTCTCTCTCTCTCTCTAATTCCACCGCCCGTGCTATTCATCCTGCAAGTTCACGGGTGGCCGGTCACCTTTCTCTCGAACTTTCTGTCTGTCGGCCTCTCGCCTGTCTTTTTACCTGTCGCACGTGCTTCGTTCCTTTTAGTTTGATGTATGCTCACTCTGTGACGCAGCATGGCATGTTGGCCGCCATTGCTGAGGGAGGTTAGCTCTTCACTCGAGCGGAAGATGTCTCTGGGGGCGCCTGCTCCAGTCCTGGTTCTTTACCTTATCGTCGAGAGTACAGTCAGTACTTTCAATTCCTGCAGTCGGCCTGTAGGAGAGGGACATCATTTCTTCTGTTTCCGCATCTTCGCCTCTGTCCTCTCGACTGGACAGAGGGTAGAGAGAGTCCTTTGACCCGCCTCTTCGGGGTCACCCACGGGTAGCTGGTAAGCATCAGTTTCGTGGTCTGTTTGTTTTGATTTGTTGTTGTTAGCCGCTTAGTCTTCACTTTTGCGCAATTTTTCTTTTGTTTTCGAAATTGTAAGAGAAAATATTGTGTGAGACCTTTTCTCTGGTTAATTCCATCTTTAACCTGGCCATTCTAAATTATTTCCAAAATTCTTTCTCTGTTTATGTATCTGGTGATGCGGTAGTCGGTGGGGAAGGGAGAGAACCTGGTGATTCAGGGTTGGAACTTGCTTGGTCTCGCTCGTCCGCCCCTGTCACATTCGCCGGACTTTTATCCTTCGGCCACCGTCTGTTTGTGTGTGCAAGGAGAACGGTTTTATGTTCACGAGCGTGCGTACGCATGATTTGTCGTTCGGATGCGTGGTTGGAGATTTGTGTTATTTTGAAATGTGTTTTATAAAATGTAACAATTATGCCATTGAATTACTATTTGCAAATGTGGTGGCAGTTATTAAGCGATGGTCGCTGTGTTGATTTATTTCCTAAGGAACGAAAACGTTAAGCGTGAGTGAGAGAAGGGTGAAGATAATGCATATTTGTTTTATAACCTGTTGATTTAATGCAGTCTTTTACCTGCAATCGTGTGAGAAGACTTGATTCAATGAGTGTACTGTGTGCGTTTAATACACTTCCCCTCGCCCATCATGCGAGTGGCTGATAAGACTTGACAGCAATGGTCAGACGGTACTGACGGCAGGGTTCCAGTACCCTTCTTCCTTCCTCCTTCCTTCTTCTTTTCCTCCTCTCCGACTCTCCTCCAGCTACGTCCTCCCCCCTCCCGGGGGCTTCACCTGGAGCACGAACTGGATGGTGCCACGTGCTGGTCGAGGCCACGTTCTGGCTGAGACCACGGACGAGATGGTGCCACGCGCTGGTCGAGGCCACGCCTTGGTCGGGACCGTGGACTGCTAGGGGAGCCCGCCGTCTCGACTGGCCGGCCTGGACCCCCGTCCAGGACCTCCAGTAACAGCTACGCCCCCCCCCCCCCCCCCCCCGGGACACGCTCTTCACTGCCCGCTTGGGAGTCGAGGGTGTCGGCTTTGGGCGACTCCCTGCGAGAACCAACCCGGCTCGGAGCACCTAGTGCGACAGGGTGCTCCCTGCGGACTTGACAGGGCAGGGATGTGGACGCACTCCGTGGTGTGAGAAAGGGGCAATACTGGAAATATTTCTTTATATTGTGTACATGTCATATGTGCTGGAATGCTGTAATTGTGATTGTGTACGTCGTATGGTGAAATATTTATTTATAATCGTGCATGTTGTGGGTGTGGGAGTGCTTGATTGCGATTGTGCATGTTGTGTGCGTTGGAGTGCTTGATTGCGATTGTGCATGTTGTGTGCGTTGGAGTGCTTGATCGTGATTGTGCATGTTGTGTGCGTTGGAGTGCTTGATCGTGGTTGTGCATGTTGTGTGCGTTGGAGTGCTTTGTTGTGATCGTGCATGGTGCGTGTGTTGGAATGTTTATTTTGCTGGTGTGAATAAATGGGGTGTTGTATCGTAATCTTTATCGTGTGGTCTCTTGCGGAGCGTGTGAGGTCAGTCACTCCCTTCACTCCCACCTAGACCGATCCTGTCAGGGCAGACCTCCAGGGGTCGGTCGTGACAGAAGTAGATGAACCTTTTGGAAAAGATACCTTCTAAAATCTGGTGATTATATGAAATGAAATGAACAATTTTGTTATGACGAAAGACATTCATAGTTTGATGAAAAGTAATCATTAATTGTGTGTAATGATTGTATTCATGGTTTATTGAAGAGGGTCTAGGTAGGAATCCTTTCCCCAATTTGGAAAACTAGATTCTGAAAGGTTTATATTAAAAAAACCTTTCCTGTGCAGTGCTGTGATTCCGGAAAAGGGAATGTTGTAGTGTTATGATTCCGGAAAAGGGAATGTTGTAGTGTTATGATTCCGGGAAAGGGAATGTTGTAGTGTTATGAAGAAAGAATATGTCGTTTTTGTCCTAAGTTCTAGTGGAATGTGATGTGGCTAATGAATATGAATGTAGTCGTGATTGTAATGAACAGTAGCCATGATAATCGAGGTAGTTAATCAGTTTCCCCATGTAGAAGTGTACCCTGGACTGAAGGGGACTGGCTGCCACTTTCTGAGGGTCGGGGCCGTAGCCACGTTCTACCCCCTTGTTCTCCCCCTTGTGTCGGTGTTGAGAGGTCGGCCTGAGTGCCGACAACTACCCTACCTGCCACTGCGCTAGGGACCGACTACCCGCTGAGCCAGTTGGGCCGGAGACGCCGCTGCTGCCAAGCCAGAGCGCCGCTAAACAAATACATTTACGATCATCTCGTGTCATGTAATCGACCGAGTGGTGATCAATCTGGCTTCCCAAAAAAAACATTTACGTCATACTGCTCTAACAAACTTAGCAGATCATATGAATGCATATTAATTAAATTAGATTGTGTGAAGCACAGTTGACTTGCAAAGGCTTTTGATATCACAGACCACAAAATATCATTTCTTTAAAAATCAAAATATGATCCAAAAAATTATCATTGTACGGCGAAATAAGAAATGCTCTCTAACGGATTTCATCATTCAAGACAAGTCATCGACAATTTGCTAATTCTTCAGCTTCCAATACATTACCTGTTAGATATGGTGTACCCCAGGGCTCGGTTTAATGTCCTTTCCTATTTTCTATTTATGAAAACGATCTCCCATTTCAAACTGAGAAATCTTGTTTCTTTTGTTCAATGACACCACAGCTCATACTTTAAAAATAACCAAGAAAAAGAGGAGCAGCGGCATGAAGGAATGAGTTGGGGCAGCCATCAAGATGTATGTCTAGTTGCCTTTTCTTCTCGCACGATTCAGCGCCGTGCTCTTAACCATGAGCAGGAGTCGGGAGTGTGCGTGGAAGGGGGTCACACTGTCCTTAGCGCATTATACAAGGCGCTGACCCCGTGGCCGGAACAAAGGCAGACAGGATGGTTGGTGGTAAAAACCCCGTCATCAACATCCCCTTGGGGACATGAAAGCTGCCGACGATCGGGGCCACAAACTAACTAACTCTCTCTCTCTCTCTCTTTCTCTCTCTCTCTCTCTCTCTCTCTCTCTCTCTCTCTCTCTCTCTCTCTCTCTCTCTATCCTGCTCTCAATGATTTGACGACAGAATTAACTGAAACAAAATATCATCACAATCCATGTTGTTGAAAATACCTTTTAGATGAATACGGCATCATGAAAAAAAAAAAAATCTTTAGTCTAATATGGCGTTTTACATTCAAGTAGGTTTGAGACGACTGCATGTCCGTGCAAATTAAGTTGATTGTATTTTTTTCTTACATTGACTGACTGCTATTCTAATCCGTTATATTACTATTTATCGTTACTTATATTGTAGTTTTTTCTTACATTGACTGACTGCTATTCTAATCCGTTATATTACTATTATCGTTACTTATTCGGTCACATCTTTTTATTATGCTTGTCGCATGTTGTAACTCCACAATTAGGTTGTGGCAATGGCCCTAAAAATCTGATAAAATAATTATACTCTCTCTCTCTCTCTCTCTCTCTCTCTCTCGTCTGCGTGAAAAATAAACGCCTACTGGGACTTTGGGAATCACGGCTACAGCGCGGTCTTTGCTTCAGTGACGTAATCCGTCTCTCTCGGTGCAAAACGCGTTCCATCCTTTGAGGCAGTGGGTCCGATAAGAACCTAACAGGCGTGCAAAACAGACCAGGGAACAGAGAACAAAGCCAGAAAGAAGAAAAGAAAGAACGAAAAGAAGAAGAAAAAAAGGCAAAAAAAGGAAATGATAAGGATAAAAAGACTGGAGACGAAATAACACAAAAAGGAGGGGGAAAAAAACGACTAAATCTGACAGGGAAAGAGAGTGTGTGTGTGTGTGTGTGTGTGTGTGTGTGTGTGTGTGTGTGTGTGTGTGTGTGCGCGTGCGCGCGCGTGTATAGGCTGGCATATAAGTGCAGATTTACACAAGCTAACCAGTATTGACTCGTCAGCCTTTAATACTGCATTAGGACTTCCCCTACGGGCTTCAATTGATTTGACGTGCAAGGAGGCTGGTGTGTTTACCCTTAAATGAACAAAGGCAAAGTTGCGCCTGTAATTTTACAGTCAGAGCTAGAAGCATCCCAAATTCAGTAATGACTGAACTGGATGGAAGTACGTATAGAGAGATCCGTTACAAAACGGTGTACATGTCCCTATGTGATCATGTTCCCCATTGTTTCAGAACTGTAACCTGTCTCTTGACGGTGTTCCCGCTGTTCCATGTTGTTCATTACCCTTCTTGCTTGTCAGAGCAGGCTGAAATCATCTACACTTACGGAGATCTTAATAAAAAAAAAAGAGAATCCTCTGTTACTACAGGTAAAGGAACAAAAGTCTGTCCCCTCTAATGGCGGACAGATTTGAAGCGGTTGTTTCCACGAGATTATCTAGCCAATAGGCCTATTTCAGTGTTGGTAACAACTAACATGTTCGTGTACGAAAACCACTGACGTCATCTTCACGTCTACTCTTTCGTGTAAAGTAGGCTAAATAAAATCGTTGAACTGTCGTTTGGTGCTTGCGGTCTGCTGTTAGATCTGGCATGGTATCGGCTTACAAACAGCTCACAGAGGAGACGAAAAAATACATTGTGTCGTTGATAGACTAGGGGCTTCGGTGTTTGAGGTGGCAAATGTGTTGAACTTGAACAGGTCAACCGTCGGGAAAGTTTACAAGAGCTATTGTGACAGAAAAACAGTAGAAAACAAACCTAGGAGTGGTAGGCCCAGAGTGTTCACAAACAGGTGCGTTGTCTGCACTGTCAAAGATCGAAAAAACGGAACAGATCTGTCAAAGTGTTTGAAGTCAGCCAAAAGACAATCAAGCAAAATCTGCGTGGACTTGGCTATTCAAAGTACCCCCCAGTGAAGAAACTAGTCATCAAGAAAGTGAACAGAAAGAAGCGGCTGAAATTTTGTAGGAGGAAACTTCACTGGACTGTGAACGACCAGTGGAAGAATGTTATTTTCAGTGATGAAATGACCATTGTGATCAAACCCAATGGACGTGTAAAAAACTATGGAGGAAAGTCGAAGAGAAGTGGTCAGTGCTTTCTCTGTGCAGCGTCCATCTTGGCCCGAAGACTACACAGAAATCGATGGTGTGGGGATGCATTTCATGTGACAGAGTTGGACCACTGGTGTTCGTGGAAGACAGTATGAGCTGATGTGCTGGAAAACAACTTTCTGCCGTTTGTTGCCGACCACTACCCAAACAAACGTTTACGTTGGTACCTGCAAGATGACAACGCGTCTATTCACCGCTCAGCTCACACCGAGACCTGGAAGCGACAGCACAGAATTCCCGTTTTTTTTTGGCCCCCTCAAAGTCCAGATCTAAATCCGATCAAGAATGTGTGGCAAGTCCTCAAGACTCGGGTGGAAAAAAAAAACATTCGCCGCATTAGTGCTGTCGCAGATCTGCGTTGTGCACTCACCACTCGCTGGAATCAACTGTCTGTTGCCTACTTCCACTCCTACGACTCTCTCCCAAGACACCGTTCAGCCTTAAGGTAAGAATAACAAGTTTTCAGCAACAGGTGTCTGTAGGTAGTCAGCGCCGGAAGTGCCGAGAGGGGACAGACTTTCGTCCCATAAGTGTATCATCCTATGACTAGATAGATAGGAAATACGATTGCTATCTACACACTTTCATGGATGGTTCTGTTTTAGATTCTTCTTTTGTAATACCAGCGCTTAGCATTTGAGAGAAATTCCATATTACGAAAGGATGTTCTATATTTACAGCATAGTTATCTGCCATTATGAAAGCACTAGATTTCACACTTGACAATCCTGTTATAAATAGACAAATACTTTTACTATCGGACTCAAAATCAGCGCTTACGGCTCCACATTGTCAATCAAAGTCTAGTCGTTCAGACTTCGTATGTGAGATCTTATTTCTCATTCATCAGTTAATAACCCGGGGTATCGATATAACTTTGTTATGGGTTCCAGGGCACCCCACTTCACGTAACAATGACTTAGCTGATTTTTATGCAAAGGAAGCTGGAAGAAATAAATCTGATGTTTTGAATTGTGATAGTTCAATCTGGAACATGAGACAGAAACAATACCTTGAAGATACAGCTCGGAAGGACAAATGGGATATGACTAAACCAACAAGAAAATGTTGTAATCCCCCAGAGCCAATCCCGAACCGTAACCTTGTATATAGGTTGCGAGTTAATGGATGATTAGGTAGATATTTCAAACCGGCACCTGCTTGTGCATGTGGTCAGACTCTCGATATTCCTCATTTTTTATTTGTTCTAGTACAAGAACCCACTTTCAGCCTCTTCATGATAAGATCAAGCCCTTTAACCTTTCGCTGACCATGTCTAGTGTTTTCAATCCCAGTTATGAGAATTGTTGGAGTCTGGCAATGTTGGCTGTTTATCTTATTAAATGTCATCCACTTGGAAGATATTTTTAACTCTTCCACCGCCCCACCCCCACCACACTGCCTCCCTCCCCAACAGTGTTTTTTTTTTCCCCCCAATTCGTGAATTCTTGAAATTTACTTTTTTTTTTCTGGGTACCGTAAAGTTCGTCTATTGAGCGCACCTGAATAAGCCGAAACCCACTAAATTTTTAAAAAACTAAATTTTTTTCACAATAAGCTGCCCCGGTTTTAACCGCAGATAAAAACAACACGTCCGATGTCCCGCGGGGCGGCAGCGCCGACTTTGATTTTTTTACGTGTCGAAAATCACCACAACAATTTTTCCTGTTTTCATTCCCGTTTAAATAAGTCGAAACAAGAGAAAATTTTCCATTTTTCTTCATCTTTTTTTTTTTTTTTTTTTAGACGATTTTTTAAATCAATTAAATGAAGTTTTTATGAGGCTTCTAAAAGTTTTGATTTCCAACATCTTTGCTTTAAAAAAAAAAAAAGGGAAAAAAACAACGCAATTAACGTGCACAAAAGGCAGTTCTCTCTTGCTTTCGTTGGTGTATAAAGCTAAGCGTTGGTTGAGTACCGAAACGCAAGCCAATAAAAAGCAAAGGGAAAAACAAATGCCAACCTTCACCCCCCTGTCCACGATTTCAACAATGGGGATCGAACCCCAAGGTCGACAATGAGTTGAATGCGCTAATCTTTTTTAAAATTGAAAAGACGCATTTTGGTAAGAAAAACGCATAAATAACAAACCAGAACATTAAGAAACGATTCGATTTTTTTTATTTCGCTTAATACCGTCCAGTGCGATTTATTTTGTTCGAAAATTCAGCTAGTGTTATAAAATTTAAACAGGTGGGAAAGGGCCCAAACACTTTGCCCCTTTCGAAGCGATCGTTTTTTTGTAGAAGATAACAAATGAAAAAATAATCAGTAGGGCTTTACTTATGTCGATCCCGTATTTCTAAACGGGTTACTGTTTCCCCTTACACAAAACACAGAAAACGTATTAAAAAACAAAAAAAAATTCATGAACAAAAAAACACGATATGGGGGGAAAACAGAGAAGCAAAAAAAGACAGGGTATCTTCAAAAAATGGGGAAAAACCGCAAAAAAGCCGCATTTTTGTTTAAGCCGCAGGGTTTAAAGCGGGGGAAAAAATCGCGGCTTAAGTCCGAATTTTAGGGTTAAAATCCCATATCATATGGTTCGGCGTCAGTTTGCACGTAGAGCCAAGTTTTTCATCCCCCCCCCCCCCCCCTCCCTTTCTCTCTTTTTCCCCCCCCTTCCCCAATCCTATACACCAAAAAGCTGTTCGACTCTTACGAGTAATACCTACGGAGTAACATCCAACGGATCGTCAAGATTTGGGTTTTTTAAACCTCTTGTTTTGTAGTGCTGCCCTTCCAACTTTTTACTTCACATAGATATCACTAATTTCTTCCCCAATTTTTCAATAATTTATTCTGTACGTGACGTCTGCAGGGGTTTCTGTGTTTTTAACACGGGTGGTACCTGCAAAAACCTACTACTGTCTGTATCATACATTTTTTGCGGTTTTCAACAAGCTTTACTTTCCCTGCTGGGGGTTATTAAAGAATATAACATCACTCATTAATACACATTTTTAAACTCGTGTCAAGGGCAGCCCAATTTGGGAATACCTCCTGCGCACTTTTTGTTCGCTGGGGTCCATGTCGTGTATTGTTCCATTGGAGAAGAGCGAACTCTTTGCAAGTACGGAAAAGGGGAAGAGTCATCACTGGCGACTCCTTTACTGTTGTCCTTCGCCGCCATTGATATTAATCTAGGGGCGGAAAGGAACACTGGAGGGGGAAAAAGACTTTCACGGCCTTTTATTTCCGGGTTTTTCCTGGATTTCTCCTGCCCCCGCTGACCTGTGGGGACTTTTTCTCAAAACCAGTACTGACACTAAGGTCGAAAAAAAGGGGGAATCGTCGGACATTGTCACAAAATGAGAACCGATTATTCTCCCTTCTTTTTAAACGACAAATGCATGTCCCGCAGTGCGGCTTTCAGCATACTTTCAAAGTCGAGGGAAAGACCCTTCCACGCATTTCACACTTTTTTAAAAATTTCAAGCAAGGGAGAAGTGGAAAGTTCGTTTTGCTGAAACCAAAAAAGGGGAAGTCACTCCCAAAGAGAAAACAGCACAAAAAGAAAAAAAGATGCAAAGACGGGGAAAAGACAGAAAGGTGGGAGGGGGGAAGGGAAGAAGGGGGGGGGAGGGGGATCGGGGGGAGGGAAGGAAACTATTTACCAGGCTGGCAGAGGAAAAAAAACTATTTGAAACATCCAACAAAACCACCCCTCTCCCTCCCCCTCCCTCTCCCTACCAACAACTCCTTACTTCCCTCCTCACCCCACCCTCCCCCCCTACCAACGTCACGGGGAAAAATCGGGATTGGAGGAGGCCCCTTTTATTTTTTTTTTCATTGTTCTTGTTTTTTTTTTTTCTGCTCCTGGTACAATCGACTGAATTGCATTAGCCAATGCAACTTAACTTCACCCAAAGGGGCGAATCCTTGCATGAGAAGAGAGAGAGAGAGAAAGGGGGTTGTGTGGTGTTGTGGTGTGTTGTGTGTGTGGTGTGTGTTTGTGTGTGTGTGTGGAAGGAGAGGGGGAAAAGAGAGGGAAGGGAAAAGTTCTGTTTTAAAAATATTTTTTACCATTATTTTTTGAACACGTAGAAGCTACTTTAATTTATAATGGATTTTATTTTTAGATTACCACAACGGAAAGAAAAAACTGTTGGGGGGAAGGGGAAGGGGCCGGGGAAAGGGGGGTCCCCTCGCGTTTGAAAAGTGCATTCTGGTGACCCGTGAACGTGAATGCCACACCCCGCCACCTGTTACCCTTTTTTTTTCGTTTCTTTTTAAAACCCTTTGTTACATTGGGAAAGCATTTCAATCGTTTCTCTTTTTCTTTACAAACAAAGGGTTTCCCACCTGGGGCCCAACGCATCTAGCGTGTAAATTTCTCGCTGGGGGTTCGTGGATTCGATTCCCATCATTGCCTTTATTTGGAAATTTTTTCGGCCCCCACTGGCTCCAAAACCCCAAAAAGATTTCTATAAACCTACGGAAGACGGGAAACCCCACGGGCAAAATTTTATCCACTCATAAATGCGTCTTCGAAAGTGCCCCGAAACTGCCAAAAAAACTCCAGGGCCCATTTCCTCATCCTGATTTAGTCGAATGCAAAAACGAAAGAAACGTAAGTACCAAACGTCGTGTACCTCAGACCCAAAAGTACCTCTACCTTACTTTATCACGACCACATTTTAAAAAAAAAATTCTGGGCCTGCATGCCCGTCTCATGGTGCTTTTTGTTTTAATATTCTCTTCAAACCTGCACCTTCGCCGATTCTTCAGGTCGCCGTTATCGCAGTTCATGGGGGCTGTCCTGGAAGGGCTTTAGGCGCCCCTCCGAAGTGGACGCTCACTTTTCCGGCCCCCACTAACATCACTTTCTCATACTGGGGTTTAGCAGGGTTGCCTACGTGTTGGGCAGAAAAGGGTCCAAAGAACACAACCGAAGTGACTCACAACAACACTGTAGCTCTCCACTCTCGGGGGCGTCAGGGATTTACATCACTCTCACTGCAGACA
>CM031612.1:45959684-45990362 GCA_018398815.1 Conus ventricosus | reverse complement strand
TCTGGATGGATGACTGGAACCATGCAGTCGAATTTTATCTCTCTTAATGGATGCGTTTCTGGGAGTGGTGCTCTAATTGTCCTACCAACACTGCAGGTGTCTGTGCCTCTCGGGCCTGGTTGACGCCGGGATATGTTATAAAAAGTTAGTGTGGAGTACATCGCTCTCAGGTAGACTCTTACCAGGATGGAACTCCAGTCTTCCTCCTCCTCGTCGATGAGCATTTAAAAAAAAAAAGGTCAAATCCCGTCTCTCTTCATGCCCTGCCCCTAATGCAGACCTCAGTATCGATTTTGTCTCCATGGCTATGCCCTCGGTAAGTTCGTGACGAGGTCACCGGTGTCGGCGTGCTGATGAGGATTCTCTGTCTGTCTGTCTGTCTGTCTGTCTATCACACCACACACACACACACACACACACACAACACACACACACACACACACACACACACACACACACACACACACACACACACATGAGCTCATAGTTACACACGCGAGCGCGCGTGCACACACACACACACGCACGCACACACACACACACACACACAAAACACACACACACACACACACACACACCACACACACACACACACACACACACTAACACATTTACACTCAAACCACACGCAAACATCTAAAAATTCACCCACATATGCACAATCACAAACCGATTATAATGGTAAATGTAAATACTCGTCTTCATGTACAAACACACATGCAGGTACATACAAGCGAGTGCATACACACACACACACACACACACACACACACAAAACACACACACACACACACACACACACACACACACACACACACAGACGCGCACGCGCGCACGCACGCACGCACACACACACACACACACACACACACACACACACACACACACACACACACACACACACACACACACACACAAATCAGTTGGTAGAGCGCCTGACTCGTAATCTTGGTGATCCTGGGGGTTGCGGGTGCGAACCTCCGCCGGGGCGTTTTGGTACAGGGGGATTTTTTCCCTCGGAGTTAACATTGGTTCTGACTCCATTTTCCATACAGTCCTTCGAATGAGACTATAAACCGAGGTTCCGTGTGTGAACGCATGCATAACACTTGCACACACGTAAAATCCCCATCACCAACTTTCGGGAAAAGTAGGCCAGTTTGGCCGTTGGTATGGATGACACGTTACACATAGCATGCACCCTGCGTGAGAAATGGAAAGAATGAAGGAAGTAAGGAAAATGAGTGATCGATATTGAACGATATTGAATGGATGACACGGGAAACGACTGAATGAAGCGCCAACTGGCAGCTCTTCAGTCGGCACTACCAGGTAGGCAGCCCGTTGTGTAAACGAGTGTTGATTGTAAAACGCTTAGAGCTTGGCCTCTAGCCGAGAATAGCGCTATATAAGTATTCATTATTATTATTATTATTATTATTACACACACACACACACACACACACACACACACACACACACACACACACACACACACACACACACACACACTCAACTTAATCCAGTAAACCGTAATACAAACATAGGATTATATCCAAGACACAGTAAACAACTTGTCTCCTTATTATTTCGGTTAAAAATAATGCATTCAGAACAAAATATGTCAAGAATATTCGATGTGCTTGCGGCGCCCTTGATAATTGTACAGCAACACACGTTCTATACTTTTGCCCCTACTTTGATTCCGATTTGTCAGAATTTAGAAAGCATGCTTCAAAGTGCATATTCCAGGATACCATGTCTCTCTTAAATTTTGTACGAATTCTTATGTTAAGCCCAGTTGGCTCAATCCTGTAATTGTTGTTTCATGATCTTATTTTGTACAGTTGTTTGTTTTTACTTTTGATGTCTTTTTTTTTCTTCTTTTTTTTTTTACAGTTTAATTCTTACTTAGAGTTTCTCCTCATCACACATACACGCACACGCGGGGGCGCACTCACGTATGCACGCTGCACGCACTCACGTAGCACGCTGCACGCACACACTCAAACACACACACACACACACACACACACACACCACACACACACCACACACACACACACCCCAAAACACACACCTCAAACACACACACCTTGTCTAATATCACATTTAGTGAAAAGACGTTAAATTGAAGAACAACAACAACACTCAACTAGACGCTCGCATGCTCTCTCTCTCTCTCACTCTCTTTCTCTCTCTGTATATGCGTGCGTGCGTGCGTGCGTGCATGCAAGCGTGGGGGCGGGTGTGTGTGTGTGTGTGTGTGTGTGTGTGTGTGTGTGTCAACCTCGGGGGATGTCGATGGAGGAAGGACTAGCGCACAGCCCAAACACACTCACAGCTTGCTTACAATCTCATTCATATATCATGCATTTGTCACATCAAACCACTAGTAAAGTCTATAACTTTACTACACATGATCATAGAACGAAACATCAATGCATATGGAATCAAATGAAATAAAACATTCTCTCTTTCCTGAACTTCACAAAATCATTTATCTAAAACATCATTAACTAACCCGGTATAAATAGATTTCTACTTTACCTGGCCAGGTGATCTTAACTATTCACGAATCACTGTCTTTTTCTTTTCCCTTTTTTTTCTTTTCACTGTCACTTTCACAACACGACACAACTGCTGGCACTGGTCTTGGTCTGCTTGCACCGGTCAAGCTGGACTGCTGGCACCGGTCAGGCTGGACTGCTGGCGTTGGTCAGGTTGGACTGTTGGCACTGGCGTTGGTCTGTCGATGAAAGTGGCGCTGGCCAAGTATGAGGTCGAACCCCAGTGAAGATAGAACAGTGACTATCAACATCGATCTGTTCTCCTTTCTTTCTTCCTTGCATGAACGCATTGCACTCACTCTCTCTCTCTCTTCTAGTCTCTCTTATCAAATGGACAATGGTTGTCTTTTTCTTTTTTTTTTTTCTTCTTTCTTTTCTTCTCATTAGTTAGCAACTCTCTCCACCTCCTCAAGTCCTTCCTCTGCAAGACTATCTCGTGCTAATGCCCCCCAGGTTCTCCTTCCTCGCCTCCCCTCATCTCTCTGCTCTTTCTTCCTCAGAGATTAACCACTCAGAACCCTCCCTCACTCTCTCTCTCTCAGTTCGTTCTCCTCTCGATCTCTCATCCGTTCCTCTCACTCTCTACATCCTTCTTATTCTGTTCCGATGCTGTCCAACAAGGGCGAGTAACCATTGGTCAGTATTTTTACCCCAGATACCTCGAAGTTATCTCCTCTAATTCCATTGATAAACAAATCAGAAATCACCCTACACACCTTACTCTCTTGGTGGTCAAACTTGGTCTATTAAATTGATATAGCTTAGATTTCTCCCCCACCACCTACTACCTTCTCCTCTCCCTTTTCTCGGCTACGTCGTAAATTGGCTGATGAGTGCTGGGTAGGGCGCCAAGACTCTGATCAGATCTCTTGAGACCTGAGTGTCCAGCCACTCCAACTGTCTACGTGGGAAATCAGATCACTTACTCGCTGTGCCAAATTGGCCGAATGATCCGATCCGGTCGTCGAGAGACCCGCCTGACCAGACATCGAGGCGTCGTCCAAACGGCTTAGTCTGTCTGGGTGGTCGGAACCAGTCTTCCGTGAAGGATGAGAATTAGCCTCCCCCTGTGCCCAAATTGGCTGAGGCGATGCTTGAAGGCGTCGGAAGTCGAGGTATGGTCTTATGTCCATGGAAGTGCCGGCGACGGACCACACATTGGTTGTGTTGAATTTTGAACCGTGACAATTTCCCTCCCTTGCAAAAGACTATGCACCGCATTGTCTCAAAACAAGCGGACAAAAAGACATCAACCGAATTGCTGAACCACAGCCACGTGCAAAGTTTAAAAATACTTTACAACCAACGGTTTATAAATTATAAAATATATCCTTAGTGGATACCACTCCCATGAGTTATCATTGACGTGCGCTCTTGCGTTATTTCAACTCTTTATAATAACGACCCTGTCGCACTTATCAATTCCCCTCCACGGATTTGCCACATCTTCTCTTCACAATAATTTCTATGAAAATCACAATATAATATGCTCACGATCCATGACACTTCACTAGAATCTCCATCCTCACTTATTGCAAATATTGCATTACTACACAACGACTGTAAGCTCCAATCATAACTACATCACATGAACAAGTCTCACAACAAAAAAAATATGAACCATAGCCAACTGGGAATGAACCCATATCCAATCACATACCTGTCATCAACACATATTATCAACAAAGCAACCCGGATATGATGACTTCCTCTGAGTGCAGCTTGCTAGACTACACGGCTAAAATAGACAGGCTCCGACATTCTGTCGACCGGGAATGTACTGCACTCGGTACCTGTAGGGCTGCAATGCCATTGCCCACCGCAGCACTCTGCTGTTTTTCAACTGCGCCTCCTGCAGAATTTGATGGATGATGATCCGTCTCGATCAAAAACTCTGTTCCCATACAAGTATTATGTGGAATATCCTGCACGGCCACACGACAGCTAAACACTCCTTCTCCCACCGTGCGTACCCTTCTTCACACTTTGTCAACTTCCTGCAACATATCTCAACGAGGGAAATCGACTGTCCAAGTTCATGCTCCTGCCACAATACTGCACCTAACCCACCGCCTGATGCATCTGACCTCAACAAAAATGGTTTGGACATATCTGGTAGCTTCAGATGGGACGGGAACCTAGTCTATTCCAGCACGCGTCTGCAGTGCTGCTCTGCGCGTCTGAACCACTCGAAAACCACTGCCGGTTTCCCCTCCTATGACCAAATCACTGAAGAGGACCGTGAATGCTGCGAAATTTGAACAAACTCCCTATAGAACCCAATAAAACCAAGCAAACTCCTGACTTCTGTTTTTGGTCTTTGGTCTCTCTGATTCATCATCTAATCCACCTTTTCCCCTTTCCTGGCTGCTTTGTGTCGCTCCGACAACAAAACCAAGGAACTCCAGGCTTGGAAAACCAACCTGGCACTTTGGTTGGACTGGCTTGATGAGATTGGCCTTGACTCAACCTCTCTAAGACTGCACCTAGCTGCCTCATATGCTCCTCCCATGACTGGGATGCTAGCAGAATGTCGTTATCCATGATATTCACAACGCCTTCCAATCCCGTCAATACTTCCTCATCAACCGAGAGAAACTGTGCAGGTGGCTTGACCATCCAAATCCTCAAAAGGATACTCGCCACTGTTAAAGCCCCATAGGAAGTGGAAAGCTGTGGACTTCCTTTGAGTCCTCACTCAGGCTATTAGCCAGTAAACCCTTGCTCAGATCTATCCTTGTGAAGATACTGGCCTTTGCTTGTGGCGATCTGAGCGAACAGGTCTTCATGTTTGGTACGACCTCTGCATTCGCCTTGGTGACACTGTTTCAGACGTCTATAGACGACACAGAATCGATGCTCACCTGACTTTTCCTCACTAAGACGACGGGTGCACTATACGATGAATTTGGACGGTTCAATCCCCAAGTCCAACATCTTTTCTACCTCCGCCTCAGTCACTAGCTTTGTGGCATATGGGATCGGGTAGGCATTTCACATGTACGGGTTTTTCTGTGATGTTAAACTCCACCGACATGCTCTAGAGTTGTCCTGCCTGTTGTCAGTCAGGGACGCCCTATACTGTTCAAGAGCCCCTTAACTTCCTCCTGTCCTCCTACTGTTCTAGCCCTTCATACAGTGAGCACAGTCCCTGTATGACTCTTCCCCTGAAACTCAGGCAACAAAAATCTCCACGTCTTCTGCTGTCTCCTCATCTCCATCAGTGATTGCTGCGCGCCTATGTGCTGATGTCTCACGCAGAATATATTTGGCGGAGCAAATTTGCATGGGCAAAGTTTTGATTTCACCATACACATCGATTCGGTAGTCCTGATCTACTTTTTTTCAATAGATGTGAATGGTCCCTTCCAAGATCAGCAGCTTGTTGTGATCCGTGGAAGCAGTAACAGACTTGATCTCCCACCTTTGAGGAATTGCTTCCTCACCTTCCTGTCATACTGCATCTTCTGGACGACCCTAGCCTACTGCAAACTCTCCTATGCGACCTACATGTCTCCATCGATCCTATTGCGTAGTACCACCACATACTGATATGTGGATTTGACTTCTTCGGACTCCTGTTCTCCGGACCACAGCTCTTGAAATGCACACCATCCCCGAACTGTCCGCCCATACAGCAGCCTCAAATGAGGCGAAAACCTGTGCTTTCCTGAGGGCCTTCCCTGTAGGCAAAACAGAGCCGCAGAATGTAGCGGTCCCAATCTGCTGGCCTTTCCACACAGAGCTTCTTTCAAGAGCCCTTCAGCACACCGTTGAATCTTTTCCACCAAGCCATGCATTGTGGATGTATGGGGTAGTGAGCACAGCTGTGTATCCCTAGCAGCCATTGACCTCCCTCACACCGCCTGAGAGAACTGTGACCCCCTGTCACTGAGAATTTGTGCTGGCACACCCACGGCGACAAAGAAGTCTACCATCCCTTCAGCGACCTGTGCTATCTACCGCCTTCTATGCCAAACTGCTACTTCTGGTATACTTGGTCGCGTAGTCCACGAGTGTCAAACACATACCTGTGCCCGCCTTTGAACGAGGCGCGATTGGCCCGATCAGGTCAACAGCCACCCTCCTGAACGTGTGACAATTAAAGAGGATGTTTAAGAGGCGCCTTCGCTTCAACCCTCTATGGTGGCGGACCTTTGACACACGTCACATGACCATGCAGAAACGCTTGATGTCGTGCCATTTGCCTCCTGGCCAATGAAAGTCTTCAAAGGTTCGGTCATCTGATTTGCTGGGTGCCGAATGAATCCGCCATGACCGACTCGTGACCCACTTGACATGACAGTGTCACGATAACCTACCTGCAGGTACCCTTCTAACTGAGAGGTCACCACCTTAACCTGTCTTCCCCCTAGGTGAACACTCGTACAACAGCCCGCCTTATACACAAGAAATTCTGTCTCACCTCCTCTAACCTCCATGTATCTCCTTCCACCTCTTGCCAACTCCCAAGACTCACGAGCGAAGGTCTTGTTCCTGTGCAGCCCTAAACTCATCAGCGACACGTCTATGCCCGACTTCCTTGCCTGAACGACAAACGTATTATTCAACCTTTCCCTCCTTCTTGCTCCTGTTTTGGAACTGCGCCCCCGTATCAGTCAAACAACTCAGATCCCCTGGATCCCCCCTGCCCCCAGGAATATTTCCAATGATCAATCATGAAGGGGTATCTTCTCCATCACCAGCGCAGACAACACGCCTGAGAAGTAAGGGGTACGTACTTCTATCTTAAGCAACTGGAAACTCCCTCGACAGTGCCATCGATAGAGAACAGGTCCTGGATTTGCCCTGTCCAAATCCCCTTTCTCGGACCACGTTGTTTCGTACTCACCCGCATGAACAACATGTCTCGCAACACTTTCACCCTCTGTCTGGCCATCCACCCTTCTTCCACTGGTTACGAACCACTCAGCCTAGTGCCCTCCATCCTGACACTGACAGCTGTCCCAGTGCTAGACCCATTGCTGTACTCCACCCTCTTCAGACTGAATCTCCTTTTGTTCCACCACTGCAATCGTTTCCCTTGACGACCCTTATCCACCTCTTGCAAGGACTGCTGCCTTCTGGAACCTCATTCGACAATCCCACCCACATGTTCCCTCCCTTGTGACAAAAGAAACACCAAATGTCCCTAAGTTGCCCTTCTTCTGCCCCACCACTGGGTTTGCAGACTTAGCAGAGAACTCCCCAAGTCTCCTTGCACGTCTTCTCACCTTTCCTAGCACCTGTTATACGCCTGCACCTTATGCCCAAACGTGCCTCACTATAAACCTCTGCGAACGTTCAACAACACCCCTGCTGTCTCTGCAGTCTCCTCTTTTCAAATTATGGTTAACTCAGGGCCGCAACCGACAAAATCTGTTCCTTCATAACTAGCTCTTTCAATTTCAGCGAACTTCCTTCTTCGTAACACCAACTCTAACCATTTCTCAAAATAGTGATCTAAACTTGCACCAAAACTGAGTGTACTTCTCACCTTCGTGTAATAAGCTGAACGAAATTTCTTCCTGAATCCTTCTTCTGTGATTTCAAATCCCTTCATTAAAGACCCTTCACACACCAAAATCGACATGTTGTTCTGCTGGTAACGCAGTGGAAAATCTGCAATGCCTTACCCGTCAGTAACGCCGACAAAATGACAGCCCACACATCTGGAGGCCATCCTGACTGTTTTGCAAACGTTTTGGGGGTCGAAACGACTGAAGTATGCCACAATCGAATCGGACCTTCAGAGAATTTTGGCACTTGGTCGGGGGGCATAGCTGGCACACAGAGTCACGAAAGTGAAACTACCATCATCGTTGGTCTCCCTAGTGTTTTCTCACTTTTCTCTAGCTCCAATTGAAACTTTTAATCTTTCTGTTTCCTGCTTCATTCTTTCTGTTTTCCTGCGTTTCCCTTATTCTTTCTGTATTCCTGCTCATTCTTCTGATTCCATCCTCCCTTATTCTTCTGTTTCTGCGCTCTAGAACTGTGAAACGGCGTCTTCCGCGCGTTCATCCCTTCCATCTTTTGCTGGTTTTCGACTGAATGCACGCAACTCATCTCCTGAGTAACCGAATCACGTCGACACCACAAGTTTTCAATAGGGTGTTCCTTTTCTTCCTCCGCCTTTATATCTCTTTCTTTTTTTTTTTTGAACAAGATTTTATTACTACGACCGCCAAACTGGTGGTTGCCAACACGAGTGACGTAATAGCACAATCCTAGAATGATAATGATAGCTTGGGACAACGTAGTTAGTTTTTATAAGACGCCCAGCGGCCTGAACCCAAGCCAACTATGAGAGCGAATTATAGGCAATCTGTTGCGAATGAGTACTCTGGGGCTGAAATGCCAAGCCTAGTATTAACAATCTTGGAAGCAATGCCAAGCCTATAAATTAACTAACTTGGGAACATACAGTAAACAACCCCTTGTCCTAGATTACAATACAAAATCCCACCCAGCTTCCTCTCTGAGAAGTTGAAACAATTTATAATAAATGGGCCAGCATATCTGGCAGGCTCGCCCATAAATTGTCAACCTCGGTGATTCGATGAGGAAGACAAGCGCACAGCCCAAACACACACACAGCTTGCTTAACATTCATCATGATATCAATGCCTTTGTTCACATCAAACCACTAGTAAGTCTATAACTTTACTACACCATATGCATAGAACGAAACATCAATGCATATGAATCAAATGAAATAAAACATTCTCTCTTCCTAACTTCACAAAATCATTTATCGAAAACGATCATTAACTAACCCGGGTAAAAAATAGATATTCTACTTTACCTGGCCAGGTGATCCTTAACTATTTCACGAATTCACGTCTTTTTCTCTTCCCTTTTTTTTTCTTTTCACTGTCACTTTCACAACACGTAACACAACTGGCTGGCACACTGGTCTTGGTCCTGCTGCAACCGGTCAAGCTGACTGCTGGCACCCGTTCAGGTCTGGACCTGGCTGGCGTTGGTCAAGGGTTGACTGTTTGCACTGGCGTTGGTCTGTCGATGAAAGATGGCGGCAGTCCCACGTATGGAGGTCGAACCCCGAGTGACGAAAAGAACGGTGACTATCAACATCGATCTGTTCTCCGTTCTCTTCCAGCATTAACGCATTGCACTCTCTCTCTCTCACTCTTCCAGTCCTGCTCTTATCAATGGACAGTGGTTGCTTTCTATTTTCTTTATTTTTTTTTCTTCTTTCTTTTCTCTTAAAACATTAGTTAGCAACTCTCTCACACTCTCTCCTAAGTCCTTCCTCTGCAGACTAACTCGTGCTAATGCCCCACTTGGTTCTCTCCTCTCCTCCCCTCATCTCTCTGCACTTCTCTCCTCAGAGATTACACTCAGACCTCCCTCTCTCTCTCTCCTCCTCTCTCTGTTCGTTCTCCTCTCGATCTCCGTTCTCTACTCACTCTCACATCCTTCCTTATTTCTGTTCCGATCTGTCCAACAAGGGCGAGTACCATTGGTCGTATTTTTACCCCTGTACTCGAAGTTATCTCCCTCTAATTCCATTGGATATTCAAATCATGACAAGTCAACGCCTACACACCTTACTCTCTTGTGTTGGTCCTATTGGTCATTTAATAGATTAGCTAGATTTCACCGCCCACCACCTACTAACCTTCTCCCTCCTCCCTTTCCGGCATACGTCGAAATTGCTTAATGATCTGGGTAGGTAGGCGCCAAACGTCTGATCAGATCTATGAGACCTGTGGTCCAGCCACTCCAACTGTCTACGTGGAAGAATCCAGGATCAAAACAAGCTACTCGCTGAGCCAAATTGGCCGTATGAGTCCATCCCGGTCGCGAGACCCCCTGACCAGACAACGAGGCGTCGTCAAACGGTTAGTCCCTGTCTGGGTGGTCGAACCGTCACCGTGAAGGATGAAATTATCCTCCCCCTTGAGCCCAAATTGGCTGAGCGATGCTTGACGGCGTCGGGATGTCTGTTCTGAGTTGGACTTATGTCCATTGAAGTGGCCGGCGACGGAGACCACACTTTGTGTGTTGATTTGACCGTGGACAGTGTGTGTGCGTGCGTGCGTGCGTGCGTGCGTGCGTGCGTGCGAGCGGTGTTGACGTGCGTGCGTGCATGTGCGGTGCGTCGAGTGTGTGTGTGTGTTGTGTGTGTGTGTGTGTGTGTGTGTGTGCCGTGGTTTTTTGTGTGTGTGTTGTGTGTTTGTGTGTGTGATGGTGGCACGCGATAGACGGAAACATGTGTAAGAACTCTCAGAGCAGATTAACTCACTCGGTAAACGGAGTTGTCTGAGTCTGGGTCATAACAGATCCGACATCGCTGTAGTCTTAATGACGTCATTTAGGCGACGTCATTATTGATTGCGTCGTTGAAGGTCCTGATGGGAACACCGAGTGAATGGCATGGACGGTAAACGGTGACTTCGTTCACGCTGCGTGGTTACGCTGGACTGAAGAAGAGAGAGAGAGAGGAGAGAGAGAGAGAGAGAGAGAGAGAGAGCGAGAGAGAGAAGAGTTGACATGATTTTCAACCTCGGGGTAGGCATGGAAGGAAGGACTAGCGCACCAAGGCCCAAACACAACTCACAGCTTTGCATACAGAAATCTCATTCATATATCATAGCATACGTCACATCAAACCACTAGTAAAGTCTATAACTTACTACACATGATCATTAGAAAGAACCATCAATGCAAATGGAATCAAACAAATAAAACATTCTCTCATTCCTTGCACTTCACAAAACCATTTATCTAAATCATCATTAACTACCCGGTAATAAATAGATTCTACTTTACCTGGCCAGGTGAACTTAACTACACACGAATCACTGGTGCTTTTTCTTTTCTTCTCTTTTTTTTTTCCTTGTTTCTTTTTCACTTGTCACTTTTCACAAGTCACAACACGACTGCTTGGCACTGTCAGGTTTGCCGCCGGCACTGTCAGTTAGACTGCTGGCGTTGGGTCAGGTTGGACTGTGATGAAGTGGCGCTGCCATGTATGAGAGGTCGAACCCCCGTTCAGGTGAACAGTGACTATTAACATCGAACTGTTCTCCTCTCTTTCTCCCTCATTACGCAATTGCATTACTCTCTCTCTCTCTCGTCTCTCTCTCTTCACACTACACTCTCTCTCCATCTTCCTCCTCACTCTTCTCTCTCTCTCTCTCCTTCTTCGAGTCTGTTCTAACAAATGGACATGGTTGCTTTTCTTTTCTTTTTCTTTTCTTTTTTTTTTTCTTCATTGATTAGCAACTCTCCTCTCTCTCAAACTTCTCTTCTTAGTCCTCCCTCTGCAGGACTTTATCTGGTGTCTAATGCCTCTCCTCCACTTGTTCTCTTTTCTCCCTCCTCTCAAGCTCTCGCTCTTCTCTCCTGCAAGAGCGTTACGCCCAGAACCTCTTCCCTTCTCTCTCTCTGCTGTTCGTTCCCCTCCTTTCACTCACGCATTCCTATCTTATCCTAAAACCCATCTTCAAAGGCGAGTTACCATTGGTCAGTATTTTACCGCCTCGTACCCAAGTTACCTCCCTCTAATTCCATTGGATATTCAACTAATGACAGACCCGCCTACACAACGCCTTACACTCTGGATAGTCATTGGGTCATTTAATTAATTAGCTAAGATCCTCACCCCCACACACAATACCTCCCCCCTCTCCCCTTTCCGGCGACGTCGCCTTAATTGTGACACAGGTCCCTACAGAACTGGCTAGATCAGTCGGGCCCAGGCGTTGAGCATCCGTCTGGCAGACTTCGAGGCGTCGGTCAAGCTACTTAGTCCCATCTTGCTGGACCGTACCGTCTCCGTAGAGGATTAGTATTAGTCTCCTCCTGTGCCCAATGTTGGCTGAGGCGATCTGAAGAGGCGTTGGCCCGACGCATGAGCCGATCTACCTGGCGCCCAGATATTTGATTGGGAGTCTTATGTCCAAACAAACTGGCTGCGACTAACCCACGAGTTTCGGTTTTCTATTTTTTGTCCTGACAATTTCCCCCTTGCAACTAGACTATGCTCCGCATTGTCCACAAAAACAACGGTACAAAAAGGACAACAACCGAATTTGCTTAGATACCACATTACACGTGCAAAGTTTTGGAAAATACTTTACAACAAACGGTTTTATAGTTTAAAAATAAATCATTATGAATACCACTCCAAAGAGTTAACATTGACGGCGCTTTTTGCCTATTTCAACTCATTTCTGATAACCTCTGTGCGCACACTTATGCAATTCCCCAACCTGCCGATATTGCCATCTCTCCTCTTTCACAACTACTATTGAAGAGCACAATATAATAAGATCACGATCCATGACACTTCACTGAAGAATCTCCATCCTCACTTTATTGCAAAATAATGCGTCACTACACAAGCGACTGTATGCTTCCAAGCATAACTACATTCACTGAACAAGTCTTCACATAAATCGACCATATGAGAACAAGTCTCACACAGAAAATATAACCATAGCCACTGGAATGAACCCCATAACCACCTCAACATAACTGTAATCAACACATATTATCCAACAAAGCACCCCGGATATGGACTGACTTCCACTGAGTTGCAGCTTGCAAACAACACGGCTTAAATATTCAGCTCCGACATTCTGTCGAACCTGGATGTACTGCACTCGATAACCTGTAGGCTGCAGTAGCCATTGCCCAACGCAGAACCCTGCTGTTTTCACTGCGCCTCCTGCAGGAATTTGATGGTTGATGATCAGTCTCAATCACGAACACTTTTCCCATACAAGTATTGTGGAATATCTGCACGGCCCCACACGACCGGCTAAACCCCTTCTCTACAGTTGCGTACCCCCTTCTTCACACTTCGTCAGCTACCCCCGCTGCGATACTTCACAGGAAACTCGACCCTTCTACGTGCCTCCTGCAACAATACTGCACCTACTCCACCGCCTGATGCATCTGTCCGCAACAAAAATGGTTTTGACATATCGGTAGCTTCAAGATGGGACGGGAACCTAGTCTTTCCAGCACGTCTGCATGCTTGCTCTGCAGCGTCTGACCACTCGACCACTGCCGGTTTCCCTGCCTTGACCAAATCACTGAGAGGACTCGTGATTGCTGCGAAATTTGGTACAAACTCCCTGTAGAAACCAATAAAACCTAGCAGACTCCTGACTTCTGTTTTGGTCTTTGGTCTCTCTGAATTCATCATCTTCTCCACCTTTCCCTTTTCTGGCTGCTTTGTGTCGCCTCCGACAACAAAACCTAGGAACTCCTACTGTCTAGCCCTTCATACAGTGACACATCCCTGTATGACTCTTCTGGAAACTTAGGCAACAAAATCTCCCCTTCTTCTGCTGGGTCTCTTTCACCTCATCAATGATTGCTGCTGCGCCTATGTGCTGAGTCTCACGCTGAATATATTTGCGGAGAAAATTTGCATGGAAAAGTTTTAGTTTCCCATTCACATCAATTCGGTAATCCCGACCGACCTTTTCAGTGATGGTGAATGGTCCTTTCCAATGCATCAGCAGCTTGTTGTGACCCGTGGGAAGCAGTACCAGGACTTGATCTCCCACCTTGAGGGATTGCTTCCTCACCTTCCTGTCATATTGCTTCTTCTGAACGACCCTAGCCTCCTGCAAACCTTCCTTTGCAACTTACATGTCTCATACCGTGCCCACCTTTGGAACAGGGCGAGATGGGCCAATCAGATCAACAGCCACTCTCCTGAACGGTGTGTCAATTAAAGGGGATGTTTAAGAGGAGCCTTCCTCTTCACCCCTCTTGTGGCTGACCTTTGACACACATCACATGACATGCAAAACCGCTTAATGTCTGCCATTGCTCCTGGCCAATGAAAATCATCAAAGATTCGGTCGCTGTTTTGCTGGTACCGAGATGACCCGCCATGAGCGACTCGTGACCCACCGACATGACAGTGTCACGATAACATGCTGGTACCTCTAACTGAGTTGTCACCTTACCTGTCTTCCCCTTGGTGAACACTCGGTACAACAACCCGCCTTTCACAAGAAATTCTGTCACCTCCTCTAACCACCTGTTTCTCTCCACCTCTTGCCAACTCCCAAGACTTCACGAGCGAAGGGTCTTGTTCCTGTGCTGCCTAAACTCATCAGGCGACACATCTATGCCTGACTTTCCTTGCTGGAACAACTAACGGTTTATCAACCTTTTCCTCCTTCTTGCTCCGTGTTTGAACTGCTGCCCCTGTAGCAGTCAACAACTCAGGACCCCCGGGCCCCCTTGCCCCTGGAATATTTCATGATCAATCATAAAGGGGTTTCCCATCCCAGCGCAGACAATGCCTGGAAAAGGGGTAGTCTTCTATTTTGCAACTGGAAACTCCCTACGTGCCATCGATTAGGTACGGGTTGGATTTGCCCTGTCAAACCCCCTTCCCGCCCGGTTGTTTTTACTACACCACATGAAAAACCAGTGTCCCGTAACATTTTTCCCCCTCTGCGGGCCCAATCCCCCTTTTCATGGAAATAAAACCCCAGTATGCCCCTCCCTACACTGATGCTGTCCAGTGCTGCATCCCCGCACTCCCCCCTTTCGATTGGATCCCTTTTGGTTCACTGGGTCGTTTCCCTGGCGCCCCTTTTCAATTTTGAAAGGGTGCTCCCTTTTGGCCCTATGCGAAACCCCTCGACACCCCTTTTGTACAAATAAAACACCTTTTGCCCCTTTTGCCCTTCTTTCGGGCCCCCCCCCATGGGTTTGCGACTTTGAAAAACCCCCCTGTTCTTGCACTCTTCCCTGGTTGGCACTTTCTTGCCCTTTAGTGCCCAAAGTGCCCCCCTTACACCTCTACTAATTTCAGCAATCTCTGGTCTCTGGCTGTTCTCTTTTAAAATGTATTTTTAACTTGGCTGCACACAAAACTGTTTTTCATAAACCTTTAAATTTTCAGCGAACCCCTTTTTCGTACCACTCAACTCTCCCTTTTCAAAATAGTGATCTAACGTGCACCAAATTGGGGTGTCTTTTCACCTGCTTTAATTAGGATCAAAAATTTCTTTCTAACCCTTCCCTTTGGGTCAAAATCCCTTATAAAGACCTTCACAGCCCCAAAATAGTTTGTTGGTTGGGTAACGCAGTGAAAATTTATGTTCCCGTCAATAGGTGAAAAAATGCCCCGCCCACTCTTCTAAAGGGCAACCGACTGTGAAAACGTTTCAAACGGACGAGTAGCTCAATCGAAATCTGTTCCTTCAGAAAATTTTGGAAAATTTTGGGCGGGGGGCATAACGGACGGGGGTCATGGAACGGAACTACCTCCTCGGGGGTTTCCCCTTGTATTTTATCTCTCTAACTCATTGAATCTCAATCCCGTTTCCTGGCTTCTTTTAGTCTTTTTTTTCTGGTTTCGTGTTTTAGTCTTTCCGCTGTGTATGCTATTTTACTGCAACACGGGTTTTTCCCGCTCGTCACCCCTTTCCCTCTTTTGTTGGGTTTCAACGAATGCTGAAAACCTTTTTCCCCGAGTACCCCTAAATACGAGCGCGTCACAATTTTTCAATGGGGGGTGTTCTTTTTTCGCCTTGATCTTCTTTTTTTTTTTTGAAAAAGATTTTATACTACGACACCCAAACTGGGGGTTTTACCGACACGAGTGATTTAAATAGCCACCCTTGTGATAATTTAGTTGGGAAACGAAATTTAGTTTTAAAAGGGACGTAGCCTGACCCAACATGAGGGAATTTGGCAATCTTGGAAAAAGTACTCTGGGGCTAAAAATTCCCAAGCCTAGTATTTATTTTGGAAGCAATCCCAAACCCTAGTTTTAACTATCTTGGGAACATCAGTAAGACAAACACCTTGTTTTAGGTTTTCACACTTGAATCCCCCCCCGCTTTCTCTGCCCTCGGGGGGTTACGCCCTTTGTGGGGTCGGAGGGTTTTGGTGGCCCAGTGACCCCTTAGGCTTGCTGGGGGGGATCAATCTTGAAGTAGGGTGTTTTTTTTTACTGCTTTGGTGAGAGGTGCAGATGTGTTTGGCTAAGGTAACTTTGGTAAGGATTTGATCCCCCTGGTGGGTTTCCCTGTCAGATGGCTAAGGGTGGGGTCCACTAAGAGTTAACCCCCCTTTCCCCTTTTTTGTTTTCTGCTCCTTTTTTGGGCCCCTTTTTATCTTGTCTCCCCTTTTAAGTTTCTTTTTCACACCCCTTTTCTTCTGTGGTCTCCTTTAAGCCCGCCGTTTTTGCCGTGGGTGCGCCCTGTGTCGGGGGAATGAGGTCTGGGATGGAGGGCGTGCTTGAGGGGCCTGTGCTCTCAAAACATCCTTTGGCTCGGCTTCCCTAGACGGGGTACATTTTGGGCCCCGGGTGTACTAATGGCTCCCTTCTTGGGGCGGGTCAAGACAAGATTTCCCCCTGGGGCCCATGTAAACCCCCTGCAGTGTAGTCCTGTCCGGGATTGAGATGATCAGGGGGGATGGGTTAGTTGTTCTGTTTGTGTAGTCTTCCCGGTGGAAGGGGTCAAGACAGGTTTTTTTGGGCCCCTGGTTGTGGACCAAAAGGGGGGTGGGTAAGGGGGAGATGAATTTTACTACATAAATATGGCTTTTTCAAAAACATTCCCCCAAAAGGAAGGGGAAAAGTCAGCCCCCCTATTTAGGGGATGGTAAACAGTAGTGATTTGATACAGAGGGGACAGAAAAAAGGTTTTTTGGGCTTCGGCTGGATGGGGGGCGGAGAGGAACGCCCCCCTTTCAGCTCTGACCCCTTTTGCCATACAAAGGGCTTTAGGTTTGGCAGAGCCCTCGGCCTGGGGTTGAAATGGCTGTTCCTTATTGAGTGTAAACCAGAAAAAAAATTGCCCAGTGTGAAGGAAAAAAAATTAGTGGCAGGGAAAATCAGAGAAACCCCAAAACAATTAAATTCATCAAAAGGGTGATTCGCTGGGGGATTTTCTGGTGTCTGGAGGCAGAAATTAATCGGAGCTGGGCCCCGGGGTGTGAGGGGAGGTGCCAGGGTACAGTAAAAAAGGGTGCGGAAAAGGGGGCCCAAACCCCCTCTTTCTGACTTTCTGCAACCCTTGGCCCCGGGGTCTAAAAGTCGGCCCCCTGAAGGGTCGGGTTGGTTTATGTTGCCCCCGTTGAGGTGTTTAGGTGCCAAAATTTTGGCCAGTCAGGGACCGCGTTCTGGGCGGGAGGTGTGTGGATTTCTGCAAGGAAACCCCATGAGGGCCGTGTCATGCCCGGCATTTTGTGCAAATCCCGGGTGGGACCCCCCTCTTTTCCCCGAAATTGTCCTTTTTGGATTCAGGAATTTTCAAGAGTAAAAAGGGAAAAAAGAAGATTTTTTTGAACCCCCGGAAAAAGGTTGTGGGCGTCAGACGCGACGTTTTCTAGTTGGGGGGTTTTAAGAAGGTTCCACGTTTCTACCGGGTCTTTGCTGCCGGGACTGATGTTTTATGTTTTCGAAAAATTGAAGAAAAGATCTGTCGTTTGGGGGGTAGCGGGTTCCACCCCCTTTCCAAAACCCAAAAAGGATCCCCTGGTGGAGGAAAAAACCCCCCCCCCCCTGACCCCCACAGTCTGCAACATTGCTGTGGGAGTTAAAAACCAAACCTGAACCCCTCTGTCCAGTGCCCGTGCGGGAAGGGAGTTCCCCCCAGTGTGGATGGTGGAGATTAGGACAAAATCCCCCTTCCCCCCAAACCAGCCCCCCACTTCAAAACCGGTTTGTCCCTGCGGGAAAGTCTGGGGGTCCAAAGCCCAACCGTAGGAAATAAAAAAAAAGTTATCTTTGGCGCAGATGTGATGAGGAGATGCCCTGATCTCTTTTTTTCGCCCTTGACCATGGTAGAAAAATTTTCCCATTGGATATGTGGACAAAAATTCCCAACTTTAGGGCTGCGGGTTCTGTGTGACTAAAAAATTCCCGGGGTCTTCAGGCCCCAAATTCAAAGCCAAAAGACTTTATTTTTTCTGGCTTTAAACTTTAAAACTGAAACCTCACGTTGGGATTGTGGGCGGTGTTCCCCTTCCCCCCTTTTGTTGTATAGTCCTGTCATTTTGTCTCCCCCCTTCAGGCTTAGTGCGAGAGCCCTTTCCCCACAAGATGGGCCTTGTTCCCTTTATCTTCCCCCCTTTGTCCGGGTTTTTGTGTCGGGCTTGTCAGTTGTGGAGAACTTCCCTCGACCTTTTTGTTTTGGGGTGATTTAAACGGTCCAAACCTTTTGGGGGGAAGTGCCGGTACGTCCCCAGGGTCTGCTGTTTGAAGATGCCTTTCAGATTGGATTTGTGTTGTCTGATGGGATCTGCAACTTCCCCTCCATCTTATGGTTCATTTGGTTTAGTTTTGTGGGTTTGTGCCCCCTCGCTGGTCCTGGTATGGTGGTCTGTCCATGACGTTGCAGGGAAAGTCCTTTTCCCCTGCCCTTTCTACAACCTTAAAAATGAACCGTCTTGTTTTCAAATCTAAATTAAAAGAAAGCAAATGGGTCTTTCGCCCCCCTTTTTTAAAAGAATTCGACATGATTTTTAGGTCGGACCAGCTAAATCACTGATAAACTGTGCAAGTGTGTAAAGTTTTTTCCGTGTTTTCCCGAAATAAAAAAAAAACCCAAAAAAACCCGGTTTGTTCAGATCCCAAACAATTTCCAAAGTTCGAAAACGGGTGCGTAGGTTAAAAGACCTTGGGGGTCCCCGCTGACCCATAAAAAATGGCTAAATTAGACCATTTTTAAAAATCGTCGTCGGTCTGGAGAAGTTCTGCTGGCTGACATAAAAACTTCTAAAAAAAAAGTGTGGAAAACATTTAAGAAAATAAAAAGGGAAGAACCCTGCCCCACTGTGAACCTTTCAAGTTTTAGTTTTTAATAACGAGGAAAGAGTTGTAATTGCTTGTTCCCCCATTGAAAAGTTTTCCTCCTCTTTATAAACAGTCATTTTTGTAAAACAAAAACCCCTAAAAGAAAAATTTCCCCCCTGCAACTTTTCATCCAAACAGGGAAAGTAAATTTTCCCTTTTACTTTAAAAGGCTAAAATTCCCCTTACTTCTTGCACGATTCTCTCGGTATGGACAACTTATCAACCTTGAAATTTTCCCGCAAAAGGTCTGAACATCTGTTACAGGTATAAAAGTGTGGATACAGGTTGTTTCCCACCCTTTTGGCGGACACCCCTCATTTTCCCATAAACCCTGGAAAAGTTTTTTTAACCCTCTAACTCCCGCCCAATAGCTTTGAAGGTGTCGAAAACTGATGGAAAAAAAAAGGGGGTAATGTAGGTATGTGGAACGGGAAAAAGATGGTTTTGGCGAAAAAAAACGTGTTTTTCCGAAAAAATGTAGTACAGTTGCATTTGATTCGTCGGAATCTAATTAGGAAGCTTTTTTAAAAGAAGATGCGGGGCATTTTTTTTTGTGGGAAAAAGGTCGAACCATGGAAGTCGGGGGAAACTTATGTTCCACATCGGGGTTTTCGGGTCTTTTTTTTTTTTAAAAAATTTTTTCCCCAGAAGCAGTTTGGTGGGTTGGCCCACTTTTGTGCACGAGAGGAGTTGGGTGCCCCCGGGGGCAATGTTCTCCCCCTTTTGTATTAAAATAACACATTGTGAAATCGGTTGGGGGGTTCGACTGCTCATTTTTTGTGGTGATTTTGTGTTCGCAACTGGAAGTGTCCCCGGTGTCCAGCGCAGGCCCCCAGTTTGCGTAGAAAAAAACCCACGATGGGGGATAAAAGGGTTTTTCCCTTTTGCTAAAAAAAATGATTCATTTCCAAACCCTTCCCGTCAGTTTTTTCCAGATCCGGAATTAAAGTGGGGAAAAATCCCATTAGTGAAAAGGGGCCCAAATTTCTGGGAGTTTTTTTGCCCCAAAAATTAAAATTTTAAATTAAAAAACCCTAAAACTGTTTGCCAAAAGGACTGAATATTCTGCGGGCGTGAAAACCCCCCGGGGGGGGTGAAAAGAAAACTTTGTTGCACCTACGGCCCTGGCCGTTCTAAAGGATTTGGGTTTGTGTGTGTACGGTCCGAAAGATCATTTCCCTCAAACTCTTGGCCCTACCCAAATCAGGGCTTCGTTTTGTTTGGGGGTTTCCCGCCCACCGGGTTTTACCCCGTAGCAGAGGGGTGAACCTTCCCTGCCCAATGCAGGTGAAAGGGCTTTGAATTTTAATGATGTTCAAAACCCCCAAATCCTGCCTATGACTGTTTTTTTGACCCCTTTCCCAATTAAGTTTGAAAAAAACCCGAAATGATTCCCCCGTTTGGGTTCGATGAGTCACGTGGGAATGCGGTATACCCCTGGGAGTAGTTTCCGTTTTTCCCAGTTTCGGTAAACCCTCCATGGCTTTTTTCAAAAGATTCGTTTTGATCTCGAGTTTTCCCCGTAAGGGTTAAGTTTTGGGGGTTAAGGTTGTATGCGAGCTTGTTCAATTCCCCACCCTTTTAAAAAAAAAGTTTTCACTGACGGTTCCAAGTTGAGGTGGGTGGCGTGCCCCTAGGGGGGCCCTTCTAGATATTTTGGGAAAACATATCATTAGTGCTTCTGTTATTTGCTGAATTTGTGCTTAGACGGGGCTTTGAAGATAATCCCCTTTCTTCGAGGAGGGATTTTGGGTTTCTGTGGATTCGTGTCGTTTGGAGGCTTAGGGCCGCAACTTCGCCCCCAAAAACTTTTATTTTTTTTAAAAATTTTTAGATTTGAAGGGGGGGTTTTTAAACTTATCTTGCTTGGGGGTTCCGGGCCTTTTGGGCATCGGGGGAACGAAAGGGTTTGATGTTTAGCCAAGACCCCACAAGAGGAAAACTGCCCAACATTATACCCTGTCGAGGGAAACCCCCAAATTAACGTTTATGTGAGAGCCTTGGGGAGGATTGGAAAAAGACGAATAAAAAATCTTTCAGATCCGTCCAAACCTTTAAAAGATTCCCCATTACGCGGGTGGTCGTAAAGAGGAAAGGGTTTCTGTGGGTGCACCGGATTCGTTTTTTTTAACCTTTTCCCTTTTAAAGAGTGAAGAAGCCCCGTGGTGCTTTTCCTGTCATGCACCCCCACAATGAAAATGTTTTTTTAGGTGTTGGGACTTGACATGTGAGAACAAAATTTTAAAGGGAGTCCTGAAGTCCTGTTAGGGTGTCCCCCCCGAGTGATCCTTTGGGTTTTTTAGAGAAATTAAATTTTTATCTGATTTTAGTTTTGGGAAGGTTTTAACAAAATTTTGGTTCGTTTGTGAGTGTATTTTAAAGAGATGTGTGAAAGTTTTTTCTTTTTTTTTTTTTTTTTTTTTTTTTTTTTTAAATGACTGGTGAGTTGATTTTAAGTGGGGACGCCCTGATGTGGCCCTCTGCGGTCGGTGGGTATAAGACATTTTTTATTTTCTTGCTCTCTTGAGAAATTGAAATTTTAATTAATGGGGGTTTTTCTGGCCCGTCAAAAAATTTTAACCTGGGGTATTTAGTGGAGGAAGGATAGGAAGCCCCAAAAACCTCCCCTTGTTACAATTCATTTATATATCATGCATTCGTCCCTCAAACCACTAGTAAAGTTATAACTTAAAACCTGATCATAGAACGAAACATAATGATTGGAATAAACAAAATAAAAATTCTCTCTTTCCTTGAATTCAAAAATATTTTTCTAAATCATCTTAAATAAACCCCGGGGATAAAAAGATTTTACTTTACCCCCCCGGCCCGGTGATCTTAAACTTACACGAATCACTGTCTTTTCTTTTCTTTTTTTTTTTTTCTTTGTTTCTTTTCATGTCACTTTCACAAGCACAAAAACAACTGTGGCTGGTAGGTTGACTGTGGCATGGTCGGTTGGATGTGGGCATGGTCAGGGGTTTGACCGCTGGCGTTGGTAGGTTGGATGCTGATGAAGTGGCCCTGCCCGGTATGGGTGAACCCCGGGTTTAGATCGAACGTGGCTATCAACATCGATTGTTTTCCTTTCTTTTTTGCATTAAGCATTGCGCTCTTCTCTCTCTCTCTTTAGTTGCTTATCAAATGGGTGGTTGCTTTTTTTTTTTCCTTTTTTTTTTTTCCTTATCGTTAGAACTCTCTCTCCCTAAATTTTCTTAGTCCCCCTCTGCAGATCTTCTGTGCTAATGCCCCAAAATTGGTTTATTACTCCCCCCATCTCTTGCCCCTTTTTTGCAGAGTTCCCGAACCCCTTTTCCTCCGTTGTCTGTTGTTCCCCCCTCACTCCCCATTCCTTTATCCCAAAAAAACCCTTGTAAGGGCGAGTACTTGGTCAGTATTTTCGCGCCTTCATTTGAGGTTTGCCTCCCCCCTCATTTCATTTGGGTATGTAAAAAATGACAGTCAATACCTGCCTTGCTCTCTTGGGGTCAATGGTCATTTAATTAATTAGCTAGATTTTACCCCCCCTACACGTACCTTCCCCTCCTTTCCCGGGGACGTCGACTTAATTGTGGGCAAGGTCTCAAATTTGGTTGTCAGTTGGCCCGACTTGCGATCGTTGGCCAGACTATTGGCGTGGTAGCCCTGATGTCTACGGGGCGGTGCTGTTCGGGAGGTTTTTGGGTTAAAACCCCCTCGCGTGCCCCCAAAATTGGGTGGGCGATGCTTTAAGGCGTCGGCCGGCCGAATGTCTGGTTCGGCTTAAGTCCGACTGGGGGCTGCGAAGACCCCGAATTCGGTTTTTATTTTTGTCGTGACAAATTTCCCCCTTTCAAAAGACTATGCTCCGCATTGTTCAAAAAAACGGTTTCAAAAAAAAACAAGAAATTTTTGGCACCCCGTACACATGAAAGTTTGGACAATACTTTACAAAAAAAGGTTTTTTAAATTTATAAAGTATTTCATTAGGAATAACTCCCCAAAGAGTTTTCATTGAGTGCGCTTTCTTATTTAATTTTTGAAAATCTGTGGCACCTAGAATTGTCTTGTGGATTTTTCCATCTCTCCCCTTCCATTTTTTGAAGAGCACAATATAATTATGTTCCCTGAACCTTCCTTTTCCATCCTCATTATTTCAAAAAATGGTCTTACAAAGGATGTATGCTCCCGATAATCTTTAATGAACAAGTCTCACACAGAAATAAAGAAAAAAACTCCACAGAAAATAGAACTTTGCCAACGGGAATGAACCATATCCCCTCAACATAGGGTTTTAATCAAACATATTTCAACAAAAACCCGGATATGTGATTCCTTGGTTGGCTTGCTAGATACACGGCTTAAATAGTCAGCTCCCACTTCGTCGACTGGGATGTACTGGGGTCGATTGTAGGGCTGTAATGCCATTTTCCCCCGCGCACTTGCTGTTTTTCAGCTGCGTCCTGCAGGAATTTGAGTGGTTGATGATCAGTCTCTATCCGAAATTTTTCCCATACAAGTATTTGTGGAATTTTGCACGGCCCCCCCAAAGGCTAAAAAATCCCTTTTTACAGTTGGTACCCCTTTTCACACTTTTTCAACTTCCTGCTGATACTCACGGAAACTCGACCCCTTGTGCTCCCGCAACAATACTGCACTATTAACGCCCGGGTGCATCTGTCGCAACAAAAATGGTTTTGACATATCCCGGGGCTTTAAGATGGGGCGGGAACTAGTTTTCCGCATCTGCAATGCTTGCTTGCAGCGTTGACCTGACCCCCTGCCGGGGTTTCCCCGCCCTTTACCAAAACACTGGGGATGTGATTGCTGCGAAAAATTTTGGGAAAACTCCCTGGGAACCCAAAAAAATAGCAGACTCCCGACTTCTGTTTTGGTCTTTGGTTCTCTGAATTTCATCTTCTCCCCCTTTCCTTTTCTGGTTGTTTTTGTCGCCCCCGACAACAAACTAGGAACTCTTTCTAGCCCTTCATACAGTGCACCCTGTTGACTCTTCTGGAAAATTAGGCACAAAATTCCCCTTTTCTGCTGGGTCTCTTTACTCATCAATGAGTGTGCCCATGTGCTGAGTTTCCCTGAAAATATTTGCGGAAAATTTTATGGAAAAGTTTTTTGTTTCCCCTTCCATCAATCGGTAATCCCCACCCACCTTTTCAGTGATGGTGAATGGTCCTTTCCATGCATCGGTTGTTTTGACCTGGGAAACAGTACCCGGACTTTATTCCCACTTGAGGGATTTTCTTCCTACCTTCCCGTCTTTGCTTTTCTGAAAGACCCCCGCCCCTGCAACCCTTTTTGCAATCTTACATGTCTAACCCGTGCCCCTTTGGAAAGGGGGAAGGGGGCCCAAACAGTAACGCACTTTCCCGAAACGGGGGTGTAATTAAAAGGGTGTTTTTAAAAGGAGCCTTCCCTTTTTCCCCCCCCTTGTGGTGACCCCTTTTCCCCGTCCATGACATGCAAAACCCCTTAATGTTGCCCTTGCTCCTGGGCCCAAGAAAATCAAAAGATTCGGTCGGGTGTTTTTCCGGTACCCAGATGACCGCCCTGAGGGTCGTGACCCCCCCGACATGACAGGTCACGTAACATGGGTACCTCTAATGGTTTACCTTCCTGTCTTCCCCCTTTGGGGAACACTCGGTACAAAAAACCCCCCTTTCACAAGAAATTCTGTCCCTCCCCTTTAACACCCGTTTCTCTCACTTTTTCCAATCCCCGACTTCAGAGCGAAGGGTCTTGTTCTGTGCTGTTAAACTCATCAGGGAAAATCTTGCCTGACTTTTTTGCTGGAAAACTAACGGTTTTCAATTTCCTCCTTCTTGCTCCGTGTTTTAAATGTGCCCCCTAGCAGTCAAAAACTCGGTCCCGGATCCTTGACCTGGATTTTCAATGATCAAAAAAGAAGGGGTTTCTCCTCACCGCGCAGAAACTGCCCCCAGAAGAAAAAAGGGGGGACGTTTTTTTTTGCAACTGGGAAAATCCCCACAGTGCCATCGATTAGTTTGGGGCTGGGTTTCCCTGTCAAATCCCTTCCCCGACCAGGTTGTTTTTACACCCCTGAAAACAGGTCCCCTAAAACTTTCCCTTGTGGCCCCAAACCCCCCTTTCCATTGGGAATGAACCCCTCAGCCCAGTGCCCCCCCATCCCTGAACTGTGCTGTCCAGGTAGCATAGGGCACCCCCCCTTTCAGATTGGACCCCTTTTTGGGTTTCCCTTTTAGGTCGTTTCCCCGGCGACCCTTATCAAAATCTTGTAAAGGGTGCTGCTTTGGAACCTCATGCGACAATCCTGCCAATGTCCCCTTTTTGTGACAATGAAAAACCTATTGTCCCTTTGTCCTTCTTTTGCCCCACACGGGTTTGCGACTTTGCAGAAAACCCCCTAGTTCATTGACTTTCTCACCCGTGTTGGCACTTTTCTCCTGCACCTTAGTGCCCAAAGTGCCCCTATAACCTCTACAAATTCAGAATTCCTGCTGTTTGGCTGTCTCTCTTTTAAAGTATAGTTAAAATTGGATGCAAAACCCGACAAAATTGTTTTCTAACCAGCCTTTAATTCGCGAAATCCCTTTTTGTACCACTCAACTTAACCATTCTCAAAATAGTGATTAAAGTGCACAAAAATTTAGGTACGTTTTCATGTTTTAATCTAGCTGATCAAAATTTCTTTTGAACCCTTCCCCTGTGAGGTCAAAACCCCTTTATCAAAGACTCCTCACGCCCAAATCAGGTTTTTGGGTTTTGGTAAAGCAGTGAAAATCTGTAATGCCTTACCCCTCAAATACGCTGAAAAAAGGGGCCCCTCTTTGAAGGCCAAAACCCCCCTTAGCAAAGTTTCAAAACGTTTATGTACGATCAATCGTTGTTCCTTCAGGAATTTGGTAACTTTGGTCGGGGGGCTAAATGGAAGGGGAGGGGAAAAGGAACTACCATCTCGGTGGTCTCCCTTTGTATTTTTAATTCTTAACTTATTGAATCCCCAATCTCTCTGTTTTTCCCGCGCTTTTTTTAGTTTTCTGTTTTTCCCGCGTTTCGCTGCTTTAGTCTTTCCCGCTGTGCTAATGCTATTTTCTGCAACACGGGTCTTTCCGCTCGCTCATCCCTTTCATTTTTTTTGGGTTTCCGAATGTCGCAATTTTTTCCCGTGTAGCCTAAATCACGGCGACGTCACAAGTTGTTCAATAGGGGTGTTCTTTTTTCCCCATTGTATCTTCTTTTTTTTTTTTTTAACAAAATTTTATAACGACAGCCAAATGGTGGTTCCGAACGAGTGACGTAATAGCAAACTATGAATGATAATATTTGTTGGGACAACGTAATTTGTTTTTATAAAAGCCCCAGCGTGATCAATATGAGAGCGAATTTTTAGGCAAACTGTGCGAAAAATTTCTTGGGGTGAAATGCCAAGCCCGTATTAACTATCTTTGGAAACCCAAGCCAAGCCCGTATTTAATTCTTTGGGAAAATACAGTAAGAAAAACCTTGTTTAGGTTACAAACCTTGAATCCCACCCAGCTTCCCTCTGAGAATTGAACATTATAATAAATGGGCCGAATATCCTGGAAGCTGTCATAAAAGTAAACCCCGGGGATGTCAGTGGAGAAGGATGCGCACAGCCCAAACCACTCACAGCTTGTTCATCTCATTCATTATCATGCATTCGTCACTAAACACTGTAAATCTATAAATTTTAACACATGTAAGAACGAAAATCAATGATATGGAATCAAAAAAAATAAACATTCTCTCTTTCCCTTTAATTCACAAAAACATTTTTCTAAATATCATTACTAACCCGGGTTTTTAAAAAGATTTTATTTACTGGCAGGGGTCTTAAAATAACGAATCATGTTTTTCTTTTCTTTTTTTTTTTCTTTTTTTTTTTTATTTCACTTTACAGCCACAAACTGCTGGCATGGTCAGGTTTGATGCTGGCATGGGCAGGTTGGAATGTGGCCCCTGGTCAGGTTAGACCCCTGGCGTTGGTCAGGTTGGATGTGATGAAGTGGCCTGCCCCGGGTTGAGGGGGGGAACCCGGTTCGATCGAACGTGGCTATCAGAAACGATTGTTCTCCTTTCTTTCTTCCTGCATTAACGATTGCGCTTCTTCTCTCTTCTTTAGTTGCTATCAAATGGATGGTTGCTTTTTTTTTCTTTTCCTTTTCTTTTTTTTTTTCTTCACAGTTAGCAACTCTCTCTCTCACTCAAATTCTTTTAGTCCTCCCTTGCGACTCTACTCGGTATGCCCCAAAGGTTTATTCATCCCCCCTTTCTTTCTCTTTTCTTGCAGAGCTTTTAACCCCCAAACCCCTTCCTCTGTTTTTCTTTCTTCCCCCCTCCCCCATCAGCTTCCTATCTTTTCCCAAAAAAAACCATCTGAAAGGGCGAGTATTTGGTCAGTATTTTTTTTTGGCTTTTTGAGGTTGCCCCCCCCTCTTTCATTTGGGTTTTGTAAATCAGCAGTCAAATTTCTGCCTTTTTCTGTGGTGGTCAATGGTCATTTAATTAATTAGCTAGATTTCACCCCCACTACACGTACTTCCCCTTCCCTTTCCCCGGGGGTGACTTAATTGTGGGCACTGGTCCCACAAAAGGCTAGTCGTCTGGCCCAGACGTTTCGATCCCTTGGGAACTATTTAGGTTTTGGGCAGCACTCCGACTGTCTACGGGGGCGGTGCTGTTCCGAGGGGATTAGGGTTAGCCCTCGTGTGCCAAAATTTGGTGAGGCGATGCTTGAAGGCGTCGGCCCCACGCCCCGAAAGTTGAGTTGGTTTAAATCCCACTGAGCGGGCTGACGATGACCACGAATTTGGTTTTTTTATTTTTTTCCGTGACGCCCATGTTTACCGAAAAGCCATTTCAACGGTTAACCCGCCCCGACGGTTTTTTTCCCCTTTTTTGGAAAATTTTTCACGGGTATTTAGGATAAAATAGGAGTAGTTTTTTATGGGTTTTATTTTTTGTACTCCAGTTCTTTTGAAAAGGGGTACTTTTTAAAGGGGAAAGGGGAAAAAGCTGTTTTTTGTGTTGTTGTCTGTTGTCTGTTGTCCCTGGTCAAAAATGTGTTACTCGCTCCAACAAAATATGGGATTTTTTTTTAAAATTTGAAGGGATTTTCATTATGGGCCAAGTGATGGCTGTTTTAGTTTACCGCTATAGCCTTATAACACTTGTAAGGCCTGTAAGGTTTTTTTCTTTTGGAATATCTCAGAAAGTACTTGGCAATTTATAAGAGGTTTTGGGTGATCTTGTGAAGATCGGGGCTCTGTCCTTTTGTAAGTGATGTAATGCTGAAAAGGATTTAAAAAAAACCCTTTTAAAAAACCGTTTTTTCCCGCCCTTATTTTTATATACGGTGGGTTTTAATGAATTTTTGGGTTTTAGAAAGGTTATCACAACAAATGGCATTCTATATAGTGTTTCAAATTTGACGTTAAAAAACCGTTTTTTTTGAAATATTTCCGATTTGGATGAAATTTTTTAAAATTTGGGGTTTACCCTTTGGGCTTTTAAAGGGTTTTAATGCGTATCATCTTCTTTCTTTCTCTTACTATGCATTTACTCTCTCTCTCTCTCTCTCCCTCTCTCCTCTCTCTCTCTCTCTCACACACACACACACACACACACACACACACACACACACACACACACACACACACACATGCGCGCGTGCATGTACGCTCTCTCTCTCTGCTTCTGCATGACAACATCGCGGGAGCAATTTCCTCGCTCACGCAGCTGAACTGACTCTCTCTCTTTCTCTCTCTCTCTCTCTCTCTCTCTCTCTCTCTCTTAATTAAAACAACGTATTCAGGAAATGTAACACAGAAAATGATCTCACCTTTCTTCGTCTTTTGGAAAAGAAAAACACCGGAACCCCTTCTTCCGAGAATTATGACAGTTCGGCGCAGCGCACCAGTTGCCTCCTGCCTTACTCGCCATGTTGGACACGCGTGGAAAGATAGCATGTCAGGGTGGGAGTGGCAGCATGGAATGTGCCAGCCATCTGGCTTCACTTTTCCGCGGAGTGAACCATCTTTCCGAAGGGCGAACTATCTTTGCTCCAACCCTGTCCAGTCGGATTTCAGCACATTCAGATGAAATATGGCGTTCAGTATTGTCGAATGCTGTCCTCGGGTACAGTGTCGGGTAGGTGAGACGGGCCTGAACAAGGCTTCCATGGAATCGGTTGTGGAATATTTATGCCAGATATCAGGTAAGTCCCAACAGAGTATAGGACATGTTTTACAGTGAGTGAATAGATATCGCGTTGAATGCACCACAGAGCTTTTTCATCTGTTGAAAAAACATGAGTGGGTGTAAAAGAATGACTTGTGTGCAACCGACTTAAAACTGTTACGGCCACCAACGACACTGGTAAAACCTACTTAACTTTTGGACGGATTTCAGACAGTTTGTTATCCGTCTGCGTGTTCCTCTTTCTAAAGCTCTTTGACATACGTTTGAGCTTAGCTTTAGGTTTCAGATAGGTATGAGGGAGTGAGAATCTGCCCAACTCTGTACCTTTTTTGGCGAGTTCATCAACCTCGTTGCCTCGAATGCCGATATGAGCGGGAACACAAGCAAACATTATGCTGTGACCATCCGATTTCGGAGAGGTACTGTCTCTAATTAGATTCTCAAGCCAGTGCTATATGCTTTTATTCTCAGCCCAATACGCTACGACCTCAGATTCGTCTACATGCCAGGAATATCAGCTTTTCCCCGGTCCCCAAGTGTACTGTCAAATTTCGTTCTCAAGCCAGTATTATCAACTTTTATTTCCAGTCCATAAGGCTACTGTCTAATTTTGTCCTCAAGCCAGTATTATCAACTTTTATTTCCAGTCCATAAGGCTACTGTCTAATTTTGTCCTCAAGCCAGTACTATCAATTCCCCAGTCTACTTGGCCACTGTCAAATTTCGTTCTCAAGCCAGTGTTATCAACGTTTATTCCCATTCCATTAGGCTACTTTCTAATTTCGTTCTCAAGCCAGTTTTATTTATTTTATTCCCCAGTCCATTTGGCCACCATCTAAATTCGTCCTCAAGCCCGTAATACCAGCTTTCATTCCCAGTCCCCTGTGCTGCTGTCTAATTTCCTCTGCTGGCTGGTCCTAGCAACTTTTATATCAGCCTGCTTTGCTACCATCTTATATCATCCACAAGCCAATACTATTAACAGCTGCTCTCAGTCTTCTTGGCTACTATTTCGAATGTCGTTCTCAAGCCGGTACTGTCAACTTTTTTGTTCTTAATCCGCTTTGCTAGTTTCAAATTCTGTTATGTCAAGAGCTG
>CM031612.1:45939112-45958684 GCA_018398815.1 Conus ventricosus | reverse complement strand
TCGAATTTCCCAAGTCCGGTACGATCAAAACTTCTTTCATGTGTATTGACTGATCGAAAAGACTTGTTCATTCATCTGTCCAGATATAAAAGTCAATCATCATAACATTTTTTCTTACCTTTTTTCCCCTTTGTTTTTCTTTCAGCTGCTCTTTTCCCCTCCCTTCCTTTTGCTAACTTGACAGCATTGCGAAAGACGAGCATTCTCCCCATATATCCTTCCTTGTCCTTTCTCCTTACTGTTTCCGCCTTTCTCTCCTTTTTTTTTTAAATTTATAGAATATTGTTTTCAAACACTTTTTTATGCGACTTACGTCACATTTGATCATAAAAAGGGTTTCTGATTTTTTCTGACCGTTTCTTGTTGACGGTATATACAACTGATCAATACAGCTTATGCTAAAGTATTATTTTGGGTTTTGGATCCTTCATTCACCCCTCACTCCCGTCTTTCCAGACGCACGCGCACCCGTATGTATTCGGCATCTTTACAAAATTTAATATAGATTTGCGAAGTGCCCATGCATCAACGATTCCGTTTAATTTTTTTCTTTCGTAAATTTATTGAAGAAAGAAAGGCATGAAAAATTCTGTTACCTTTACACCAAACATGACGATCTTTCATATGGATAGTGGCTAACAGAGGGGGGCTCTGGTCTTCTTCTGTACTTGTCTCTGCCTCTCTGTGTCATTTTAAAAGAAATAACGGGGTGGGAGTTAGGGGATGAAGATGGGGGAGGCTGAAAACTTGGCAAAGTGATGTTACCAAATCGGAGGATGTCCATGGTGGTCTCTGCGTCTGCAATATCCACTCGGTGCTCAGTAAATTTCTTTGACATTGCTTTTTCTTGTTTCCCAGGTGGAGAAGCTAGAAGGATGAGAGGGACTGGGAGCCCGGGGGAAAGGGCTTGGGGAGGGATACTGGGTGGGAGGGGGATGAAGCAAGGACACAAGGAAACGCACGCGTTTGGTAGTCTTCGAATGCTACCTTCACTTTCCCGTTCTTCCCGTTCTTTCCTACAATCAGCTTGTCTGCTGGGCTGAACAGAAGAAAGAAAAATGGACGGCGGAACGGGTCAGGGTGGGGTTCCCCTTCATCCAGCGTCCTTTTCGTCGTGTTGACGTAAACGGACTTGGAAAGAGAGAGAGAGAGAGAGAGAGAGAGAGAGAGAGAGAGAGAGAAGACAGACAGACAGACAGACAGACAGACAGACACTCACACGTACGCAGGCGCTGAGAGAGAGAGAGAGAGAGAGAAGAGAGAGAGAGAGAGAGAGAGAGAGAGAGAGAGAGGAGAGAGAGACGTGGAAGGGCGGGGGAAGCTCGCAATAGTGTTGTGTGACAGTGGAGATTTGGCGGAAGACGTCTTCCGTGCTATTGTTGGTTGTCCCTCTCACACTGGCTCGTCAGTTTGTTGGCTTCATTGTCACACTACGAGGGAGGGGAGGAGGGGGGGGGGGGGGGGGAGAGGGGAGAGAAGAGAAACAAACAAACTGGGACTCAGCCCACGTTCTCTCTCTGTCTTTGTCTCTCTGTATGTCTCTCTGTCAGTCTGCTGCGTGCGTGCGTGCGTGCGTGCGTGTGTGTGTGTGTGTCTCTCTCTCTCTCTCTCTCTGACTCGCGAGTGCGCCCCTCCCCCAGCCTTCTCTCTCTCTCTGCTCTGTTCTGTCTCTCTGTCTGCCACACACATACATCTCTGTCTGTCTGTCTCTGTCTGTCTCTCTCTCTCTCTCTCTCTCTCTCTCTGTCTCTGTGTGCACGCGCGCATGTCCCTGGTCTCCCGAGGCTCCATGTCATTTGTTTCGGGACCGAAGTGTGAAGTGTCCAATATGGCCGGGAGCCATCCAGAGGGAAAACCGCATGGCCGTGGCTTCAGTGTTCCGGAAACAGAAGATGTGGGAGACACAGGACTTCAGCACGTCAAACAGCCACACTTCTTCCCAGAATGTGTGCCACTATGAAGGCAGGTGGAGGTCGGTGGAAGTTTCTTTCGCGGTCCACCTATGTCTGTCTGTCTGTCTGTCTGTCTGCATGTTTATCGGTCTGCCTGGCCCCCTCCCTCCCCCCCTCTCTGTCTCTCTGTATAAGTGAGTTGTTGAGAGAGAGAGAGAGAGAGAGAGAGAGAGAGAGAGACACACACACACAAACGCGCGCGCGCACACACACACACACAGAGAGAGAGAGAGAGAGAGAGAGAGAGAGAGAGAGAGAGAGGGGAGGAGGAATATGGCGGTGGTGGTAGATGAGATTAGGTGAGAGAGGGGAGAGAAAGGGACTTCGGGTGGGGTAAAAGTCAACACAGCCAGTTTTATAGAAAGTGCACAAACTGATTGTTGGGTGAACCAGAGGTCTTCACATTACTACTGGTGGAATATGAAACAACAAGATATTTGGGCAGATCATTAGAAAAGGTATCCTTTTTGACCTGGACCTAACGACAACTTTTGTGTTGTTTGTAAGGAAGGTGAAGTGGATTATTATTGGAAGAAAGCTGAATCTGACAATGATGATGGGGATTTTAAAGGGAAGGAAACTGAATCAGAGAAAAACGAAAAGGATTTCAAACAGAAGAGAGCAGAATCAGGTAAGGATGAAAAGGATTTTAAATGGAGTAAAGCTAAATCAAACAAAGGTAAATGGATTTGAAGGTGCGGAATCTGACAAAGGTGATTAATTTTAAACGGAAGGAAACTGAATCAGGCAAAAAGAATGAAGTAGATTTTAAACAAAAGGAAGCTGAATGGGGCAAAAGAATGAAGCAGATTCTAAACAGAAGGAAGCTGAATGGGGCAAAAAGGATGAAGTAGATTTAAACTGAAGGAAGCTGAATGGGGCAAAAAGAATGAAGTAGATTTTAAACAGAAGGAAGCTGAATGGGGCAAAAAGAATGAAGCAGATTTTAAAAAGAAGGAAGCTGAATGGGGCAAAAAGAATGAAGCAGATTTTAAACAGAAGGAAGCTGAATGGTGCAAAAAGAATGAAGCAGATTTTATACAGAAGGAAGCTGAACGGGGCAAAAAGGATGAAGATTTTGAATGGGGCAAAAAGGATGAAGTAGATTTTAAACAGAAAGAAGCTGAATGGGGCAAAAAGAATGAAGCAGATTTTGAACAGAAGGAAGCTGAATGGGACAAAAAGAATGAAGCAGGTTTTAAACAGAAGGAAGCTGAATGGGGCAAAAAGAATGAAGCAGATTTTGAATGGGGCAAAAAGGCTGAAGTAGATTTTAAACAGAAGGAAGATGAATGGGGCAAAAAGGATGAAGTAGATTTTAAACAGGAGGAAGCTGAATGGAACAGAAAGGATGAAGTAGATTTTAAACAGAAGGAAGCTGAATCGGGCAAAAAGAATGAAGTAGATTTTAAACAGAAGGAAGCTGAATGGGGCAAAAAGGATAAAGCAGATTTTAAACAGAAGGAAGCTGAATGGGGCAAAAAGGATGAAGTAGATTTTAAACAGGAGGAAGCTGAATGGAACAGAAAGGATGAAGTAGATTTTAAACAGAAGGAAGCTGAATCGGGCAAAAAGAATGAAGTAGATTTTAAACAGAAGGAAGCTGAATGGGGCAAAAAGGATAAAGCAGATTTTAAACAGAAGGAAGCTGAATGGGGCAAAAAGGATGAAGTAGATTTTAAACAGAAGGAAGCTAAATGGGGCAAAAAGGATGAAGTAGATTTTAGACAGAAGGAAGCGGAATCAGGCAAAAGAATGAAGTAGATTTTAGACATAAGGAAGCTCAATGGCGCAAAAATGATGAAGCAGATTTTAAACTGAAGGAAGCTGAATGGGGCAAAAAGGATGAAGCAGATTTTAAACAGAAGGAAGCTGAATGGAACAAAAAGGATGAAGTAGATTTTAAACAGAAGGAAGCTGAATCGGGCTAAAAGGATGAAGCAGATTTTGAACAGAAGGAAGCTGAATGGGACAAAAAGGATGAATCAGATTTTAAACAGAAGGAAGCTGAATGGAGCAAAAAGAATGAAGTAGATTTTAAACAGAAGGAAGCTGAATGGGGCAAAAAGAATGAAGCAGATTTTAAACAGAAGGAAGCTGAATCAGGCAAAAGGGTGAAGTAGATTATAAACAGAAGGAAGCTGAATCAGGCAAAAGGATGAAGCAGATTTTCAACAGAAGGAAGCTGAATCGGGCAAAAAGGATGAAGCAGATTTTTAACAGAAGGAAGCTAAATGGGGCAAAAAGGATGAAGCAGATTTTAAACAGAAGGAAGCTGAATGGGGCAAAAAGAATGAAGCAGATTTTTAACAGAAGGAAGCTGAATGGGGCAAAAAGAATGAAGCAGATTTTAAACAGAAGGAAGCTGAATCGGGCAAAAGGATGAAGTAAAATTTTCAGTTACTATAAACGATGAAGCAGATTTTATACAGAAGGAAGCTGAATCGGGCAAAAGGATGAAGTAAATTTTCAATTACTATAAACGATTGTCAACGGAAAACGGAACTCTCCAATTTGATTTTTTAAAAGTGAATAACAGATTAGTTTGCAAAGCTATCAATGAATTAATCAATGAAATTGTTAATATGCATACCACATCACTGAAAGATTTATCACCTGAAGTCATAGATGGTCGTCCTAGACCCTTAACAGTTTTCCTTCCCGGCTTTTGCTTCAAACCACAAAATCTTTCCAGTCTCCGCGACCTCACGTCGACTGACAAATACAAAATGGGCCATATAAAAACACAGAATGCGCCTGTGCCCCTCTCGCTTAAAATCCACACACACACACACACACACACACACACACACACACACACATATATACAAGCGCGCGCGACAGCACACACACGCACGCACGCTCGCTCGCACGCACGCACGCACGCACACACATGCACACACACAGACGCGCGTGCGCGCGCACACACACAAATAATTACACGTCCAAAGTCTAAAAGGTTTTTTTTGGGGGGGAGGGGGGGGGGTGTTCCTGAAGGTTTGTTAAACACATCATAGACCAGTCGTGGCCTTTACTTTAGCTTTTCCTTTGACACCTCCCGTATCAATCAGACAGACACCTATCACTGTATCAGGCATGCGCTCTGGCCAATGTCTCGACTCACGACACCGTCGACCAGTCTGTCACCTGATTCAGCTGACCATCCTACAAGTGATAAACCAATCATCCTGTTTTATTCGCTCTGTATGCGCCATGCATGCACGCTGGTCGGTTTCCATGTCTAGGTGAGCCTAGGCACAAGAGGGTAAACAAGACTTTGAAATTCTGCCATTTCCTAAACCTTTGCATAAGTGCATAAGTTTTACCGTCGACATATTCTTTTCACAAAATACACACAAGAATTTGGGCACAGTTCCTGACAGTGTCCATGTTCATTCTGCTGTATTGTCAGTCATCGTTTTTTTTTTCGTGTCATATGGCGTGTTGTGGGCAAGCTGAACATGACGGATCCCATTATCCTCCAGGTCGGATTTTCCACTCGCATATCACTCCCCGTATTCTGTAGGCAGTGCTGGGTTACATGGTTAACAGTAGCACAGAACGTCTGACCTGGCTTTGCCTTACTCCCCACACTGATAGGGAAGATGTAATGGTCAGGTTTTATTATTTGTCACCATCCCTGACCCCCATGCCTGTCTGTCCGTCTATCTCTGTCTCTCTGTTTGCGTCTCTGTCTCAGTCTGTCTCTCTCATCTACCGCATTAAAACACACACACACACACACACACACACACACACACACACACACACACACACACACACACACACACACACGCATGCGCGCGCGCGGGGATGAGGGAGGGGGAGGGGGGGGGGGGGCAGAATGCAGAGATTGTGGTGGACGTAAAGAAGTGGAAAGATCGTAGTCGACATGATGTGTGTTTGTGGGAGAGGGGAGGGATCGAAGGGGTGCAGGAGCGGCGAGCTAGCATGCGCGCGCGCGTGTGTGTGTTCCACGAACATATGAGGAGGCGCTTTGATTTATTGCAATTTTTTAAAATTAAATCCGGATGAGAACTTACTTTCTTTGTCGTGCACGTAAATTTTTCTGAGACTGTGATCTTTACGTTTCGTGTTATTGAATTACTCTCAGCATTAATTTAAACCCTTTTTAATATTTGTTGGATGTTTGACTTTAGAAATGATGACAGCATTTGAAAAAGACCAAGAGGTTTAAGTAATAGAAAAGAGTGAGGTGGGCGTGAAATCAGAACTCTGCATTTCTCCTTCTATGAACTGTTGGCTCGAAGAGGTCATCGTTGTTCTCTTTGATATTTCTACCTTGTCTTTCATCACCAGCATGTCAGTTGTCGTCGTCGTCATCATTATCATCATCATCACCATCATCATTGTCGTCGTCGTCATCGTTATGTTTTGTTTCATCGTCTTTATCATCAACGTCAACGCTATCGTCATCATCACACCCTGTTCCTCATTCCGTATTTTTATCTCTGATATATTCTGTTTCCTCTTATACTATCTTTAGTACTCCTACACTTATGTTACTATTCGTCTATGATTGGACAAGTGTTTACCAGCGTGTTCTGTGCATGTTCTGATCAAACCTCTGTATGCCTGTCCGTCCGTCTGACTGTCTTCCTAGCCCCTCCCTCTCACATCCCTCATCACTCTCTCTGACTGAATTGAATTGGACTCTCTCTCTCTCCTCTCTCTCTCTCTCTCTCTCTCTCTCTCTCTCTCTCTCTCTCTCCTCTTCCCCCCTCTGTCTCCCTCCCTCCCTCCCCTCCCACCAAGTCTCCCTCATTTTGCCTACCCTGTCTAACTCCTGCTGTCCGTCCTCCCTCTTCATTCTTGGCCCTTTCTTTAGATATCTTATCTCGTTTACTTGTCTCCCACGTTATGTATTTTCAAAATTTATATTTTTGCGGTATCTGTTATTCCATATGTATTGTAGTTAGGTGTTTGTTGCATTGTTTGTCTGTTCATTTATCTTTTCAGTCTTTTACTTCAGTTATTTTTTTTCCTCTGCGTTGAGGGCAAGATGGGTTGGCTTATTTTTGTGTGTGTGGATTTTTAAGACGTTGTGCTTATTCTTTTCCTGTTTGTAAAAGATTCGTTCGTTGATTCGTTCTCTGACTCCCTCTCTGTCTCTGTTCCTCTCTATCCCCTCCCCCTCCTGCCCCCCCCCCCCCCCCCCCCCACTCTCTCTGTCTGTCTCTCAGTCTGTCTCTCTGTCTCTTTTCCCCCTTCACGCCTTTTCAGTCCCCCTCTCTCCTTACAGCCCTCCTTCTCTCTCCCCCTCCCTCCCCATCCTCTCTCCCCGATCTCCCACCCCACTCCCTCTTTCTCTCTCCCCATCTACCCACTCTTGCTCAGAACTGTTGATTTTGATGTCAGTTGGACATAGTCAGAACTACATGTCTCTTTTGTTAACTGTGCAACTTAAGCTTCTTAAACGACGTTATTCTGGGGATTATTAGTTTAAACGACGTTATTCTGGGATTATTAGTTTATACTTGAAAAGAAAGAAGCAAACCAACGAACGTGATTCTTGGTTTAAATGACGGTCACGCATGCCTATTAGTAAGAGTCTGTGGATAATGGCACCCATAGACGTGGCTGCGGGCCTGTTTTCCCTTCAGCGCTCAAGTAACGAGTAAGCCATCGGAGATCTAGTTAGTGCACTGTATCCAGTTCTCATTATCGCCAAGCAAAGGCACGCACGAGAGATGGCTTCCCAACAAGAAGACCCCAACGTTGCAAGGAACTAAAGTCTTTATCTTCTGGAACCAACCGGCGGTAAATTATGGTATAAGGAAATGGGTCAGGGTGATATGGTATTACTCTGAGAATCAGCGTCTCGAATCTCCGGCTGCACGCGTCGCTCGACCACTGTAGGTTGGGGAGCACTGCTGAGTGATCCAGTCAGCGATTGGGGTACCCCAAGAACCAGTGGCATTTCACCGATACCACCACCGCCGAGGGATGTCTTGACAGACAGCGGTAGTGGGAACTCGTGGCGAGCTCGGTCTGGTCACTGGACACAGCCAGAGGATGTCGGCGACTGGCTAAAGCAGGAGGGAACAGCCGAGATGTGGAGATAGAGTCTGGGTTTGGATCGGTTCGTCCCGTGGGCTGTCCAGGGGGTCAGAGATTGGGGTGGGGTGGGGGGGGGGGGGGTTGGGGGGGGGGGGGGGGGGGGGGGGGGGGGGGGGGGGGGGGGGGGGGGGTGGGGTTGGGGGGGTGGTGTATGGTTATTGTGATAATGATTATGAAGGCTACGCGTAGTTATGTTCTTGTTGTTTTTCTTTCGTTTTTTTGTTTTTTGTGTGTTTTTTTTTTTGAAACCGACGTAGAATAAACCACCCAAAGTAAACCGGTATAGTGTAAATCAGTTGGCATCCTCAAGATCTGTTACGCAAAAAATCATAGAACAGGTTTTTGTCAGTCAGGAGATTGTATTGTTCACTTCAGAGATGGATCGAAGACGATTTTAGGAAATGGTAAGGGTAAGAGGTAAGTAAAGAGCAACTGTTGGGAGATGGTAGAGGTCAGAGGTAAGTAAAGGACGACTGTCGGGAGATGGTAAGGAACAGAGGTAAGTAAAAAAACGACCTGTTAGGTGGATGGTGAGAGTTAGATGCATGTAAAGGACGATTGTTAGAAGGTAGATAGGGGTCGGAGGTTACGTGAAGGACGACTGTTAGGAGATGGCCAGGCGCGAGATGTGTCAAGAACGTTACTTGGTAGACTTTCTGCTACGGCAAATTTCAGCACCACCTTTTTAATGAATATTAGAAGACTCTGTCCTTGAGCCGGACACAACCACACGTTTGTGCAGCCTTACGACCACTTGCCAGACGGAATCCGTATCACCAGAAGGTTGACGGCAGACTGTCGTCATGCGAAAATTTGATCATGAGTTCTCGGTGCCCGATTGCTCAGTTTTAGACGGCATTGTTCCGTCCCCCTCCTCCTTCCTCATCTTTCTCACTGTCAAGTTATTGGAGTTGAGAAGATATTCTTAGGTGTATTCTAGGTCATGGGTTTCGATTAGATCGTGTGGCAGACGGTATGAAGTCAGGCCGACCAGTGTGGCTGTATATGAAGAGGATGGTCCTACTATGTCACCCGGCTCAAAGGTTGGTCCGTCTGCTTCCTCTCCTATGGGGGTGATCTGTCCCTAGCGTACAGGGAATTGTTAAAAATGAACGTCAGTGCAGAACTGGAAACAGTTCTTGTTCTAAAACGTTTCGGCAAGTGTTGGTGGTTGTTGCTGTTGCTGTGAAAATCGCTGAGAGAAAGGAACTTGGACTCTTTAGTTGCTCGGCAGACAAACAAAAAGATGACCATGCCTGGAAGACGATGACAACAGCCTGTGAGGACCGCAATTAACTGTCACCTTGGCGGAGAAGAACTGAAGGAGACATTTCCGACAGACGAAAATTGAAACCATTCTCAAAACTTATTGTTTTGTAACGGCCCTTACACAGAGCAGACCCGCTTTTAAACCGTCCACTGATGGCCGTTTTCAGTTTCGTGTCTGTCTGTCATGTCATCACATTGACTTTTGATCAAGACCAGAGAGATTTGCTGCTTGACATCGTATTTTGTAGTTCAGTGCCAAAATACCTCGCTTGGAGCGCTAACGTTTGCTTGTAGTTCTTAATCACAGGAACTGAGCCATGGTTCGACCTACACAACGCGCTCATTCCGCTTAAGCCGTCAGATCAGGCCTTTCTTCCCTCTCCCTATCGTCAGACGTTGAGGAAAGCTGACGTACGACAAGCAGTATATTGAAATCCATACTACCTTCTCCCGCCCCTCTACCTTGCCGGGCCTCATCTCGTGTGATCAAATCAGATCAACTTTATTGTCTCTGAAGAGAAATTATGATGTGGTCCCACGCGTATGTCACAAACACATAATCAAATTGACAAAAGTAGATACCATGATTATTATGCAAAGTTCACATAATTTATGATAAAAGCAAACAAATAGAAGAATGGCGTACTCATTGTGTATTTAGATAGACAACGAATAGCCAGATACTCGCGCGGTTGCACCCTCCACCTCAGCTTCCCTCGCCCTCTCCTTTTCTGTTCTACCGCGGCACACACACACCACACACACAACACACACACACACACACAACACACACACACACACACACACACCACAGAGAGAGAGAGAGAGAGAGAGAGAGAGAGAGAGAGAGAGAGAGAGAGAGAGAGAGAGAGGAGAGAGAGAGAGAGAGAGAGATTCAAACAAACCAAAACAGAATGTGCTTGCAGCTGCATAAGATGCGCACATGCATACGCATGTTAACACATATTCCCTCCCCCCCCCTACTCCCCCCTCTCTCATATGTCTGTGTCTGTGTCTGTCTGTCTGTCTCTCTCGTAATGTCTGTCTGTCTGTCTGTCTGTCTCTTTCTCTCTCTCTCCTCTCTCTCTCTCTCTCTCTCTCTCTCTCTCTCTCTCTCTCTCTCTCTCTCTCTCGTAAATGATCGTCTTTGATAAGAGCTGTTAACTATAGTTCAGAAACTGAATCGAATCGAGGATGAAACTTTTTTCTCCCCCAAATTGGATTGATTTTCACTTCACTTTCCTATATCGTTTTCCAGAAGGTGTAGATTCAAACTAATTTGCTAAAACATGGCTTTCATCACATGCGATCTATCTAGATTTGCGTGTCACACGAGATACTGTTCCGTCATCTATCTGTTCTTCTATGTCCATTAGTTTGTGCAGAATATTCTGATATTTCACATACTAGCACATACACGAAAAGGTCACAACAGATTCTAGGAAGCAGGATTGAAATGATTAGAGAATATCAGTTTTGACATTAGAAGACCGAAGCCTCTGCAAACGGTACAGCCTGCTTTGACACTTATTATTGATGTGATCAACGTGTGGCTTAAAAGTTAATTTCGAGGGCTGACTGCCAGAACCCAGTATATCTGTTATATGTATATGGGATACTGGGTTCTGGCAGTCAACCTCGATTTTATTGTCTAAAATTGTATTTAAAACATTTAATCAACACCAACATGCACTATTTTAACACCTTTGATATAAAGAGGTGGAATTAATCTGTTTTTCTTTTCTCTAAAAAAAAAAATCAGCATCGCTTTTGTCTATTCTACGTTCAAGTCAAGGTGATTTTAATTATACCGGTTTAAAAAAAAAAAAGATCCTAGGAACAAACAGCAGACCACGGATTGTGCTTTTAGTCCTCGTTGTAGCTGCGGACGTGCTTGGCGACGGACCGGTCACAGGTCCAGGCCTCTGTCCTACCTCCTGACGTGCGCTGTCCCACTCCTGTGTGCATTCATCTTAATTGTTTGTGACGATGTAGGATTTAGAGCGTTTTGTGTATTATTTTAGATTGACACGAAAAACTACCAAATATACAAGCGCGAAAATTGAAGTATTTGTCAATTTACCAGTGGCGGTTAACATCAAAAGCTGTTGACTTTTTCTTGTTGTTTCTGATCTTGGTTATGTGGCCCGCCTGAGTGTCTCTGTACGTTACAAGATAAGATCTGAAAGTACTTGCCTTACACGTTTTGTCAAGCTCTGACCGTAGCCATTAATTGAATCATTCCAGCCATGATGAAAACCAAACTCTTCTCCTGTTGTAAAGCCCGGAGTCGAGTGCCTAAACGTGTTCCTAAGACGCCGTTTTTAACTACAAGATTTCACAAACTTGGATTTGGAACACTCCACAGCCGATGCTTTTCTTCGGTTGTAGCGTCTCTCGGGGCTGATTTATGTATGACCTGTGTATAACCCCAAACATGAAAAACTGTTAATGGATTTCCGCTGTCCGGCTGAGGGGCTTGCTGTCGGTGATTGTGTTATGCTGTCAATGACCCAGGATTCAGCTGTTGAGACTTTACAGCTGTGTTACCACAACACCAAATGCACACAGCATCAGCCACAGACTGAGATTTTTGTCCTGTTGCTCCGTGTGTTAGTATACAGCCATCCACGTCAAAGCTGTGACTTCTGACGCTCCAGATCTTTTTCTTCTTCCCATTCTTTTTCTTTCCTTTTTTCCCCCTTTTTTTTCTTGTCCTTTCTTCTTCTATTTTTTTTTTCTAACGCCAGATTTATCGTTTTATTTTTCTATCCAGGCGCTCTGGTGCCAGGTGGGTGCGTGACTGACATTTGACTCCACCAATTAGCAGGGAGCCCCGTCAAACTCTTGTAGCTAAGTGGCTGAGCAAGACAGGATGGCGGATTTAGACATGTATGGGGTAAAAGAATTGGATAGAAGCCAGGAAAGTGTGCAAGACCACGCCTTGATTGTTTATCAGAAGTTTCCAATATTTTTACGGAATTCGTACGACCAACACGCACGCACGCACGCACGCACGCACGCACGCACGCACGCACGCACGCACGCACGCACGCACGCACGCACGCGCGCGCGCGCACACACACACACACACACACACACACAGAGAGAGAGAGAGAGAGAGAGAGAGAGAGAGAGAGAGAGAGAGAGAGAGAGAGAGAGAGAGAGAGAGAGAGAGGAGAGACAGACAGACAGACAGACAGACAGACAGACAGACAGACAGACAGACAGACAGACAGACAGACAGACAGACAGATTTGCGAATGCACGACCGGCGCTGCAAGCGCAGACAGACAGACAGACAGACAGACAGACAGACAGACAGACATTTCACCGGTTTGCGAATGCACGACCGGCGCTGCAAGCGTTAAAGATTTGTTGCCTCTTGACGCAGACATCGATTGTCGATTCAGACGCTGACGTCTTGACTGTGCTGCCCCCTTCTCGAAGACTTGTGGATGTATGTCGGCTGCGCAGGACATGTCAGGGGGCGGAGAAAGCCGGCGACAGGCGTACGACAGAGGGGTTGGGGGTCAGGGAGGCTTCAGGGGTGGGATGACCCCTCACACAACTCCTGGTCCCCTGTTCTGTTTCGTCGTGGTGGATGAAAGTGGAGGCTGTCTGAAGAATTGTAGAGGATAGAGCCTGACAACCGGCACAGTTACCGGAAATGTCTTTCTGTCAGTTTGTCAGAGAGAGAGAGAGAGAGAGAGAGAGAGAGAGAGAGAGAGAGAGAGAGAGAGAGAGAGAGAGAGAGGGTGGGGTTTGACATTTGTTTTGCTTTGAATTTAACCGCATCAATCCATCCAACCCCTCATTAACCCCACACTATCCCAAATATACACATGGAAAAAGGTTAAGCAACCCTCACATTTATCGCTAAGGACGAGATATAATACTATTTAAATGAAAGCAACACTCAAGTAAATCAAAATGGTCTTTATTCCATGAAAGTATGACACTGTCCCATTACCGAAACAATAGAAATATGGTTCAGTGTTTGATAATTCAACTGCAAAATGGTGAACCAAGATGTGCACCATTTTGAACAAAAACATGGCATGGTTAAGTTTGGAAATAACAATTTCATCCAGTTGATGCCGAAATTAATTTTGGTAGGAAAAAACAATGAAAGTGTCCAGATTGCATAACAGCAAACAAAAATCAATACCGGGTGTATCCTCCCTGTACATTGATGACTGCCTGAATCCTTCGTCTCATCCCTCCAGTGAGTCGTCTGATCTGCTGAAAGGTGATCTGCTGCCACTCCCGATGCAATGCTGCTTCCAGTTCCTGGAGATTTTGCAGAGGAGGGTCCAGTGTCTGTATTCGACGGCCAAGCAAGTCCCATAGATGCTCCAGCGGATTGAGGTCCGGACTCATGGCAGGCCATGGTAATGTTGTCACCGCCTCTTGCTGGAGGTATGCTGTGACTGCTCTTGAACGATGAGGCCGGGCATTGTCATCCATGAACACAGGTCTTGTGGCTAGTGGGTGGTCGTCAAAATGAGGCACAACAGCTGGCTGCAGTACCTCCCGGATGTAGCGATCTCCTGTCAAGTTGCCACGAATGGTCACTAGGTCCATCTTGCAGTCGTGTGAGATGCATCCCCACACCATGACGGAGCCGCCGCCGAAAGGTACAGTTTGATGTTCCTTGCAGCATAGGCTGTTTGGGGATGCCTCCATACTCTCGCTCGGCCATCTGTAACATGCAGTAAGAAGCGGCTCTCATCAGACCAGTGGATCTTCCTCCAGTTCCTTAGGTTCCAGTGCTGTCGGTCAAGACACCAGGTCAAACGTAATCTCTTATGATTGTCTGTAAGGTGTGGACGCTTGATGACTCTTCTTGCCTCAGTCCTATAGCTTGCAAGCGATTTCTAACGGTTTTTGTGGACAGAGGTCGATTTGGCAGCCACTGCCGTTTCAGTGTGGTTGAAGTTGCGAATCGCTGTTGCCGTACCAGTCGGTGGAGCGCCCTGTCTTCACGCTGGGTAGTGACACGTGGTCTGCCTGATCGTGGCCGGTCATTCACTGTGTTCGTTTCAGCATGTTTTCTTATCAATCGGCTGATTACTGACGTTTGGTATCCCAGTTGACGTCCAATAGCTTTGCTGGTCAAAACCAGTAGAATGCATGCCAATAATTTGCCAACGTTGTCCTTCTGACATTCTTCTTCGTTCCATCTTGTTGGACAGTGACTGTGCAGTGAGAAACTTACTCAAAAACGCACGTTTCTGTGGAGTGAGCAAACTTCATTTTTGCGAGTGCACGGATGGTGTGATGCTCGTGCACGCCACATGCAGCCAGAGACTCACTGTCACACTTGGCTGGTTTTATCATCTCTATGGAATACCCGTCTTGTCAGAATTACTATCTTGTGCCATGTTAATACTCACAGTTACCTGGGACGGTATGTTTCATTTAGGGTTGCTTAACTTTTTTCCATGTGTATAGATACAGTGAAAGAACGCGTTTAATCGTTACCTTAGTTTCACATGAAAGCCTTTTCTTTGAGTTTGTGTTCCTGGGAAGAGATAGACTGACCTTTTATACATGTCCAGGGATAGGATCGTCAGTAGTGTGGATCGGCCTGTCAGTGTCTACCCTATCAGGCATTAAAGGTTAATACAAGAACTCCAGTCATGCCGAAAAACAAACCGCTCGGAATTCCGCAGGTTCCTAGTGAAGAAATTTTGAAGTACCAAAAAGTGGGAAAAAAAAGGCAGTTTCCTTGAAAACAAACGTTTAAACCGGCCACACACACACACACACACACACACACACACACACACACACACACACACACACACACACACACACACACTCACTCACTCACACACACTCTCTCTCTCTCTGTCTCTCACACACACACACACACACACACGCACGCACGCACGCACGCACGCACGCGCGCGCGCACACACACACACACACACACACACACACACACACACAACACACACACACACACACACACACACACACACACTAATCGTCTGATATCACTTTTAGTGGGAAGACGTTAAACTGAAGAAGAAGAAGAAGAAGAAGAAGAACAGCAGCAGCAGCAGCAGCAGCAACAGCAACAACAACAACAACAACCCAACAACAACCACCACAACCACCACAACCACCACCACCACCACCACAACCACAACACACACACACACACACACACACACACACACACACACACACACACACTTACTTTTAATAATCACGGGTTCTACCACAGCCAGTGTTTTAATAATAACTGACAAGGATTTGTTCTGTCACAGCGACTGTCTTATGATCATTGACGATGATTGGTTTTACCACAGCCGCTGTCTTTATAATCATTGACGAGGATTGACTCTACCAGAGCCAATCTTTATATAATCATTGACGTGGATTGGTTCCGTCAAGCCGCTGTCTTTATAATCATTGACGAGGATTGACTCTACCAGAGCCAGTCTTTTTATAATCATTGACGTGGATTGGTTCCGTCATAGCCGCTGTCTTTATGATCATTGAGAAGGATTTGTTCTACCACAGCCGCTGTCTTTATAATCATTGACGAGGATTGACTGTACCAGAGCCAGACTTTTTATAATCATTGACGTGGAATGGTTCCGTCATAGCTGCTGTCTTTATAATCATTGACGAGGATTGACTGTACCAGAGCCAGTCTTTTATAATCATTGACGTGGATTGGTTCCGTCATAGCCGCTGTCTTTATGATCATTGAGAAGGGTTGGTTCTACCACAGCCGCTGTCTTTATGATCATTGAAATAGGATTGGTTCTGCCACAGCCGCTGTCTTTATGATCATTGAGAAGGATTGGTTCTACCACAACCGCTGTCTTTATGATCACTGAGAAGGATTGGTTCTACCACAGCCGCCGCTCTTTATGATCACTGAGAAGGATTGGTTCTACCACAGCCGCTGTCTTTATGATCATTGAGAGGGATTGGTTCTACCACAGCCGCTGTCTTTATGATCACTGAGAAGGATTGGTTCTACCACAGCCGCTGTCTTTGTGATCATTGAAACCAGTCGTTCCCGAAAGTAGCAGGAGAGTGGGGGAATGGGCGGGGTCCGGGTAGAGTGTGGTGTGGAACATTAAAAAAAAAACCAACACCGCAGCCAACTGACGTCAGTCACCAGCGCCCCTCTCCCCCACCCCCTCCCCCCTTTCGTGGACTCTCTTCTGTTGTCTGCTCTGTTCGCTCATTATGCCGGTGTTTCTCTGCCTCTTGTCTCTCTCCGTTTCCTCACCCAACTCACCCCCATGCCTCTTCGTGAACTGGAATTTCTTGTGTGAGCATAGATAATTGTACCAACGGGCAGTTAGCATGCATGACTGCATGTAATAACTTCATCAGGGGAAGGTGTTGAGTGGGAGGGAAAGGAAGGGGGGGGGGGGGGGAGGGGGGGTGGTGATGGTGAAGAGGGAGAGAGGGAGGGGGAGGGAGAGGATGATGTATAAGTGTACACTCTGCGTGTTTGCCTGTCTCTGACTGTCTTTTTCTTTCTCTCCTCCCTCCCCCGTCTGTCTTAACCACTCATTCACAGACACTGACACACCCTCTCTCTCTTCCCTCTCTCTCTCTCTATTGTGTATGTGCGCGCGCGCGCGCGCGCCGCACACACACACACACACACAGACACACACACACACACACACACAACCACACACACACACAAAACACACACACAAATGAGTTTCCAAATAAGGGACTTGATTGCGAAAAAGATTTTCATTGGCAAAAATGTCTTGGCATCGCCAAAACACGGACCTGGTTAAAGGAAACGTGGTCGTTTTCCACAAGCCTGACAAAGCCGATTTGTGAAGATCAAAAACCCGTGGAGGATTATGGAGCCAGTTGACAGGTCGTTTCGCTGATTTTTCAAATGACCACCCCCACCTGCCACCACCCCTTTTTCTGACCCCCCCCCCCCCCCTTTCACCCCCTCATCTTGTGTTCCCCCACCTCACCCCACTCCAATTTTTCAGCTATTAGGAGAAATATCTCTCTCTCTCTCTCTCTCTCTCTCTCTCCTTCCTCTCTCTCTCTCTCTCTCTAAGGCTGTCTATGTCCATCCCCTCACCCTTCTCACACACCCCCCTCTCTCTTCTCTCTCCCTCCCTCCCTCTCTCCTCTCCTTTGTGTTAGCATTACAATTTTGGCATCTCTTGCTCTCTTAGTACTGGAGAGAGAGAGAGAGAGAGAGAGAGAGAGAGAGAGAGAGAGAGAGAGAGAGAGAGAGAATGATAGGTATAACCTTTCTGTTTGCTGATTCGCAAGCTGTGTGGAGGCAGCGGTCTTTTTAGCGTGTTTCACTTGACGTTGATAACAGAATGAAAGAAGGAAGGAAGGACCAAAAAAAAAAAAAAAAAAAGAAAAGCAAAGAGAAGTGGGGAAAAAATCACAGGTATAAAAATCGTTACCAACGTTTTCGTTGGTACTTGAGTTGAAAGGATGTAGACAATACAGGCGCGCGCGTAAGATGTGATCGTTTTCTGTTGTCATCATCCACAGACCAACATCCAAAGATGAGAACAAGAACCCCAACAACCCATCAGCCCTGCGCAACAAAGTGAAAGAAAGCACCATGATTTGAAAGAAGCCACGTTGAAAATGGGAAGGAATGATGTTGTTGTAAGAAAAACAAGATGCGAAGCATATAAACGTACTCCCAGTTTTCCAAACCGCTTTAGCTTATAAATCGGCCAAGTGCTTTGTGAGATAAGAAATAAAGGCAAAATAACGGTTTTAACGGTTATTTAACCGATGTACACCTTTGAAACTGGTATTTTAGTCCTCACTGGGCTAAAGCCTGTGTACATACCAAATTTCATCCAAATCGGACAATATGTCAAGAATAACGGTTTTTAACGGTCAGATTTTGAAACACTGCATGGAAGTGCCATTTGTGTCTGATGACCTTTCTATATACAAAATTGCATTAAAATCCACCAATATATAAAAAAATAACGGCAAAATAACGGTTTATCGGTTACATAACCGATATACACTTTTGAAACCGGTATTTTAGTCCTCACTGGGCTAAAGCCTGTGTACATACCAATTTCATTCAAATCGGACAATATGTCAAGAATGACGGTTTTTAACGGCCAGATTTTGAAACACTACATAGAAGTGCCATTTGTGTGTGATAACCTTTCTATATACAAAAATTTCATTAAAACCCACCAATATATAAAAAAATAACGGCAAAATAACGGTTATATAACCGATATGCACTTTTGAAACCGGTATTTTAGTCCTCACTGGGCTAAAGCCTGTGTACATATCAAATTTCATCCAAATCGGACAAATGTCAAGAATAACGTTTTTTAACGGTCAAATTTTGAAACACTATATAGAAGTGCCATTTGTGTGTGATAACCTTTCTATATACCAAATTTCATTAAAATCCACCTATATATAAGAAATAACGGCAGAATAACGGTTTTTAAACGGTTGTTTAATCCCTTTTCAGCATTACATCACTTACACATGGACAGAGGATCCGATTTGTCACAAGATCATCCAAAGCGCTTATAAATTGGCCAAGTACTTTCTGAGACATTCCATAAAGAAGAAAAACCGTTACAGGCCGTTACAACCGTTAGTAACGCCTTAGCAGATAAGGTTGACAAGAAGAAGCCACTCCATACACATGCACATCTTTCGCTTCCATTCGTTGGGATTGTGTGCACTTGGCAGGCAGTCTTTCTCCAGTCCTCCGTCCGGCCTCCTCCTCCTCTTCCTCGTCCATCGCCCACAGGGTGATCAGCACTGACCTAGGAAGTGAGAGACTCCCAGTCCCTGTGGATGGAGTATGGTTCAGAGCGGGTTTACCAGGTGCCGTGTGCACCATGCATGGCGCGCACGGTAAAGAACCCAAGGTAACAACGGTTTTTTTTTTTCTTGGAGGGGAAACACGCGCAGCTGTCCCAAGAGTTTCTTCCTACTGTTAAGGGTATATCGCCGTGTAAAGCAAAATAAAGGTTAAAAGTAAGGAAGAATTTAATTACTGCGTATTGTGCGACCTGAGTATTGAAATATAATCGGGCGCTTTCTTTCTTTTTTCTTTCTTTCTTTTTATTTTTTTTTCCCCGACTCTTGCAAATTCCACTCCTCAAAATACGAGGTTTCAAGCTTTCGAAACTTTAATGCTTCTTCGTCAGATCTTCTTCTTCTTCTTCTTCTTCTTCTTCTTCTTCTCCTTCTTCTTCTTCATCATCATCATCATCGTCATCGTCATCGTCATCGTCTT
>CM031612.1:45911612-45929112 GCA_018398815.1 Conus ventricosus | reverse complement strand
AGTTCTTTTTACCACGTCAGTTCCAGCTGGACCACGGAAACGAGCTATATTCAGTTCCAGCTGGACGCCCGAACACATCATTCTGAAGGCGTACGGACTTTACCGAAGTCTCGAGGGAGGCTACCGACTTACTTCTAGATGCGATCACGCGTGGACGGCGAGCGGAGATTCTCCTTCCTCAAGCCTTAACGTGTTCATTCAATTTAACAAGTGTGATCTGTCCATAGGTAAGAACAGAATAAACGTGCGACTATCGTGCTCGTCTGTACGAGCTTACCACCCCGCCTTCAAAGTATACGCGCACAATGCAGACGAAGTTTTTGATCCACTCGAACGGGCTCGGCAATTGTCGGAACAGCTCGTTTCCGCGGTCCTGCTGGAACTGACGTGTTAAAAAGAACTTAGTGGCCCGGCATGGTTGCACGAACCGAATCCACTTCTTTCGAGTATCTGGATCAGATGGAAATGTGTGCAAAGAATATCCGTCTCCTGCTGAGCTGCTGCACTCACCTACAGCACAATATCTGCCACCCCCTCGTGACTTTTTAGGCTGTGGAGGATCGCAACTCGTGTTGATTTCACTTGGTGTTGGCTTGTTGTGTAGGTCACGGCTGACGGCCAGTCCATCAAGTGACGTCACGGTTTTCGGTCTACCGCGCGGGGTTTGAACAGGTGTGCAAAACTCGTTTTTTATCTATTAAATTCTTCCGGCGATTTTTTTTGAAAAATGAATACCATACTGTAGTTATATGACATGTAGACCTGTTTTTAACAAATTATCGAAAATCTCTAAAGTAGACCTTTAACAGCTGTAGACCCTACCACACAGTAAACGGGGGAAGAAGCCCTGTTACAAGTCGGAGAGAGAGAGAGAGAGAGAGAGGAGAGAGAGAGAGGAGCGAGCGTGCGTGCGAGTGAGTGAATTGAAACGTCAGCGTGAACATAACTCGGCAATGTCGGACGGCGGGTGTAGATGCACTGTTCCCACAGCATGGCAGTGCTAGGAGGGAACAAGAGCCCTCGTGGAGAGTGATCGCAAAAACTCCGCCGTGGACCGACGACGCCATCGATTTATTCATGGAAGTTTGATATTGAATGTGAGGCGTAATAATATCTGATGATGATTATTTTTGGGATTTTGTGTGGTTTCATGCTGCTCCTCCTGTCTTTTGTCTTTACCCTGGCTTCTCGTACATCTGGCACGCCCGTCCCTTCCCTCAGCCTAGTTTTCCTTGCCGTGGCAGAGTTGTCAGTGCAGTCTTTCCTTTCCTTCCTTTAAGATTGTTTTTCCAGTCTGTAATTGACTTTTTGGGCGGGCTTGGATGAATCTTTTTCTTCTGTTTGGTTTCTATTTTAACCCTCCCTCTCTCTCTCTCTCTCTCTCTCGTTTCTATTTTAACCCTCTCTCTCTCTCTCCCCCCCCCCCCTCTCTCTCTCTCAGCCCCCTTCATTCTCTGTCGCTCTGTCTTTCCCCTATCCTTTGTTTCTTGTTGCGTTTTTTCTTCCTTTCTTCCAGCTTGTCTTTCCCTTTGATTTATTCATCCAGCGTGATAAAGGGTTCCGGTAACTTACTGTGCAACATGTTTTGTATATCTACGTGGGAAAGAGTATGGTTGAAACGTGCTTACTTGAAAATATAGCTTTTCAGTTGTGCTTTGAAAGCAGGCAAGGTAGGTAGATTTTGAAACGTGGAAGGCAGTGCGTTAACAAATATGTTGGACGGCAAAGTTGAAGTTAATTCTCGCAAACGATTCGAGGTTTCATTTATGGGATTTTTGAGAGTTTTGAACTGGCAGAGCGGATAGTATACTAAAACCGATTTGCCCACAGAGTAAAGGACAAGAATGACAGATGAAAGCCGTTGAAAAATTGGTAAGCAAGAGTTGCCAGTTTCTATTGGCAACGAAATTTCACAGCATGTCAGAGAAGTTAGGGATTTCACACGGGGCAAGTGAATCGTGCATTCTTTCTTCCGTTTTTCCATTTTTTTTTCTGCCTCTCTCCTCCCATCCGTTCATGCATTCTTTTCTTCTGCCACTGAAGCGTTCTTTCTTTCTTCCTTCTGAATTATCGCCCTTTCCCCCTTTCTTTGATTGATCGATTGGTTTATTCGTGTTTTCATGTATTTTCTGCTCTTTTTGGCTTCGTTCCTTCCTTTACAGCCTTTGTCTTGTCGTTGGTTTTCTTTCTTACGGCATACCTTCCCTCATCCTTTTATTTATCCTTTATTTATTATTGTTTTGTGCGGCCTAGTCTACAATGAGTCTTCGTCAGTACTCCTGCTCAGTTCATACACACTCTACCAGACTCAGTCCCTTCCGTCTCCGCTCCACTCTTCCTCTTGTCCCCGCTACTTCTCACCCATCACCTGGCAGCCTCTTACGTCCCCACCCCATCTCTCTCTCTCTCTCTCTCTCTCTCTCTCTCTCTCTCTTCTCTCTCTCTCTCTCACACACACACACACACACACACACACACACACACAAAAGTACACAGACAGACAGACAGACAGACAGACACACACAACACACACACACACACACCACACACACACACACACACACACACACACACACACACACACAGTGTGTCATGGCCAGCAGTACACAGGGAAACTTCAAGTGTCAGTCGTTCGGGCATCCTCTAGAGTAAACCTGCTCTGCAGCTGAATGACGTCAGTGGTGTTCAGGAATACCGGGTCTGATTGAGCACACGCAGGTCACCCTCATGTGTCTGTGCTAATGCCTTTTTGATTGTTGTGCTCGAAGAGTGGAGAAAAGTGTGTGCAGGACGAGGGGTGGGAGGGAGGCGGAGAGGTGGCTGGATGGGGAAACTTTTGCTTTAGGTCTTTGGTCGGGTACGTAGGAACGTTCGTTACTAAGAGACAGCCCCCCCCCCCCCCCCACACACACACACACCTTTCCTCTCCCCAGTGTACAGTATATCACGTGAAGTCACCTTTCAGCATCTCCTTCGCCTCCCAGCCCTCGCCGTAATACCGTCTATCTTTATCTCCCTTTCTTTCTGCCTTTCCCGTCTTCTCTTTGTTTCTGTCTCTCTTCCTCCCAATCCTTTCCTTCAGTCACTTTCTGTTTCCTTTCTCTTCTCTTCCCCCCATCCCTGCTCGTCCCCATTCTCCCTTTTTTTTTTTTTTATTTGCCTTCTTCACACTTCCTATTGGAGCGGACAAGCTTTATTGCCCTAGAATAGCAGTTTCCCCTGCAATATTAGGACAAGAGGAAAAAAAAGTCCGTCAGAAAAAAGTCTTATGCTGTTGTCTTTGAGGATACGAACTGTTTTTCCTAGAATGCTTATTGTTTTCCGTCTTTCCTAGAGATCACAACTGTTTCGCCATCACATGGAAAACCGTTATTGTAGTTGTCTCCATAACGATCACTACTGTTTTCATTGTTTCAGTAGGGATTTAGTAATGATCACTTAAAAAAAAAAAAAAAAACCCTGCAAAAATTGCGAAAGCAGTCGCGATCCGAGGGATCACGTCCCTTTTTCTTATTCTAGCTGGCAGTCCATGTAGTAATACCAGCGATGCTAGTGCGCATACTCTCGTCAACAACAACAAAGAAAGTATTATGATCCATATCCCATTTATCGCCGTTTTCCGCGAGATAATACCCGTTTTTGACAGGAAAAAAACGACGATAATAATCAAGATCGTCAGAAAATATGGAAAACATTTGTCCAAAGAATACGGGGACTACAGTGGTGATCCTGATGGAAACATTGTAATTCTATAGAAAACAGTTGTAATCCTTGGGGATTATACTAACGATAACTGTTTTTGCTGTTTTCGGTTCTTTTTTTTTCCGCTGAGGGAAAACAGCTGGTTTACCCGACTCGGTGAGAAAACCGGCTATTACCGCCTTTTGACGCAACTATGCTCCCATATCTTCCTTTCACTGTTTTGCTTCTTGCTTCTTTCCATTCGTTTCTTTTTACTCGTTCCACCTGCCAGTCAGTCTGTCTGCCTGCTGTCTGTCATTGTGAACGTCTGTCTGTCTTTCTCTGTGTATGTGTGTGTGTGTGTGTGTGTGTGTGTGTGTGTGTGTGTGTGTGGTGTGTGTTCTCTTTGTCCCGTTCTTCCTGTCTGTCAAACTCTCTCTCTCTCTCTCTCTCTCTCTCTCTCTCTCTCTCTCTCTCTCTCTCTGTGTGTGTGTGTGTGTGTGTGTGTGTGTGTGTGTGTGTGTGTGCGCGTGCGTTTTTTTCCCCATTCTGTTTCAATTGCTTCTCTTTCTGTCTCTGTTTACGTTTGTCTCCTTCTGTCTCTTTTCCGTCTCTCCATTTCCTCTCTGCTTCTCTCTCTTTCTGCCTCTATCTCTCTGCCTCTCTCTCTCTCTCTCTCTCTCTCTCTCTCTCTCTCTCTCTCTCTCTCTCTCTCTCTCTCTCCCCCTCTCTGTGCATGTGCGCGCGCGCATTCTCCGTCTCTCTGTGTTCCTGTTTTTCTGTGTTTTTCATTCTGTATCCCTTTGCCTCTCTTTCTGTGCATTTGTCTTTTTCTGTCTGTGTCTGTCTGTGTCTCTGTCACACACACACACACACACACACACACACACACACACACACACACACACACACACACACACACACACACACCAGCTGTGCGCCAGCAGAATTGTCCATTGTCGACAAATGAAGTGGCATCCTGCAGTTTTCGCCCGCAGGCCTAAAGTATAAAAAAAATAAAAAAAATGCGTGAAAAGAATGTTCATTTCCTGTCTCTTATCATGAACAATAAGAACAACGAAACAATTTCTCCCTAGACTTGTTTCAAACTTGCGTTGACTCGAAGTGACACGGGCCATAATTAACAGTATATGGAATTTTTTTTTACTACAGGATTTTCTTATGTTGTTGTTGGGGCAGTCCTTATGAGAAATCGATTAGAGGTTTGCTTGATTTTGATTAAAGCGCGGATTTTCCCCTTCATATTCATTCTCCATTTCATCCCACAGTTGTAGGACATGACAATGGCTGACCAGAGTGCCCGTAGGTCTTGTCTCCTTTCACCAAGACAATGGGACTTTTAATAGTGATGCAATTACCTTCGTCGTCCTTGAAATTTGTCCATTTGAATTTGATATTCTCGCTTAGAGATCTTTTTCATGACCGGATGGGATCGTGCTTGGAATCTTAACTTAGGACATGGAGTTTATCACTTTTGTCTTTGTTGTCCGAGCCTGAGGTTAGGACGCTGGTTTCGTCACGTTTGCCTTTGCAGCCTCAACATTAGGTTAGGACAGGGACTGAAGCACTTCTGTCTTTGCTGCCGTAACTGCATGTTGGGACATAGACTTCATGATTGTTTGTTGCTGTCTTTATCAGATATAGTGATGTGGACTTTTATCACTTTTGCCTTTACTATTTTAACCGTAGGTTAGGATGTGGACGTTATGAGTGTTTGTCTTTGCTATCTGAACCAGAGGTCAGGACGTGGACTTATCACTGTTGTCTTTGCTGTCTTAACCGTAGGTTAGGACGTAGACTTCATTGCTGTTTTCTGTGATGTCTCACCTTTTCTTTTTGCCCCATCAGAGGCATTACTTCTGCACCGCACATTCCGGGTCCCCCATACACGACCCACCCAGGTTTTTAGACCCAGCCATAGTCCACGGGGAGCAGTCAAGAAGAAGTCGGCATGACGAGACTCACTGGAGGAGGCTGCGGTGTTGCCAGATCACTTCTGTGTTGTTCCGTGGTGCCTGCTATGTTCCTTCGTAGGCAGGACATACCACACTAAGCACCCTGTTCATGGCAATGATTATTGGCCGCTGAGCTAGAGTGAGTGGGTGGTCCCATCCGGTGGACAGCACGACACCCGCTCAATTGCAGTCCTTGTGAAGTTACTGACACCGATAGTTTTGACACGAATTCACCACGGGCGCAGCTCTTCAGAGGAAATGGAAACTGAGATCACCAGGAGAGCAGGACATGGAGGCCACAACATTTGAGAATTTGGGAATTCAACCCTTGAATTAATGAGGTAGGCGAAGGGGAGATGTCATGCTTTCTTCCGTGTCCGATTGAAAATCGTCAATGAATGTAGACAAGATACCTGTTTTGTTATTGTTGTGTGACCGAGGGATGTAGGCAAGTCTTATGGAGCACATCGGCAATCAGGGACCTCCACAACGCTTTATCCTCCGTCAGAGCAATAGCAGCAGGAGAGAGAGAGAGAGAGAGAGAGAGAGAGAGAGAGAGAGAGAGAGAGAGAGAGAGAGAGAGAGGAGAGAGAGAGAGAGAGAGAGAGAGTGAGTGAGTAACCAGCCCTGTCCATCTGCCTTTGGGACCTCCACTCTCTACTTTAGAATGGTCCTAGACAGGGAGTCATGACGAGATAAATGTCCACCCTCCACTGTACCTTTGTAGTATGGTCCTGGATAGGGAAGAATGATGAGATATATGCCCACCCTCCACTGTGCCCTATAGAATGGTCCTGGATAGGGAATCATGGCCAGATTCATATCCATCCTCCACTGTACTCTGTAGGATGCTCTTGGACAAGGACTCATGGCAAGACACATTATCACCATCCAGTGTACCTTGCAGGATGGCCTTGGACAGGGAGTCATGGTGAGATACATGTACACCCTCCACTGTACCTTGTTGGGTGGCCTTGGACAGGGAGTCATGGTGAGATACATGTCTGCTTCACTTAACCCCGTGAGATGGTCTTGGGCCAAGTTTCATGGCGAGATACACGTTCACCCTCTGATCTACCCTGTAGGATAGTCTTGGACATGGATTCGTGGTGAGATGCATGTCCATTCTCCCACTTTACCTTTTAAGATGGTCTTAGACCAGGAACTCGTGGCGAAATGGAAGTCTGTACCATGCAAAGACTTTCACTTCAGTGATCAATAACAATGGGATGTTTTTATTCACTTCTTATCAGCCCTTTCTTTCACCTACCCCTTTGTGTGTGTGTGTGTGTGTGTGTGTGTGTGTGTGTGTGTGTGTGTGTGTGTGTGTGTGTGTGTACACAATCATTGTCATAACAGTGACAGGGAAATTCTCTACGGCACTTGTCTCTCACTAATTTGTTTTTGTTCCACATGTGTATGACCTTGCCTTTACACTAATGGGTATACGGGACTTCTTTGTCTTCCGGCAGTGTTGATCTGGCTTGTAGAGGCTTGTAGTCGTTAGTCCTTGGCGACTTTAGGTCTGGGCTGATCTGCTGGGTCTCAGCCGACCTGCCCCTCTCCTTCCCGCTTATCGACCTTTCCTTCAGTCCTTCCCACCCCAGCCCTCCCTCCTTACACTGTCTGATCCTTTTCCAGCCTCTCATTTCCTCACACCCTCCTGATGCCAGTTACCCCCAGGAGTGGAGGAGAAAGAAGTCTGGCGGAAGTGCAAGGGATGGACTCACCATCGTCTGCAGCCGTGGCGGCTGATCGCAAAATGAAAGAGAGGGGAGGTGTGTGTGTGTGTGTGTGTGTGTGTGTGTGTGTGTGTGTGTGTGTGTTGAAGGGGGGGGGGGGGTGATGTCAGGAAGCAGTGGACCTCGTTAACCACCTCCTGGTCTTTCAACTCACAAGACTGATGACAACTGACCGGCAGGCATCCCATGCCATCCCATCGGGCGCCCTGGTGCTAACTGGTTGATACAGAGAGGATGGGAAGGGGCTGGGTGGTGGGGGACACCTAACTGAGTGAGTGAGGGGCCTTGAAGAAGCGAGGGTGGTCTGGAGAGGAGCAGTTTCTAACGAGTGCAGCTTTTTTGAGGTAGGACCCGCTCCCCAAGGGTACGGGAGTCCATTGTTTTCCCTGCAAAGACTCAGGTTCCAGGATGGCGGTCAACAGTCGTTCTAATGACATAAGGTCATGGTGTTCCTCAGTGTAGCACGCCATATCTGTTATCACGCCAGAGAGGTCCCAGAATACTTTTCGCCCACACAAGAAATACTTCAGGGTACTACTAGTAAGTGTGTGGAAAACACCAACATCACTCGACAGAAACTGTCACCCAACTGTTTCCCCACTGCTTCGAAATAATCGTTTGAGAATCTGAGGAGACTCTTTTACTTGAAAAGTAGACTGGATTTTCCCCCCTTTTGCTTGAACGCTTTCTTTCATACTTATACTTTATTCTCTTCCGGTTAATGATACGTGAGGGCAAAAGATAAAATGGGGGTACTAAATGGTCTTCTGAATCTGCTTAAAAAAAAACTTTTTTTTTTTTTAAAGCAAGAGTAGTAGATAGGGTGTGGCCTCGCGAGCAAGAACAAGATTTAAGACATTGCATTGAAGGAATTAGAGAGCTCGGTGGTTAGCCTGCCAACGGGGAGACGATGCAGATGATAGGATAGAACTAGTGTTTGTTGCCTCCGCGTAGGGGTACTTGTTCTCACCTCCATCCTTTGGCTGGTGCTACTTGGCTTGTTGGTTTGCTTCATCGCATGTTTTTCAGTAGGATTACAGAAGAACAAGTGAGTACATTTGAAGCAAACCTTTTCTAGAAGAAGTAAATTTGACCCACGGGTGAACCCATTCAATTCGCTGCAGATTCGTTGTTCGGATCTGCAGGTGACGTAGCATTTTGCAGAATCATGACGTGTTTGGTATTGAAATAATGACCTCACCGATGTTTATAAAAGTTGGTGGAAACATGGCGTGGGGGCGTGGGGCCGAAGGTGAAGGACGAATCTGTCGGTTTTGGTTGTGGATTGGTTGTGCGGATTCGGATCTTTGGGAAGAAACGGGATTCGCTATTATCGTGGATTAGTTGACCAACTGTCCTCTGATCGTGGACATGGTGAAGTTAATGTTACAGACTGAGAATTGTTTGCAAATGAAGAGGTTTTTGGTGGGACCTGTTCGGAGTGATCACTGTCTACGAAGGAATAGAGTTTCTTGGGATCTGTTACAGAGTTATAACTGTCCACAAATTAAAACGTTTTCATGAAATCTGTTACGGAGTGATAACTATATACAAATTAATATACAAATTATGGAACCTGTTACGGAGTGATAACTATCTACAGAGTTGTAGCTTTTCATGGAAATTATTACGAAATAATAACTACCGACGAATTGTTTTTATAGAACCTGTTTTCAGAGAGAAAATATCTGCCAGTTAAAAGGTTTTCATGGAATGTGTTAAGGAGTTATGAGTAGAATGATCACTATGTGTCACTTAAGGTTTTTATGGAATGTGTCACAGAGTGATAACTATGATTTTAATGGAATGTGTTAAGGAGTGATAATCAGAATGATCACTCCTGCCAGTTAAAAGATTTCAATGGAATGTTTTACGGAGTGATAATTGTCAACAATTTTTTTTTCATTGAATGTGTGACAAAATGATAAGTACCGCTGGAATTCATAGGTTTTCATAGAATCTGTCACGGAGTGATCACTATCTATCAATTAAAAGTTTTTCATGGAATCTGTTACGGAGTGATGACTATCTGCGAATTAAAAGGTTTTCATTGAATCTGTGACGGAGTGATCACGATTTACAAAGTGATACGTTATCATGGAATTCATTCCATACTGCCTGCGCGTTCTGCTTGAAAGGAAAAGGTACATGGGAAGTTAATCGTTTAGTCCTTACCAGTAGGACTTCCCCCAAGAGGAAACTAACGTTGTTTTCCATTATGGACCAACCCCAAGGGCAGATCTAAGTGTCCTTCCACCTTGGCAGAGGTCTGGGCTTTTCCGACTACCCTCAAGTTAGTAGTGGGCTTTCTCTCTCCACACCGTGTCCGGGCTGGCTGGCCCGTTCCTCCCAGTGACGCTCCGTTTCTGATGCTGGGAGTTGCTGGCACAGCCTGCAGTATAATGGCGCGCAGTTGCTGACGTCAGTGAAGGGAGATATTGTCACGGTGGACGCAGTAATGTGACTGACGTCAGTGAGGGGAGATGTTGTCACGGTGGACGCAGTAATGTGACTGACGTCAGTGAGGGGAGATGTTGTCACGGTGGACGCAGTAATGTGACTGACGTCAGTGAGGGGAGATGTTGTCACGGTGGACGCAGTAATGTGACTGACGTCAGTGAGGGGAGATACTGTCACGGTGGACGCAGTAATGTGACTGACGTCAGTGAGGGGAGATGTTGTCACGGTGGACGCAGTAATGTGACTGACGTCAGTGAGGGGAGATGTTGTCACGGTGGACGCAGTAATGTGACTGACGTCACTGAGGGGAGATGTTGTCACGGTGGGCGCAGTAATGTGACTGACGTCAATAAGGGGAGATGTTGTCACGGGGGGGCGCACTAATGTGACTGACGTCAATAAGGGGAGATGTTGTCACGGTGGGCGCACTAATGTGACTGACTTTCAATAAGGGGAGATGTTGTCACGGTGGGCGCACTAATCAGTAATGTTACTGACGTCAATAAGGGGAGATGTTGTCACGGTGGGCACACTAATGTGACTGACGTCAATAAGGGGAGATGTTGTCACGGTGGGCGCACTAATGTGACTGACGTAAATTAAGGGGAGATGTTGTCACGGTGGGCGCACTAATGTGACTGACGTTGATGAGGGCAGTCGCCGTCAAGCTGGACACAGCGGTGTGGCTGACGTTAATGATGCGAGTTGTTGTCACGGTTGTCGTAGCGGAGTGAGCAGGCTACGCCTGCAGTATACAAGACGTGAGAATGCCCCCGTTTGGTGGGCCAGTCACAGAGCAGTAGTACTATGTATATGGTACGAGGAGGGGGCGGGAGAGGGGGGGGGGGGGGATAAAAAATGGCAGTTCACAGTTCAAGATTTTCTGTCTTGTAAACATAATATTTATTTTGTTTGTTGCCCAGAGGAAGTAAATTTGAAAGAGAGAGAAGCCGAATTATAGTTTTAATCTCTCTGTGTGTCTCTGTCTGTCTGTCTGTCTGTGTCTGTTTCTCTCTCTCTGTGTCTTTGTCTGCCTGTCTGTCTGTGTTCTCTCTCTGAGAGAGAAGCTGAATTAGAGATTTAAACTCTCTCTCTCTCTCTCTCTCTCTCTCTCTCTCTCTCTCTCTCTCTCTCTCTCTCCTTGTGTAGGTAGGTAGGTGGAGATTTGGGTTCGGATAGGGGGCTTGGTGATTCGCCGAACAGTGTGTCAGGTGTCTGTTGATTGGTACACGACAGCAGCAAACTGCCTTTTTTTCGGGTACGCCACAAACGCTGATGATCCTTGAAGTAGGCGAAACGACTGACCAGCGTATGGGACGTGTTGCAGCTTAGCATGCAGGGCAGCAGAAAGAGAACACGCCCCAGTATAACGACAACAAAGCAACAGCAGCGATTTATGTGGGACCCTTCCGTGTTGAGCTCGGAGCGCATGGAGAGCTAGCCCAGCCCAAAGCCAGAGAAATGACCACCTTCACAGCAAGTTGCAGCAGCAGGGAATGACATGGATGTCCGATAACGGCCTGGACGTGGGCAGTGATATCGACAGCTTTTAGCCCCTCCGTTCACGTGAAAGCCAGATTCTTGTTTTTAACGAGACTGGCCTTTGACAACGCCAGTGCTCCCAGCAGTTTACTCACGGAGAGCGTCAGACTTGCCGCCTGAATGGCGGCAGGACTGACATTGAACAGCTACTGCCGGATACTCTTTTCACTGAAAGGTTTCTCTTGTTACCCCATGTAGTGGCAGTTAAATTCACATCATGCTCCAATTCTGCCGGCAACTGTTTCACTCTCCATGAAGAAAAAGCAAAGAAGTTTTGGGAAGTAACCCGTATTTTTTCTGTTTCGTTTGTTTGTTTATTATAATTTTCATTTTGCTATATTTTGTTGATTATTCTAATCTTAGAGAAGAAATACTCTTTCGACATATCCCAGTCGCACAAGTCTGGATGGGGTTCCTACCTGTGGGACGTAGATGTGTTTGTTTTTGCCCCCCCCCCCCCCCCCCCCCCCCCCCCCCCGCCCCTCCTGTGTATCCCCCTCCTTGCCTTCTCACTAGTAGCATTTGCATGCCGCTCTCTGTGCCCCGCCCCCTCCCCTCACCTCCCCAAACAGCCACACCCACAGTCTATACTGCTGACATTGCTCACCTGAGATGTGTGCACGAGCTTCAATCAAATTGAACGTCATGGGTCTGCTCGCGCATCTTTTCTTTCTTTCTTTTCTTTTTTTTAAATTTTTTTTTAAACGTTTGCTGTATATCTGTTTTTGTGTTCCGGTGTTTCAAAAATGATCAATATTGTGAATGAATTGAAAAAAAATTCAGCAGTAGTATAGTCGCTTGACTGTTCACGAGACATCACATGTATGTCTATAGCGTAAAAACCAGTCATGAATTGCATTTGAAATAAGGTTTTTTTTTGTTGAGTCATCAGAATGATGTCACTGCAACAACTCCAACAGTAACGTCAGTGCGCAAGGCAAACATGAAAATGAATAACGATGCAACCGAGAACGCGAGGCAGGATACTGCTTTCAAGTCAATAGTCAAGTCTTTAGCTAGGAATTCAAGCCTGACCAGCGTGTGTTGGGCAAATGCACTAGTCAGGCACTCGCTGAGTCTTGTCCACGAGACCCTCTTTTCCAGTCCTGTCTTTTCAGTTATTCTTCCATCTAGCTGTACATTCAGTGCTTTCTGGTCATTTGGCGTAGCAGACCATGACATGTGGTGTCCAGCCCACTGTGGTCTTATGGTGTAACAGACCATGACATGTGGTGTCCAGTCCACTGTGGTCTTATGGTGTAACAGACCATGGGATGTTGTGTCCAGGACACTGTGGGTAATGCTGTGCAGCAGACCGTGAGATGTGGTGTCCAGAGCTCTGTTGTCTTCTGACGTAGCAGACCATGAGATGTGTCCAGGGCACTGTGGTAATGCTGTGCAGCAGACCGTGTGATATGGTGTGGCACATACAGACTTGTAGGCACCTTGTGACATGTCTTTGCTTAGACTGAAACTAAGACACAACTTGAGGTCAGGTGGTGCTGGTGTATGGAGTCAACAGAATGATGTCAAGTCAGCAAGAACGACTACAGTCCATTCTATTTTTCTGGTCTTCTCCAGCTGTACATTACTGTCCGGCCCTTCCGTCCCTCGGTTGATACTCACCTCTTTCAGATCCCTTCAGTTTCCGTACCAAGATTCCGGAGAGGACTCCCCCCCCCCCCCCCCCCCCCCCCCAAGCGCCCTCTGCGTGGAACAAACTTTCTTTCTGTCACCGCGCTTCAAATATTGTCTCTTCTTTCAAGTCATCTGTCAACGCTAAAGAGCTTACCGACTTTTCGATCTTTCCCTTTGGCATTGTGTTTCTGTCAGTATTGTGTGTCTGTCAATATTGTGAGCGCGCATGTGCACGCCTGCACTTGTGTGCGCGTGTGCGCGCGCGCGCGCGTGCGTGTGCGTGCAAAGACCTCTGTAAACACTTAAGGCTATTTATAGATTAAGCCCCATGAATATCCATCATTACTATCATTATTACTACTGCTGTTGTAATTGAGGTTGTGGTACTCGTACACAGTGACTTGGTTCTTTTCACTTCTAACGCAGACCATGCAGCCACGTTGTGAAAGGAGGGTTGAAGGGTGAGTTGGACCTGGAGATGGGGGTGACAGGGGCGAGAGGGAGGTGGGTAGCGGAGAGGGGGGTGGTGAGCCTTTTTTAAACTCTCCCCACCCCTTTTGTCTCCTGTCCCACATCCAGCCCTTCCACCTCTTTTCGTACTCCATCCACCCATCACACAGCGATAGGGCTTTGAAGAGACACCAAAGACAGTTTCGCTCACGTATTAGGCCATCAGGAGCTGCCTTCACGTTGGGGGTGGGGGTGGGGGAGGGGGGTCTATTGATCTGCTGATCGAAATAGAAAATAGCTGTGTTTGTGTCAGAGGAAGCGATCAGGATCGGTTTGAATTGACCTCCCGTCAGGTCTCCGGTTTGCCCTGTCACTGACTCTGTGCGTGCGTGCGTGCGTGCGTGCGTGCGCGCGCATGCGCGCGCGCGCGCGCGCGCGTGTGTGTGCGTGTTAGAGAGAGAGAGAGAGAGAGAGAGAGGAGAGAGAGAGAGAGATGGGGGTGGGGGGGGGTGTCAGTCAGTCACATTAAGACTGGATTCCGCAAGGACTAGCTGATAGCCTAATGCTTACGGCATGGAAATCAGAGATAGAGAACTGCCCTCAGCCTTGCGAAGGAGGGACCTTTTTGTTGTTTGTTTGCTCAGGCCGACCATTTGTGCAAGATAGGGAGTCCCGAGCCATACAAAGAAAGGGTCTCTCTGTCTCTTTCTTTCGTTCGTTCTGTTTTAGTTTTGTTTGTTTACTCGGGCCGACCATTTCAGCCAGACGGGGAGTCCACAGCCGCCCACACCTCGTCAGTCTGAGGAAAGTTTTGACGAGGACTGGTTTGCAGTGATTCCTCCCAGCATCCGCAAAGCCTCCATTCTCTTTAAAAAGAAAACAGAAAAGGTACCAGATGTACTATTCATATATCGCGGGGGGGGGGGGGGGGGGGGGGGGGGGGGGGGGGGGGGGGGTATGAGTTTAGTTCTGAAGAGCTTCGATTCCTCACACGCTGCGGACAACATTAGAAAGGGGGGGGGGGGGGGGGGGGGGGGGGGGAATCGTTGCTGTCGCAGTGATCGTTGTTGCCGTAGTTAATCGATCTCTATCACTTAAGGATCACCCCTCTCGTTCTCGATCAGTTTTTGGAAAAGCAGAGAGTTTAGCGGTGAGTGCTTAGGCGTATGATCCTAATTCAGCTGGCTCTCCTACTACTTCGGTTTTCGGCAGTGGCGGCCGTACAGCTAGCAAAGGCCAGTTTGGGTATCTATTAAAACATAATGGAAGTTTCGCGCGCGTAATAGTCATTTAGTGGCAAGCTTTCCAAAGAGAAAGATACGTACTGACTAAATACGAACATATACTAACACGCGTGCGTACATATGTACGCGTACATATCCATGCGCGCACGAACATTACTCGGAGACACAGACACAGACACAGACACAGACGCACACTCACGACCTCTGTCTGTCTCTCTCTTTCTCACATATGCGTGCGCCCGGAGGGACACACAGACACACGCACATACACAGGCATGTGCGCGCGCACGGACTCCCTCGATGTACGTGTACGCCCAGCCTTTGTGTGTGCTTATACAAAATGGACAAGAAAGCTAAGGCATGAAGGTAAAGCAGAGATCTATGAAGTTTTGACCTTTCTCCGGCAAAAAGATAAAGCGCAGATCTATTGATGATGTTTTGACCTTTCTCTTCTTATCTTCTGCTTTAAGGGGAGTTCTACATCGTTGATAGATTAAAAGACAGAAAGGATTAGGACAGGAGAGTAGGGGGAGGAGTAATAGAAAAAAACAGGAAGAGGAGGAGGAGAAGAGAAAAAAAATGTAGGTGGAAGGGGATAGGGAAGGATGAGGGGGCCTCAGAAGGGAGAATAGAAAGCAGTGTTGAGGTGGCGGATAAGGTAAATGAAGATTAGGGGTGGAGATGGGAGATGAAGAAGGAAGAAGATGTCATAGAAGGAGAACACTAGATATCAGGATGAATGGGAACGGGTGATGATAACAAAGTCAGTAGATTATCACAAGACGATACTGATGATGATGATGAAGATGATCATGATGATGATGACGACGGGGATGATTCATTTTACTGACTACCTCGGGCAGCGAGTGTTGTGCCTCAGTCAGAAGGGAGCTGTGATCGTCCACATGACCTCCGCCATTCTCTCTTGTAGGGATGGGACCGAGGATATTGGGAATAGTCGGACACCGTTCTACGTGGACCACACAGAAACGGTTCTCTGCAGCGTGCTCAGCTAGCCTGATCCTGATCCCTGTACCCACAGAACGATTTCTTTCAAGGGCATGCGCGCGTTCGCGCGCGCGGCACACGCACACACACACACAGTCACACTCATGCACACGCGCGCGCGCGCGCACGCACGCACGCACGCACACACAGACAATAAACACGCATATACGCAGAGGTTTATGCTGAGGTTAACGCAATAAAAAGTAACATCCTGTCTGACTCATTTCATTTTGTTGGAAAATTTCTGCTGTCGATAAACTTTTTATTTTCAATGTTAATCAGATTTGGTCGGCGCCTCTCGTAGGAATGCATTAACCGTGATTGTGGTTTGATCATAAACAAAGAAGCAAACAGAAAAGTGGTGCGATATATTGACAGAGCGAATGGCTGTTTGAGTATTGTGTATTCCCTCGAAAACATTTCTTTGTGACTGAGTTAGATTTCGAATATGCCACCAGCCGCCGTGGCGAAGTGGTTAGCGTTGCGGACTCCGGCTGGGAGGTCGTGGGTTCGAATCCCATCAGAGTCATGTGGGTTTTTTCTGCTCCGACGGCTCCTACCCAGAGTTGAGTTTGCTGCGGACTCAGTTGGGAAGACTGGGACACACAGTCGAGTTTCATCCACTTAATGGATGCGCTTCTGAGAGTGTTGCTCAAATTTCCTGACCAACACTGCAGGTGCCTGTATCTCTCGGGCCTGGTTGACGCCAGGATATATTATGAAAGGAAGCGTAGAGTACAGCCTGTCATGTAGTCTCAGACCGAAATGGAAATCCGTAGCATCATCTTAATCATCCTCATTCCATTGATCGGCATTAAAAAAAATGTCTCAAGTTCTGTGGCCCTTCATGCCCTGCTCTCATGGTGACCTCAATTTCGATGTCCTCTCCACGTCTGTGGCCTTGGTTTGGTTCCGTCGGGGTCACCGGTATCGGCGAGTCCATGGGGGCTGTCGTTGGACGGACGTGGTGGCGCCCTCCGGAGGGAGAGCTCACTCACGCCGGCTCCGCGACTAAGTAATTATTGTCGTCAGTAGGGGGCTTAGTAGGTGGTGTCCTGCGTATGTTAGATCAGAACAGGCGCCACTGAACACCACCGAAGTGACTCGGCAGCAGTGCAGTGTCTCCTCCGGTGGGTTGCCTCTTGACGACTTGACATTGACTGCTCCCTGTGGATTGCTGGTGCCGGGGCTGCGGCGGGGCCAGCCGGGCTATGGCTGTGGACGGGGTGTCGGAATGAGCGGCGTGGGTGCACTGCCTCTGAGGTGGCGCAGAGGTTGGGACAGCAACAAAAAAAAAAAAAAAAAAAAAAAAGATTTCGAATATGCCTCTTTGACAACTCTGAAGAGGAAAAGGCGGGAGGAATGGGTGGGTGGGGGGGGGGGGGGGGGGGGGTTGTATGTTATGGATCCGCCTTTGTGTCATCTTTAAGAGCGGATGTAAAGGGTGAGTTTTTAAAGGGGGGGGGGGGGGGTTGTTAAAGAAACGCGGGAAAAAAAGGGGGGGGGGTATCGAAAAATTGTAAAGAAGTGTATAAGGGGAAAGAAAGTAAAAATACCTAAAAAGGGGGTAAAGGGCTCTTTGAGAAGAAAGAAAGAAAAAAAAATCAAACGGGGAAAGAAACTGTTGCATAAACGAAGAAAGCGAAAGAGACTTACTAAAGAAAGAAAGGAAGTAAAGAGCAGAGGAAAGATGGCTACAGGTTAGAGAGGCAAAATAAAAGAAAGAAAGCGGAAAGATGGAGAGTAAAGTGTTAGAAAC
>CM031612.1:45869112-45906612 GCA_018398815.1 Conus ventricosus | reverse complement strand
ACGGGTACCGGGGTAGCAAACTAAACATGCACTGGAAGGACGCACGCACGCGCGCACGCGCGCGCGCGCGCGCGCACACACACACACACACACACACACACACACACACACACACACACACACACACACACACACGCGTGCGCGCGCGCATGCTCGCACATACAAAAGCGACCTTAAGGAAGTGCTTCAGTTTTGTTTCCATCACCTGTGTTTTTCTGTGTCCCTATGTTCATCTTTTCATATGTATATATATATGTGTGTGTGTGTGTGTGTGTGTGTGTGTGTGTGTGTGTATATATATATATAGTTAAAACAAGTTAAAAGAGGAATCTTAAAACTATCTACAAATTTGTTTCAAGCGTGTTGCGCTGTCATCAGGATGGTTTTTGGTTTGCCCACCGCCGATGTAATATAGCGTGTGGGCTCCCGTTTGACAGCGCAACACGCTTGAAACAAATTTGTAGATAGTTTTAAGATTCCTCTTTTAACTTGTTTTAACTAATGTTGCTCCCCAAGGGGTTGAGCACTTAAAAATTGTTTTAGGCATTTTTATATATATAATATATATATATATATATATATATATATATATATATATATATATATACATACACATATATACATACACACACATATATATATATATATATATATATATATATATATATATACAAGACAAGACAAAGTTTTATTTGAGCTAGGCCTTCTGCCCATGTCAAAAGGGGAGGGGGGGGGGTAACAAAGGGAAATCATATCATAATAATGTACATTAGATGAATAAAGTTAATTGGTACCGCCCTTTAATCGCGAAAAGGGGGGGAAAGGGATTGACAGGTCGAGGGGTTGGGCAGGGATCGGGTGGGACGGGGGGGGTGGGGTTGGAGGAAGGATGACGAAAACGCATGTTCATACGTCTGCAAAAATTGATCATTAAGCATCATATAAAGATGATTTCTAAAAGTAAAGCTTTAGACAGATACGGGGCCCAAGAGGCATACACATTCTTGTACAGAAAGCAAAAGGCTTAATTTAAACGCATTTGGATGGAACAATTTTTGGGGGTGGGATATACATTTTCGGATAGCTTTCTAGTAAGTAAAAAACCAATATAAAATGTAATTCTGATTTTCAGAATTAGGCAAAATGGACAGCTGTATTTTTTTTCCTTTTAGAATATCTATATCGGTGGGTTTCAACTGTGAGACACGAGTCTGACTTTTGGGACAATGTTTTCTGAGAGCAGGGTATTTAACAGTGAATAGATATGTTGGAACATCACATAATTGCCTGAACGAAGAATAGAATCTGAATCTTTCTTTTGTCATAATTTAGAATCAATATCCTTAAATGGCAATCAACTAGTCTTTGTTTAAAAGATGGACACAAAATATTTAACTTTTTCAACTCCTTGGTTCCCCCAAACGAAACCAAATCCGTTTTCTAAACAAGTAAAGCATACTTTTGGCTACCCAGTTCTTCTTACCGTTGCAAACAGAGCATAGAGCACTTTGTAAAAATTTCTTTGGAATACGGCTTTCGTCCATACGGTTAGTTTTAACCAATACTTGATTAATTTTATAGATGTCTGGATATAAAGTGGGTATCTCCAGATTCACAGTACACAAGTGCACATTGGTGTTTTCATACTCACATTCAACAGACGTTTAATGGCTAGTAGATGAATCTTTCAATTATGTTGATTGTGTCGACCACACTCAGATCATATGTTAACATAGGCTGAATTTGGCAATCAAAATTTTAAGAAAGTTTAGGATTATTTTTCCCCAAGTGACCATAGAAATTTCAAAACATTAAAAAACACCCTCTTCGCTTTCAGAGCCATATCCTCAAGTGAGTATGAAAACGTTAATCCTGTAGATACTATTACTCCGAGGTATTTATATTCATTTACTATTTCTAGCTGGAACACCTTTAGGGAAAACCATTTTTCTCGACAAGCGATATGGCCCCTTTTCAAAATATTACTATTTTAGATTTTTCTTCATTGACAGTCAGTTGAAGTCTGTAAACAGTGCTATTTAATTTCGTTCAGCGGGTTTGCTGAAGACCCACTTGGTGTTGGAAAGAAGAACGACGTCATCAGAAATAACATGATTAGAATCTGTAACAAGTCAGATGATAAGCTTATTCCGTGTTTACCATGTGTTACAACGTCATTAGCAAGTTCTTTAATAAACAGAGAAAAAAGAATAGGGCTGCAGTTTCCCGTTTTAACCACGGGGCACAAAAAAGCTTCAGAAAGATCATTATTTGCTCGGCTCTAGTTTTACAACTTGATAATATCTAATAGCTCGATACATTTTGCCATGAAAAACCATTTTTACGAAGAATTAAACCCACAAATGATTTCGTTTTTACTAAGTCAAAGGCTTTTTTAAAATCAATAAACGCAGCATAAAAGTTTCTTTCCAGAAGACAATGTTTTTGCACCAGACTTATATAAGTAAATATCTGATAACTGTACTATAGCTCTTTCTGAACCCGCCTTGTGATTCTTTTAAATATATTATTTTTCCCCCCATTGTGCCAAGCGTTTATTTATGATATAAGTATACAGTTTGCCACAAATGTTTAGCAATGAATACCTCTATAGTTGTCAGGCGAATTAATATCGCCTTTTTTGTGTATCGGGTGATAACTGATTCGGCCCTGATAAGTGGGAAAGTCCCAGAATCATACAATTTGTTGAAAATTTAGTGATGAATGAAAAATTAAAGGAGGAGGTTGTTTATAGAACTCGCCACTAAATCCATCTGGCCCGGCCCGCTTTCCTTTTTAAGCTCTGATTGCGTCTTTAACCTCTGATAACGTTTATTTTCTGAATTTAATGTGGTGTTCTCTATAATTCTATTATTAGCAAACCACTGACCTTCGAAAACAACATTTCATGAATGTTTCTCTTGTAGTATTTCATCTTGGATAGAATTACCGTTGAAAACCTTATGAAAGTGATCATACCATTCGTCTATTGTGATAGAAGTGTCTGGAATTCTAGTGAAAACTCTTGATTTTATAGTTCTCCAAAATGTCTTGGGACGTTTATATTTGCATCTAGTGAATCTAGCGTTGGCGTTTTATCTTGGGCTTTTTTCCTATTTAAAAGCCATTTATAATCCCTTTCCCTTTTATCAACGTATTTTGTGTCTGAGTTCTTCTGCTCGTTTTTCATTACTACAGTTAGTAAAAGTTTCTCAGAGCGCGTTGTAACTCCGATTTCATTTTCCTGCATTCGATATCAAACAAGGACTGTTTTGTGTTTTGCTTAATCAAATTTGTTTCTTCATGCACTGCCAGCGAGAGTCAGGTTCATAGAATTTCCTCAACGCGAGTTTACATCATTATCGATCAGTTCTGTAGCCTGATTAAAAATGTCTGTAAATATATGGGGACATAAATGTTGATGATATTCTTTAAATTTTTTCCGGGTCCAAAAAAACTTTTCTATCATAGTCTTCACTGGTTTCTTAGGGACATTTGCTAAAGACGTTGCAGGATGAATATAAGTTCTACGGGTGAATGTTTACATTCAACAGTATGTAGAAACTCGCAAGTTAAAAGGCGTATTCAGAATACATCTAGACATAAGAAAAATAATCAATAACACTTGATCCATTATGTGCAATTATTTAAATTCACCATTCTTATCTCCTGGTAGAAGACCTTTTAAATATCACAAATGAAAATTGTTCACACAATTTAAGCAATATCGGCCAAATTCATTTGTTGCATTATCTTTAGATTTTCTCCTAAATTGTTTTCAGTTCTGTACTGTCTCCTTCCATATAACGGTGTCTGGGGGGGAAAGAACTCTTTGGCGTTAGCACTGCCAGTTCTTGCATTAAAATCCCCCATCACCACGAAGGAGATTCCATACTTTTCATAAATATCAATCATACAGTGTTCCAGCAAATAAATTTCCCATTATCAATTTCTGTTTCATTATAATAAGGGCTCATAGAATTAATATAGGGGAGGAATGTACATGCTTATGAGAATACAATCAATACGTAAGCCTGTTTAGTTCTTTTGAAAGTTTCAGGACAACCAATCATATTCAATTGGGATTGTTCAACAAAATTAGAAAATACTTTTTTGACATCAGTGCAACCCGCCAGACAAGCGAGACGCTACACAAACTGACAGATTTACACCAGGAGACACAAAAACATCAAAAGAAGGAAAGAGGTGATTGGAAAATCAGTGGCAAAAGTTGGCAAGAAAAACATATATTAGGACAAAAATGATTTAATATCAGGCTTGTACCAGTCCTTAGCCTTCGATGTTATACGTTAGCAAAGATATATTTTGGTTATTTACATTTGTAACACTGCTGGAACGCATGCTAGCACTAGGTCTAGTATGATGAAAGGCAGGCCGAGTCCCTAGGTATTCTGCAATGGTCATTTACGTTAGGCCTAGATGAGCCGTCCCAATACGGGGGAAACACTCTGTGACATGCTGTTGCCTGCATTTAGCTTTGCTGCGTGTCAGTCTGATATGGGATTTGGGGGTTTCAGTAGTCATGGAGTATTTCTGTTCATCTGGTCGAAAGGTTACTGATGTGCTGTGCTATTTCCTTCTTTGGGCTTCAGATTCAGTTATAATGTTCACAGGGGACTGGCTTTCCTCATATCAGGTAGTCCCGGATCATTCAGCTGTTTGACTAGAGTCTGGCTGCTGGTTGCCGTTGTTTCTGGAAAGGTCGAGTTGTCCCGGGGATGAAGATGGGGAGGATGGGACACCGAGTTTGCACCAGGATCGCCAGACATTGCCTGTCCGGTGTGGGGAGGGGTGTTGCTGTATGGTACACCCGCATGCTGGTTCTAACTTGTGAGCTGTAGGGTCTGCATCAGGATCAACAAGAGGTTGCCTGTCTGGGTGGAAGGGGGTACTGCTGCATGGCACAACCCTTTTTAATGTTGGTTCAGTTTTGTCTTTTGCGATGACCTGTGTTTGTTGGACACGCCATGGGATCAGAAACTGACTTGTGTGATGTCCATGAATCCCGTAAAGTTCCAGCAGAGATTCGGGTGCTGTGGTTGAACTTCAGCCCACTCCCAGCATAGGAGCTAGGAGGTTGACTTGCCTGCATGCGTTCCGGTGAAGACAAGAGTCGCGCGCCCATGATTGATGGTTAATCTGTCTCTGGCACGAGGAGTGTGCTGAGGTCTTGAAGGGTTGGATGGTAGTGCTGCAGCTGATGTTTTACTCTCTCTCCCGAGACTGCAGATTCCTTCCCGCGTCATTGGATGGTGTGCCGAGCGTGGAGTACGGCGCTGCTGATTAACTTTCCATGATGTGAGTCATCTATCCAGTTGAGGTTTGGGGATAGTTCTTCATGTCTTCTGTGCGACGATTGGAAGTGGTGGAGGTAGTCATGTCGGCAGTCAAGGGAGGTCCTCAGTGGGAAATTTTGGGATTTAAGGGGTGTCTGCCAGGTAAAATGTTTTTCAACGTCACATTGTACCTCGTCAATTTGAACCCCATCGTGCTTTATTGACTGGTTCATGCATTTCACGAGAATGGTTGAGTGACTTGATTTCTATGCATCTGTGGAGCAGCCGTGCCGTGCTTGGAGGCCAGAGGACTTTCAAGGTCTCTTTTACGAGAGTCGTTTCGTTTATTTTTGCGTAAAAGTAAACAGGCGACCTCTCCCGAAGTAGGCATGTCTGCCGGCATTTTCTTTTTTCTGAACGATCTGGGTTTTGGCGATTGGTTAAGTCTGCAGCCACACGTATTCCCAGGGTATCAGCCATCTCCTTCCTGCACTCCTGACTTCTCAGAATGGACATTTATCTGCCAGTGGGAAAAACAGGCAATGATGGGACGGGGTACCCGGTTGTTGCTGTTTGTTTGCCCAACACGATGGGCTCGCTCCACATCGTCGACTGTCCACTGTTTGGGAGAGAAAAAACGATTCATCAGCTGCACTATTTACGAGTGCACTGGAGGTGGTCTCATTTGGGTCTTCAAAGACATTAAAAAATCTCAGGTTTTACGGCGAGAAAAAGGGCTCGACCTGTCTACTTGATTGTCCATTTTTTGCGACACCTCTAGAACAAGTCCTTCCACTGGAAGAGGTTTTCGCATGTTGTTCAAAAAGTGGCATTGTTTGGGGAGGTGATCAATTTTCTGTTTCAGATGTTCGTTGTCTTTCTGGAGAAGTTCCCACCAACCCCGAAGTTTTCCCCTGATATACCGGTCTTCATCATGATCATCATGTTGATAGCCTGCCCTACAAACAGTCGGGGATTTGGTTTCCATCTGGTCCAGGATTTGGTCAGGAAAGTTCCGGGATAAACAGGCATATGACCATAGTTTGGGCTGTAGTTTGAATACACATCTCGTGGTGGTTCTTGTACATTTTGCTGTATTGGTCGGGGTTGATTCGATGTCCCCACAGGACAAAAGAAGCCAGCTAATGAAAACGCAGAGGATTTCAAAAGGAACGCTGCAGTAGTAAACCTTTCGTGTAGATGATCAACACGAATCGTTGTTTACGTTTCGACGTCCACTTTGTGGCTGTCTGAAACCATATCGCCACTGACCCCATGAGGAAAAGATAATTGAGTTTTGCTATGTTGACATTCACAGAACACACGAGCGGCTGTCAGTGTATAGGGTGGGCACAGGTTCCACCCGCCGCCCGCTTACAGGTTCCACAGCCGCCTGCTTCGGTTGCTTTTTCAGTGAGCGTGAATGCTGTCAGAAAAACAGTTGCGATAAACACAGTCGTGGGCACTTAGAGGCCAAGCAAGTCTTATTTCATTCGCCTGTGTCCTCGGGCTGTCTTTTCTTCTCTCACGCGCCGGCGAACAACTAGCACGTGTAGCACACATACCGTGTCGCTGCCCCCCTTTTTGGGCCCGGGATCCCGGCCTTGGGGTGACTCCACCGTGAACATCCAGGTTCTGAGGATCCAGGCCTTGGGGGTGATCCCACCGTGAAAATCCAGGTTCTGAGGATCCAGGCCTTGGGGGTGACTCCCACCATGAACATCCAGGTTGAGGGCTCTCATACCCATCCATTTTGTTTCTCTTCTGTCTCTCTCTTTTCTCTTTTGTAAACGCAGTGATGAATTCTCCAATGAACACAATCACCAAACACCCCCCGTCGCACGACCCCTTCTTTTGATGTATTCTGATCTCCAGTTCGGTCCGTTGCATCTCCATGAGTAACTGGTTGGCTCAGGCTTTCCTGTAGAAGGGGAAAACTAGATCGGAGGGAAACGGGAACCGGGGTAGCAAAAATAAACATGCACTGGAAGGAGCGCGCGCGCGCGCGCGCGCACGCACGCACGCACGCACGCCGCACGCAGGGACGCACGCCGCACGCACGCACGCACGCACGCACGCACGCACGCACACACAAAACACACACAACACACACACACACACACACACACACACACACACACACACACAAAACACACACACCACGCGCGCGTGCGCGCGCGCATGCTCGCACATACATAAGCGACCCTTTAAAGGAAGTGCTTCGTTTTGTTTCCATCACCTGTGTTTTTTCTGTGTCCCTATGTTCATCTTTTCATTTTGTATATATATGTATATGTATGTGTGTGTGTGTGTGTGGTGTATATATATATATATATATATAATTTTTATATATATATTATATATATATAAAATATTGTATACACTTAACAACACGGATCTCAACAATCCATATATAAACCCTACAAGAAACCCAACGATACACCTCTTTATGTAACACACCAAAAGTAACCACCCAAACCAAATTTTATTTAAAGACCCTACCCCCTGGCATAAAAAGAGACTATACACCTGTCATGCAGTGAGAGAGTGTTCATCAAAGCAGCAGTAAATTTCCAGGAGGGACTACAAACAAGTGATACAATTACAAATTACGATACAACCCAGACAACAACACAAATAAAAGCAAGAAAAATAGGGAAAAGAAAAATCATATGGTTTAAACCCCCATACGCGGGAAACTCAAAACAAACATAGGGAAAGAATTCTTCAAAATCCTAACAACTTCATTTCCAAAAGAACACAAACTGTCCAAAATATTTAACAAAAACACTGTCAAACTATCGTACTCATGTATGCCCAACCTCAAAAACCTAATTGACGCATCCAACAAAATGAAAATCAACACAGCAAAGAAGGGTGAAGAAAGGAAATCTTGCAATTGCACCAGAAAGGAGCAGTGCCCACTAAACAATAAATGTCTTCACAACAACATTGTATACCAGGCTACTGTGACATCAGAAAATGGAAAAGAAACATACATAGGGATCACTGAAAACCACTTCAAAACCAGATATGCAAACCACAAACCGTCATTTAATAAAGAAAAATATAAAAACCAAACAGAACTGAGCAAATATATCTAGAAACTTAAAGACGCAAAAACAAACTACAATATATCCTGGAAAATCATAAAAAGAGCATCACCATACAGCAATGTTTCAAAAAGGTGCAACCTATGTTTAACTGAAAAATGGTTAATACTATGCAAACCACACTTAGCAACTTTAAACACCAAAACAGAAATAGTAAACAACTGCAGGCATAAATGGAAATCGTTGTTAGTGAACACACCCAAAACAAAAACCTGAAAGCCCCCCAAAAACACGTGCAGCCAACCCGCACGTGCAAACAACCGCAAACGGGAGCCCACACGCTATGTAACATTGGCGGTGGGCAAACCAAAAACCATCCTGATGACAGCGCAACACGCTTGAAACAAATTTGTAGATAGTTTTAAGATTCCTCTTTTAGCTTGTTTTGACTAATGTTGCTCTCCAAGGGGTTGAGCACTTAAAAAAATTGTTTTAGGCATTTTAAATATACTGATCCTATTTTAGACTGGTATGTCGCTCCTACGTGGTTGAGCACTGTTGGCGTTCTGAGTGGCTTTTTAACTCTGATTTTATATATATATATATATATATATATATATATATATATATATATATAAGAGAGAGAGAGAGAGAGAGAGAGAGAGGAGAGAGAGAGAGAGAGAAAGAAAAAGTGCCAAGCAGATATAAAGAACTCCATTGTGTTCGTTTGTGCCTCTTGTCTTGACTTCCATGCCACCCAGTATCATTACCGCTACGCCAAACTTTCACGCTTCCTGTCCACAGTCACGCCCTGGCCTGTTTTGCTGCACGACGGCACGGCTGTCTGCAGTGAGAGTAGATGTCAAATCTCCATGACGCCACCCGAGAGTGGAGACGCTACAGTGCTTGTTGCTGAGTCGCTTCGGTTGTGTTCATTGGAGCCTATTCTGATCCAACACAGTCAGGACAACACCTGCTAAACCCAGCTACTGATGAAAGTGATCGCTTAGTCGTGGGGCCGGCATAAGTGAGCGTCCACCTACGGAGGGCGCCATCACGTCCGTCCAGCGACAGCTCCCATGAACTCGCCGATAACGGCGACCTCGAATCGAACTCGGCGAAGGTGCAGGCTTGAAGAGAATATTCAAACTAAAGTCACCATGAGAGCCGGGCATGCAGGGCCACAGAATTTTCTTTTTAAATGCTGGTCGATGATGAAGCTAAGGTAGAGGTACATTCTGGTCTGAGGTACACGACAGTTTGGTACTCTACGTTTACTTTCGTGTTGCATTCTGACGTGAATCAGGACTGAGAGAAATAGGCACCTGGAGTTTTGTCTGGCAGTTTCGGGGACACTTTCGAAGACGCATATACTGAGTGGATGAAATTTGACCGTGTGGTTCCAGTCTTCCAGTAGAGTTTATAGCAAACTCTGTTCTGGGTTGGAGCCAGTCGGGGCCGATAAATCTCACAAATAAATGGCAATGATGGGAATCGAATCCACGACCTCCAGCGAGAAAATCTACGACGCTAGCCACTGCGTTGGGCACCAGGTAGAAATCCTTTGTTTGTAAAGAAAAAGAGAAACGACTTGAAATGCATTCCAATGTAACAGAAGGGTTATAAAGAAACGAAAGAAAAGGGTAACAGGATGGCGGGGTGTGTGCATTCACGTTCACAGAGGCTCACACAGACATGCACGTTCAAACGCGCAGAGGGACCCTCCTTCCCGCGCCTTCCCTTCCCTCCAACAAGTTTTCTTCTTTCCAGCTTGCTGGTAATCTGCAAACTATAATCACATTCATAAATTGACAGCTAGACGTTCTACGTGTTCTAAAATAATGTGTGCAAAAATATGTTAAACAGAACTCTTCCTTCTCCTCTCTATTCCCCTCTCCTTCACACACACACACACACACACACACACACACACACACACACACACACACACACACACACACACTCTCTCTCTCTCTCTCTCTCTCTCTCATGCAAGGATACTACGCGCCAGTATGGTGTAAAGTTAAGTTGACATTGGCTCAATGCAATTCAGTCGATTGTCACCCAGGAGCAGAAAAAAAAAACAAGAACAAGATGAAAAACAAAATAAAACGGCCTCCTCCAACTAGCACGACGTTTTCCCGATAGACGTTGGTAGGGTGGGAGGCTGGGGTGAGGATGGGAAGTAAAGGAGATTGTGGTAGGGAGAGCGGAGGTGGGAGAGGAGAGGGGTGGTTCTTGTTGGATGTTTCAAATAGTTTTTCTTCCTCTGCCAGACCTGGTAAATATGTTCCTTCCACCCCACCGATCCTCTCCCCCCCACCCTCTCTTCCTTCCCCTCCTCCCACTCTTTCTGTCTTTTCCTCTGTCTTTGCATCTTTTTCTCTTTTTGTGTCTGTCTGCCTCTTTGGGAGTGACTTCCCTTGTTTGGTTTCCAGCAAGACGAACTTTCCACTTCTCCGATTGCTTGAATTGCAAGAAAGAGTGTGAAATGCCCGTGGAAGGATCTTCCATCGACTTTAGAAAGTATGCTGAACGCCGCACTGCGGGACATAGCATTATCGTCGTTTAAAATTGAAGGCAGAAATAATCAGACTGTTCTCATTCTTAGATGACAATGTCCGACGATTCCCCTGTAATGCGACCTTCAGCTCGTACAGTACTGTGTTTAGAAGAAAATGTCCGTCACAGGTCAGCAGGGACAGGAGAAGGTCCCAGGAACACCGGAAGTAAAAGGCACGTGAAAGTCTTTCATCCCGTCCAGTCTGTTCCTGCCGACCCCTCCTAGATTAATATACAATGGCGGCAGAAGTGACAACAGTAATGGAGTCGCCAGTGATGACTCTTCCGCTGTACCGATACTTGCAATGAGTTCGCTCTTCTCCAATGGAACACACTACATCGACATGGTACGAGCGACACAAACAGTGCGTCAGTGACGGTAATTCCCAACTTGGGCCTGCCATCTGACACAGATGTTGAAAAGCTGTGTATTAATGAAGATGATGTTGATAATTCTTTAACTAATCCTGAGCAGCAGGAAAGTAAAGCATTCGTTGAAGCCGCAAATATGTATGATACAGACAGTAGTAGTGATTGTGCAGGTACCACCAGTGTTAAGCACAGAAACCCCATGCAGACGTCACTGTCACAGACATAATGATGTACTTGAAAGAAATGGCGAAGAAAATGAAGTGATCATCTATGTGAAGTAAAGGAAGAGTTGGAAGGGCAGCACTACAAAGCAAGAGGTTTAAAACCGAAATCTTGACGATCCGTTGTGACTGTTACTCCGTAGGATATTACTCGTAAGAGTCGAACAGCTTATTGGTGTATATGGATTGGGGAAGGGGGGGAGAAGAGAGAGAAGGGAGGGGGAGGGGGGGGGGATGAAAAAGCCTTGGCTCTACGTGCAAACTAGACGCCGAACCAAATACTGATATGGTATATACCGTAAAGTTCGGACTATAAGCCGCGACTTTTTTCCCCAGCTTTAAACCCTGCGGCTTAAACAACGATGCGGCTTATTTGCGGATTTTTCCGATTTCAGAAGCATCACACCCTCGTCTATTCTTAGCTTCTCTGTAACTCACCATATCGTGTTTACTGTTCATGAATTTTTATTATGCTTTTAACTACGATTTTCTGTGTAATCGTGTAATGGAATCAGTAACCCGTTCAGAAATACGGGAATCGACATAAGTAAACCCCAATTACTGATATATTTTTTCATCAGTTTATCTTCTACAAAAATACGATCGCTTCGAACGGCGCAATGTGTTGGCCGTTTCCGACCTGTTTAATCTTGACTAACACTAGCTGAATTACGAACAAATAACTCAGCACTGGCACGGTATTAAGCGAAATAAAACAATCGAATCGTTTCATTAATGTTCTGGTTTGTTATTATATGCGTTATCTTACCAAGTGCGTCTTGCAATTCAAAAACGATTAGCGCATTCAACTCATTGTCAGACCTTGGCTTCGATCCGCCATTGTTGAAATCGTGGACAGGGAGTGAAGGTTGGCATTTGATACTTCGCTTTGATTGGCTTGCGCTTTCGAGAAACTCAACCAATCGCTTAGCTTGATACACCAACGAATGCAAGAGAGAACTGCCTTTCTAGTGCATCGTTAATGCGTTGTTTTTTTTTCCGTTTTTTTTTTTTTAAAGCAATGATGTTGAAATACAACACTTGTAAGAAGCCTCATAAAAACTTCGATTCTAATTGATTTAAAACACATCGTACTAAAAAAAAAAAAAAAAAAAAAGACTGAAGAAAAGCTGGAAACATGCTCTTGTATTCTGACTTATTAAAACGGCAATGAATGCAGGGGAACACATTGTATGTGGTGATTTTCGACACTGTAAACTCAACGCTCGGCCAGCTGCCGCCTGCGGCACATCGGACTGTGTTGTATATATCTGCGGCTTATAAACCGGCGCAGCTTATTTGTGAAAAAAGTTCAGATTTTTTAAAAATTTAGTGGTGTGCGGTTTTATATACAGGTGCGCTCAATAGACCGAACTTTACGGTACCTAGAATAAAATGTAACATTTCAAGAATTCACGAATTGGGGGAAAAAACAACACCTGTTGGGGAGGGAGGCAGTGTGGGTGGGGGTGGGGCGGTGGAAGAGTTAAAAATATCTTCCAAGTGGATGACATTTAATAAGATAAACAGCCAACATTGCCAGGACTCCAACAATTCTCATAACTGGGATTGAAAACACTAGACATGGTCAGCGAAAGGTTAAAGGGCTTGATTTTTATCATGAAGAGGCTGAAAGTGGGTTCTTGTACTAGAACAAAAAAAAATGAGGAATATCGAGAGTCTGACCACATGCACAAGCAGGTGCCGGTTTGAAATAATCTACCTAATCATCCATTAACTCGCAACCTATATACAAGGTTACGGTTCGGGATTGGCTCTGGGGGATTACAACATTTTCTTGTTGGTTTAGTCATATCCCATTTGTCCTTCCGAGCTGTATCTTCAAGGTATTGTTTCTGTCTCATGTTCCAGATTGAACTATCACAATTCAAAACATCAGATTTATTTCTTCCAGCTTCCTTTGCATAAAAATCAGCTAAGTCATTGTTACGTGAAGTGGGGTGCCCTGGAACCCATAACAAAGTTATATCGATACCCGGGTTATTAACTGATGAATGAGAAATAAGATCTCACATACGAAGTCTGAACGACTAGACTTTGATTGACAATGTGGAGCCGTAGCGCTGATTTTGAGTCCGATAGTAAAGTATTTGTCTATTTATAACAGGATTGTCAAGTGTGAAATCTAGTGCTTTCATAATGGCAGATAACTATGCTGTAAATATAGAACATCCTTTCGTAATATGGAATTTCTCTCAAATGCTAAGCGCTGGTATTACAAAAGAAGAATCTAAAACAGAACCATCCATGAAAGTGTGTAGATAGCAATCGTATTTCCTATCTATCTAGTCATAGGATGATACACTTATGGGACGAAAGTCTGTCCCCTCTCGGCACTTCCGGCGCTGACTACCTACAGACACCTGTTGCTGAAAACTTGTTATTCTACCTTAAGGCTGAACGGTGTCTTGGGAGAGAGTCGTAGGAGTGGAAGTAGGCAACAGACAGTTGATTCCAGCGAGTGGTGAGTGCACAACGCAGATCTGCGACAGCACTAATGGGGCGAATGTTTTTTTTTTCCCACCCGAGTCTTGAGGACTTGCCACACATTCTTGATCGGATTTAGATCTGGACTTTGAGGGGGCCAGAAAAAAACGGGAATTCTGTGCTGTCGCTTCCAGGTCTCGGTGTGAGCTGAGCGGTGAATAGACGCGTTGTCATCTTGCAGGTACCAACGTAAACGTTTGTTTGGGTAGTGGTCGGCAACAAACGGCAAAAGTTGTTTTCCAGCACATCAGCTCATACTGTCTTCCACGAACACAGTGGTCCAACTCTGTCACATGAAATGCATCCCCACACCATCGATTTCTGTGTAGTCTTCGGGCCAAGATGGACGCTGCACAGAGAAAGCACTGACCACTTCTCTTCGACTTTCCTCCATAGTTTTTTACACGTCCATTGGGGTTTGATCACAATGGTCTTTTTCATCACTGAAAATAACATTCTTCACTGGTCGTTCACAGTCCAGTGAAGTTTCCTCCTACAAAATTTCAGCCGCTTCTTTCTGTTCACTTTCTTGATGACTAGTTTCTTCACTGGGGGTACTTTGAATAGCCAAGTCCACGCAGATTTTGCTTGATTGTCTTTTGGCTGACTTCAAACACTTTGACAGATCTGTTCCGTTTTTTCGATCTTTGACAGTGCAGACAACGCACCTGTTTGTGAACACTCTGGGCCTACCACTCCTAGGTTTGTTTTCTACTGTTTTTCTGTCACAATAGCTCTTGTAAACTTTCCCGACGGTTGACCTGTTCAAGTTCAACACATTTGCCACCTCAAACACCCGAAGCCCCTAGTCTATCAACGACACAATGTATTTTTTCGTCTCCTCTGTGAGCTGTTTGTAAGCCGATACCATGCCAGATCTAACAGCAGACCGCAAGCACCAAACGACAGTTCAACGATTATATTTAGCCTACTTTACACGAAAGAGTAGACGTGAAGATGACGTCAGTGGTTTTCGTACACGAACATGTTAGTTGTTACCAACACTGAAATAGGCCTATTGGCTAGATAATCTCGTGGAAACAACCGCTTCAAATCTGTCCGCCATTAGAGGGGACAGACTTTTGTTCCTTACCTGTAGTAACAGAGGATTCTCTTTTTTTTTTTATTAAGATCTCCGTAAGTGTAGATGATTTCAGCCTGCTCTGACAAGCAAGAAGGGTATGAACAACATGGAACAGCGGGAACACCGTCAAGAGACAGGTTACAGTTCTGAAACAATGGGGAAACATGATCACATAGGGACATGTAACACCGTTTTGTAACGGATCTCTCTATACGTACTTCCATCCAGTTCAGTCATTACTGAATTTGGGATGCTTCTAGCTCTGACTGTAAAATTACAGGCGCAACTTTGCCTTTGTTCATTTAAGGGTAAACACACCAGCCTCCTTGCACGTCAAATCAATTGAAGCCCGTAGGGAAGTCCTATGCAGTATTAAAGGTGACGAGTCAATACTGGTTAGCTTGTGTAAATCTGCACTTATATGCCAGCCTATACACGCGCGCGCACGCGCACACACACACACACACACACACACACACACACACACACACAACACACACACACTCTCTTTCCCTGTCAGATTTAGTCGTTTTTTTCCCCCTCCTTTTTGTGTTATTTTCGTCTCCAGTCTTTTTTATCCTTATCATTTCCTTTTTTTGCCTTTTTTTCTTCTTCTTTTCGTTCTTTCTTTTCTTCTTTCTGGCTTTGTTTTTCTGTTCCTGGTCTGTTTTGCACGCCTTTAGGTTCTTATCGGACCCACTGCCTCAAAGGATGGAACGCGTTTTGCACCGAGAGAGACGGATTACGTCACTGAAGCAAAGACCGCGCTGTAGCCGTGATTCCCAAAGTCCCAGTAGGCGTTTATTTTTCACGCAGACGAGAGAGAGAGAGAGAGAGAGAGAGAGAGAGTATAATTATTTTATCAGATTTTTAGGGCCATTGCCACAACCTAATTGTGGAGTTACAACATGCGACAAGCATAATAAAAAGATGTGACCCAATAAGTAACGATAATAGTAATATAACGGATTAGAATAGCAGTCAGTCAATGTAAGAAAAAACTACAATATAAGTAACGATAATAGTAATATAACGGATTAGAATAGCAGTCAGTCAATGTAAGAAAAAAATACAATCAACTTAATTTGCACGGACATGCAGTCGTCTCAAACCTACTTGAATGTAAAACGCCATATTAGACTAAAGATTTTTTTTTTTTTTCATGATGCCGTATTCATCTAAAAGGTATTTACAACAACATGGATTGTGATGATATTTTGTTTCAGTTAATTCTGTCGTCAAATCATTGAGAGCAGGATAGAGAGAGAGAGAGAGAGGAGAGAGAGAGAGAGAGAGAGAGAGAGAGAGAGAGAGAGAAAGAGAGAGAGAGAGAGAGTTAGTTAGTTTGTGGCCCGATCGTCGGCAGCTTTCATGTCCCCAAGGGATGTTGATGACGGGGTTTTTACCACCAACCATCCTGTCTGCCTTGTTCCGGCCACGGGGTCAGCGCCTTGTATAATGCGCTAAGGACAGTGTGACCCCCTTCCACGCACACTCCCGACTCCTGCTCATGGTTAAGAGCACGGCGCTGAATCGTGCGAGAAGAAAAGGCAACTAACATACATCTTGATGGCTGCCCCCAACTCATTCCTTCATGCCGCTGCTCCTCTTTTTCTTGGTTATTTTTAAAGTATGAGCTGTGGTGTCATTGAACAAAAGAAACAGATTTCTCAGTTTGAAATGGGAGATCGTTTTCATAAATAGAAAATAGGAAAGGACATTAAACCGAGCCTGGGGTACACCATATCTAACAGGTAATGTATTGGAAGCTGAAGAATTAGCAAATTGTCGATGACTTGTCTTGGAATGATGAAATCCGTTAGAGAGCATTTCTTATTTCGCCGTACAATGATAATTTTTTGGATCATATTTTGATTTTTAAAGAAATGATATTTTGTGGTCTGTGATATCAAAAGCCTTTGCAAAGTCAACTGTGCTTCACACAATCTAATTTAATTAATATGCATTCATATGATCTGCTAAGTTTGTTAGAGCAGTATGACGTAAAAAGTTTTTTTTGGGAAGCCAGATTGATCACCACTCGGTCGATTACATGACACGAGATGATCGTAAATGTATTTGTTTAGCGGCGCTCTGGCTTGGCAGCAGCGGCGTCTCCGGCCCAACTGGCTCAGCGGGTAGTCGGTCCCTAGCGCAGTGGCAGGTAGGGTAGTTGTCGGCACTCAGGCCGACCTCTCAACACCGACACAAGGGGGAGAACAAGGGGGTAGAACGTGGCTACGGCCCCGACCCTCAGAAAGTGGCAGCCAGTCCCCTTCAGTCCAGGGTACACTTCTACATGGGGGAAACTGATTAACTACCTCGATTATCATGGCTACTGTTCATTACAATCACGACTACATTCATATTCATTAGCCACATCACATTCCACTAGAACTTAGGACAAAAACGACATATTCTTTCTTCATAACACTACAACATTCCCTTTCCCGGAATCATAACACTACAACATTCCCTTTTCCGGAATCATAACACTACAACATTCCCTTTTCCGGAATCACAGCACTGCACAGGAAAGTTTTTTTTAATATAAACCTTTCAGAATCTAGTTTTCCAAATTGGGGAAAGGATTCCTACCTAGACCCTCTTCAATAAACCATGAATACAATCATTACACACAATTAATGATTACTTTTCATCAAACTATGAATGTCTTTCGTCATAACAAAATTGTTCATTTCATTATATAATCACCAGATTTTAGAAGTAATCTTTTTCCCTAAAGTTCATCTACTTCTGTCACCGACCGACCCCTGGAGGTCTGCCTGACAGGATCGCGTCTAAGGTGGGAGTGAAGGGAGAGTGACTGACCTCACACGCTCCGCAAGAGAGCCACACGATATAGATTTCGTACAACACCCCATTTATTCACACCAGCAAAATAAACATTCAACACACGACCATGCACGATCACACAAAGCACTCCAACGCACACAAACATGCACAACACGATCAAGCACTCAAAACCCCACACACAATGCACAATCACGATCAAGCAATACCAAGCACACAACATGCACAATCGCAATCATGCACTCCAAACGCACACACATGCACAAATCGCAATCAAGCACTTCCCACACCCACAACATGCACGATTATTAAATAAATATTTCCACCCATTACGAGTACAAATCACAATTACAGCAATTCCGCACACTATGTCATGTACACAATGATAAAAGAAATATTTACAGTATTGCCCCTTTCTCACACAACGGAGTGGCGTCCACATCCCTGCCCTGTCAAGTTCCAGCAGGGGCACACTGTCGCACTTGTGCTCCGAGCCGGGTTGGTTCTCGCAGGGAGTCGCCCAATCCGATCACTCGACTCCCAAGCTGGCAGTGAAGAGCGATGTACCCGGGGTGGGGGGGGGGGGAGGGGGGGGGCATAGCTGTTACTGGAGGGTCCTGGACGGGGGTCCAGGCCGGCCAGTCGAGACGGCGGGCCCTCCTAGCAGGTGCCACGGTCCCGGACCAAGGCGTGGCCTCGACCCCAGCGCGTGGCACCATCTCGTCCGTGGTCTCAGCGATACGTGGCCTCGACTAAAGCACGTGGCACCATCAGTCGTGCTCCAGGTGAAGACCCCGGGAGGGGGGAGGACCGTAGCTGGGAGGAGAGTCGGAGAGGAGAAAAAAGAAGAAGGAAGGAGGAAGAAGAAGGGTACTGGAAACCTGCCGTCATTACCGTTGACATTGCTGTCAAGTCTTATCTGCCACTCGGCATGATTGGGCGAGGGGAAGTGTTTAAACGCACACAGTACACTCATTGAATCAAGTCTTCTCTCCCTCGATGCAGGTAAAAGATGCATTAAATTCAACAGGTTTATAAAAACAAATATGCATTATATTCACCCTTCTCTCACTCCGCTTAACGTTTTCAGTACCTTAGGAAATAAATAACACAGCGACATCGTTAATATCTGCCACCACATTTGCAAATAGTATTTCAATGCATAATTGTTACATTTTTAAACACATGTCAAAATAACACAATATCTCCAACCAAGCATCCGAACGACAAATCATGCGTTCGCACGCTCGTGAACATAAAACTCGTCTCTCCTTGCACACACTAGCAGACGGTGGCCGAAGGATAAAAGTCCGGCGAATGGGACTGGGGAGGCGAGCGAGACCAAGCAAGTTCCAACCTGATTCACCAGGTTCTCCCCTTCCCACCGGACTACCGCATCACCAGATACATAAACAGGAGAAAGGAATTTTGGAAATAATTTAGAATGGCCAGGTTAAAGATGGAATTAACCAGAGAAAAAGGGTTCTCAACAATAATTTCTCTTACAATTTCGAAAACAAAAGAAAAATTGGCAAAAGTGAAATACTATGCCGGGCTAACAAACAAACAAATCAAAACCAAACAGACCACGAAAATGATGCTTACCAGCTACCGTGGGTGTCCCCGAAGAGGCGGGTCAAAGGACTCTCTCTACCCTTGTCAGTCGAGAGGTCAGAGGCGTAGATGCGGTAAACAGAAGAAAGCAAGTGTCCCTCTCCTCACAGGCGACCTGCAGGAAATGAAAGTAATGACTGTACTCTCGACGATATGGTAAAGAACAGGACTGGAGCAGCGCCCCCAGAGACATCTTCGCTCGAGTGAAGAGCTAACTCCCTCAGCAATGGAGCGGCCAAACATGCCATTGCTGCGTCACAGAGTGAGCCATACATTCTCCAACCTAAAAGGAACGAAGCACGTGCGACAGAGTAAAAAGACAGGGAGAGGCGGCAGACAGAAAGTTCGAGAGAAAGGTGACGCGGCACCCGTGAACTTGCAGGATGAATAGCACGGGCCCGGTGAATTAGAGAGGTGAGAGGAAAGCAAACCAGAGTTGAGCTGAACCACACCCAAAGGTTGCTGCAACGCACCACAAGCCACCAAGGTGACGATACACGGTACAACAGCAAACGACAATAAACAAATAAGTAATTCCGCCACCATAGGTGGGTCGAACGTCGTGGGCCTCGTGACAACTCGTGACAATCCCCCCTTCTAAAAAGCATCTGTTTCTCTGAAGATACCGTGCTCTTTGAACCTTGTCGCTATGTGCAAACTTCACATCAATGGGACCGAACACAATCTCTCTGTGATCGACAGCGAGTACGTGTATATTCAATACATACATTCCCACGATAGAATCACAGGGGAAATACATATTTTACATTTATCAAACAACTAAGCAAACCGTCAACATGAAATGTAAACAATCCGAACATGGGATTCACTACCGTCAAACCTCACTGAAAGATGACAATTGTCACTACACTGATAAAGGAGAACCCAAAAGGGATATAACCTGGTTGAGGGGGGAGGTGTTCCCTAGATCTGATTTTCCAATATGCTAATACGGAGCTCGGCTATGATAGTCAGCTCCGTATTACGGAACCTTGATATGACGGAAGTGAACGGGGGGCTTGACTTGCAGTTCACTGCCTAACTATAGAGTCGACGACTGACTGGCCGGATCCGGTCCAAGCACTGGAGAGGGATGATCGCTCTCCAGCTACAAACTTCCGGCCGTACTTCTTCTTGGCCACGCCAGGTGCGCGTCAAATCGGCCTGAGGATTTGCAACAGTAGGGGCATCGATAGTCCTAAAGCGGGACAGCGTCTGGGGTATCGACTCGCAGATTTACCACTACCGAGTGTGCGGTGATCCGCGAACGGATGGTGGGATTAATGGGGTCCCACCAGTGTCAACCCCAAACCTTGATGAATGCCTCCCCAACCAGTGCCCTGTCCCTAGAGGGAACACGCTTCAAGCGCCCCATTAGGCGTTGTTCCGTTGGCAGGTATCGCAACTGCGGCACTACTGCCTAACCTGTGAGTTCATCCCTGGCCAAAAGAAACCTGCCTACTCGCTCGAGTGTCCGCTTGGTGCCCTAATTTGACCTGCCATGGGGGAATCGTGGGCCTGCCGGAGGAGAGGACTGGACTCTCTCAGGCTTTGGGAACTTCAGCTGTTTGGCCACACGATCTGCCTGAGTGGGAACCCTAAAGTGGATCCCACTTGTGGAGCTTGAAGCTCACCTTGGGTGTGGGCCGACCTGAGCGGGGACGAATCCACAAGTCGTCGCAAGGCGTTGGACATCCCAGTCCTTGGCCTGTGAAGACGAGCGAGGAAGCAGGGATCGGCCTTTGCAAGAACCTCGTCAGCCCCCGTCCAGAGATCGGCTGTAGTACAGGGCGCAATTCCTGTTCCTGCTTCTTAGCTTTGGCGCGTGTGGGTACTCCCACACAGCCTGTCGGGCAAAAATCCGTAACGGACTGACTGCGTCCGTCTGCACGGTTGTCGTATTCCCTACGATAAGGGAATACAGAGGTGCTCCACCGCGATGGCCATACTTTCGCCACAGAAGTAGGGAGGTGGAGATAGGAACGAGTACCGAAGGACGGGTGGGAGGTTAAAACCAGCCTCCAACCCGCACACAGCGTAATGGCGCCCGCGGGCCTTAGGGGAAACTAAATCCTTATCCACAAAGAGTGTGATGCTCCCGATCCCTGATGGTGTCGACCAAGGATGAACCAACAACAGAAAGAAACACTGGACACTCTGATTCACCAGAAGCTGGGATGGAACCCACGTTTTAGCCGAGGGAACGGAGGAGGCTGGAAGGTCTTGCCATGACTACCTGCGGCTTTAGGGCAATCTTTCCTGATGTGGCCAGGACGCCCACAAAGAAAAATAAATCGATGTGCTGAGGTCCCCGATGGACTGCTGCCATATTCGACCCGTAGCAGTTGTCGGCGCTTATTGCACTAAATCCTGTGGAGGGCTTCCTCTCCGTATCTGCCGGCGATGCCCATAAGCCCTGCGAAGCTTCAGCAAACACCTCAGCGGTGTGAATCGCCAGCCGCGAAATCCTGAGGGCTGTCTCGCCTATCCTGATCCTCAACTCTGGGGACCAGTGTTGGTGAGCTGTTCAATGAGGATCAGATCCTCCAGATCCAACTTAGCTAACTGACGCCAGTAACCTAGCGTCTTGCGCAGCCTATCACAAACTGCACGAAGGTCTCATCATTTATTCTTTTCATGGACCTAAACGTCCTCATGTAGGGTCTCTGGGGTAAGTGGAAAACGCTTTACGCAGAAGCCATCTGCATGTTGCATAATGACGCACCTTCATTTAGAGTGGAGCACACACTCCCTTGCCAGCACCAGATAATCAGAAAAAAGGTGCATAGCATTTTGCTCCTCAGACAATTGGTATGAACAAGCAATCCTTGTTCAGAATGCTCTAAGAAACATCTCTATGTCCTCACTAGGTCTGAACTCTGGAAGCTTTACTTTGGGCCTCTAACTCTATCACCTGCCTGGTGATTAACCCCCTGGTTTACAGATGCGGGAGCCTGGCGAAAGAAGTTGTTCCATCTCTTTCCTGCGCAGCAGGAGCTCCTGTCTGGCTAGCCTCCTCTCTACGGTTGATCCAACTCTTCCAGACGGAGGGGGCAGCCTCCTCCCTTCGCTGAGCCTCCTGTCTAGTAGCCAGCAAGAGGGGGGGCCCTCCCTCCTACGCTGAGCCTCCTGTTAGCAGCCTCCTCCTATGATAATCGCCTTGTCTGTCAGTTCCTATCGGCGCAGAGCCTCCATCCTGTCCAGCTCTTCCATTACGGAGCCTTGCATTTCCCTAAGCAGAGCTTCCTGCCTAGCTACTCTTCTCTGCGCTCTCCTTACGCTTACCGATCCAGATTCAGAAGGAAGAGGTGGATATCCTGAGCGGGGTTCACCACTCCGACCCGGGAGGATGTTCCGTCTGACCGTCCCTTGGGTCTCGATTTCCATAAGGAAAGTCTTCTGGGCATTGCCCCTTACGTGGGGAAGCCTGGAAGGAGAGGTTATCGGTTATGCGACTCATCAGAAGCCCACAGTTGCTTCGCTATAACTCTCTGACGCTTCCGAGCGGAATTGCAGTCGGGTTCGACGGGAGACCCCCAGCGAAAGAGGTAGTAAAGTACTCACTGGACTTACCTGCTCAGCACTGGAACAGGTTGAAGTTACCGTAGTCGGAAGTGCTGGTATAATAGTAGGGATACAGTAACATTTTTGTATACCCTTCATTCTTCGACGCGCCGCGTCGCATACACCACCAGCGCCGGTCGTCGCCATGACAACAATATTCCTACGCTTTCAACATACAGGGGAAAAAAACAATTCCTCTAGAAAAAAAAACAAAATATTTTAGGGGCAGTGTGTATATGTGTGTATGTGTGTGTGTGCGCGTGTGTGTGCGGACAAGTTTCCGGCTGCTCCCACTCTGGCATAACCCGCGCTCTACGCACGAGAAAGTGCGGTGGGGCTCACCGAACCAAAAAAAAAACACACAAAAACTGGTCGGCTGCCCCCACTCTGGCATCACCGCGCTCTACAGCACGAGCAAACAGTGCGGTGGGGCTGGCGGAAAAAAAAAACAAAACAAAAACTAGCAGACGGAATCCGGAGAGAGGGAAAAAAAAAACACGTGCGTCCGTGCACCCCCTGTACTCAACAACCTGGTAGAGAAAAAAAAAAACAAGAACGGCTAAATACAAAACTGAATGGAAGACTGAGCGGCAACAGTAAGGGCAAATTGGCATGACTTACGGCCGTACCTGCGTGTGGTACCCGGGCGGGGGAGGTCTGGAAGGTAGCGGTCGATCGTTTCCTCTTGGTCTCACTCGACCCCGAGTACGACGGATGTTCCCTCATGGCCACCAAAAAAGACTCCCTTCATCTTTAGAGTCAACCCAGCCAAACACCCGAACAAACACGACGAACTGACTGAAACATATTACAAAACAGACAACACTAAAGGGTACCTCTGCCCCCCCCCCCCCGAAACGAGAGGACGAGAGGACAGCCAGAGCCCTTCACATCCGGAACGAGCAACCACATTGTCACGACCGACGCCCCTGGAGGTCTGCCCTGACAGGATCGGTCTAGGTGGAAGTTTGAAGGAGATGTGTACTGACCTCACACGCTCCGCAAGAGACCACACCCGATAAAGATTACGATACAAACCCCATTTATTCACACCAGCAAAATACACATTCCACACACGCACCATGCACAGATCACAACAAAGCACTCCGTCGCACACACATGCACAACCACGATCAGCACGCAACGCACACAACATGCAAATCACACCAGCAATGATCAAGCACTCCAACGCACACAACCATGCACAATCGCAATTCAAGCACTCCAACGCACACAACATGACAACGCAATCAGCACTCCCACACCCACAAACATGCCCACGGATTATAAATAAATATTTCACCATGACGACGCTACACAATCTACTACTTACAGCATTCAGCAATAGACATGTACACAAGTATAAAGACAATCTTTCCAGTAGATATGCCCCTTTCTCACACCACGGAGTGACGTCCACTCCCTGCCCCTGTCAAGTCGCAGGGCGCACCCTGTCGCACTAGGTGCTCCGAGCCGGGTTGGTTTCTCGCAGGGGAGTCGCCCAAAGCCGACCCACCCTTTTCGACTCCAGCGGGCAGTGAGAGAGTTGTCCCGGTGGGGGGGGGGGGGGGGGGACGTAGCTGTTACTGGCGGTCCTGGACGGGGGTCCAGGCGGCCAGTCGAGAAGGCGGGCTCCCCTAGCAGTCACGGTCCGACCAAGGCGTGGCCTCGACCAGCGCGTGGCACCTTCTCGTCCGTGGTCCAGCCTGAACGTGGCCTCGACCAGCACGTGCACCATCCTGTTTTCGTGCTCCAGGTGAAGCCCCGGGAGGGGGGGAGGACGTAGCTGGGGGAGAGTCGGAGGGACGGAGGTAAAGAAGAAGGAAGGAGAAGGAAGAAGGGTCCAGGGACCCTGCGTCAGTACGTCTGGACCATTGCTGTCAAGTTTATCAGCACTCGCATGCTTGGGCGAGGGGAGTGTATTAAAAACGCACACAGTTACACTCATTTGGAATCAAGTCTTCTCAAACGATTGCAGGGTAAAGACTGCTCATTAAATTCAACAGGTTATAAATCAAATCTGCATTAATCTTCACCCTTCTCTCACTCACGCTTAACGTTTTCGTTCCTTAGGAAAAAAATAAACCACAGCGACCATCGCTTAATAACTGCCCCACATTTGCAAATAGTAATTCAATGGCATAATGTTACATTTTATAAAACCATTTCCCCCCCCCCCAACATAACACAAATCTCCAACCAGCATCCGAACGGGACAAAATCATGCGTACGCACGTCGTGAACATAATACTGTTCTCCTTGCACACACAAACTGACGGTGGCCGAAGGATAAAAGTCCGGCGAATGTGACAGGGGCGGACAGGCGAGACCAAGGCAAGTCCAAACCCTGCAATCACAGGTTTTCTCTCCCTTCCCCCACCGACTACCGCATCACAGATACATATAACAGGAGAAGAATTTTGAAATAATTTAGAATGGCCGGTTAAAGTTGGAATTATACCAGAGAAAGGTCTCACACAATATTTCTCTTACAATTTCTTAAACAAAGAAAAAATTGCGCAAAAGTGAAGACTAAGCCGGTAACAACACAAATCAAAAACAAACAGACCACGAAAACTGATGCTTACCTGTACCCTGTGGGTTGGAACCGAGAGGCGGGTCAAAGGACTCTCTTACCTCTGTGCAGTCGAGTGGACGAGGCGAAGATGCGGAAACAGAAGAAATGATGTCCCTCTCCTACATGCCGACTGCAGAATTGAAAGTTACTGACTGTACTCTCGCGATAGGTAATGGACCAGGAATGGAGCAGGCGCCCCAGAGACATCTTCCGCTCGAGTGAAGAGCTAACCTCCCTCCAGCAATGGCGGCCATACATGCCATGCTGCGTCACAGATGCAGCATACATCAAACTAAAAGATAACGAGCACGTGCGACAGGTAAAAGACAGGCGAGAGGCCGACGACAGAAAGTTCGAGAGAAAGGTGACCGGCCACCCGTGAACTTGCAGGAGGAATCAGCAGGGCGTGGATGGAAATTAGAGAGTGGAGAGAGAGAAAGCAAACCGAAGTTGAGCTGAACCACACCATCCAAGGTGCAACTGCACACAAGCACCCTAAGGGTCGGATCCCCGGCCCCCCCCCCCCCCCCGCAAGACAATAAACAAAATAAGTAATTCGCCACCCTAGGTGGGGACCGTCGTAGGCCTCGTGACAAACTCGTGACACTTCAATATATGTAAGGGAATGATTTCCACACACTCTTGTTTACCAAACACACTACTATTCATATATTCATATCAAGAGAGCATGTTAAAGGTTAAATTATCATCACATCCAAACTCCAAAACCAGCATATTTTATAGTCTATGTCGTCATTTTTGGAGGCTTATTATCATAGCATCAAAACTTATATCCCTCTTCTCCGCAAAAGCCTAGCTAAACCACATAGGAATAATCACCTTTTTTTCGTCATGAAGTTCATAACTAGTTAAGTCACAGATTAAACAAAATCTCTTTTTTTTCCCTGAAGACCACTTCCTTTAACACTCACTTCATCTATTCATGTTTTCCGAAAGAATTTCGTTTTGCTACCCAATCAAGTCATGGGATAACAGAACACAACAAAACCTTTCTTTTCTAAACAAAACCTTCACAGTGCGCTGAGGGAAATTTCAGTCTCTCCTAAACGGGAATACTGTTTCGGTTTGCTAATAAATAAATATTGAATGATAAATACCTGACTGCCACCCAAAACAGATGGGGGTCCCTCTTCGGCTTTCTGGGTAGTTGCGTTGCCGGAATCACTGCAGAGACTGCCTAACCGTTTCAGCTCACCCGGCTTAAACAGTGCGCAGGTGAGCAGCAGTCGGTAAACCTTTCAACCCGCTTCCGGACAACTGCCTTCCGCTTAGCACGGTTGCACAAAACTTTGTGACTGGACGAGAAACGGTCCGTCACATACAGCATCGTTTTTGTGACGGTTATAGGATTAGAAATTCTTTTATGTCTGTGTTATATAGCCTTTTTTAAATTTTTTTATTGTACGGTTCCATTCAGTATCTAAGCTGATGTTGTTGCTGGTAATTTCAGCCTTGCGCAGTTCAGTTTTTACCGGTTGTTCTGCTGTTCCTGGAAGAAATGCACATAGAAGAAATGCTGCATTCTTTGAACGAAAGTGGGATAGCGACCAGCACGGCTGCCGCTCGGGAGTGAGTGAGAGAAGATTTTAACCTGAAGATTTTACCTTCCTTCTGTGCTCCTTTGTACTCGTCGTCTTGACGGACTCTGTCCATCTGATTCTCCATTCCCAGGCGATCCAAGCTATGTTTATTGCGGCCAATAAGCGATGGGTGATCGTGGTAGTGGTGCAGGTGCTGTGGGAGAAGAACTTTATAAAGGTCCTACTTCGTCGACTATCGCCCGAACACAACTCGGCAGCTTTGCGGCGTCTCCGCAGGTGGTGTGCCTACAGGGTTGTTTTCGATATTTTTCCCAGTATGGAACAAGCAAAGCTGCTGTTGACATTGTGATAGAGTGAACGAATGGGGAGGTGTGGTTTCTTTTTTGGTTTTTTTTTTTTGGGGTGGGGGGGTGGGTGGGGTGGGGTGGGGGTCGGGGAGATGGAGGGTGGGGGGTAGGATGGGGGTGGTTATGCCGTCAGCAAGGCTACAGGAATGTGAGGCAGGGAAAGTTTGATCCCCAAAGTGTGATATTCCTAACTGAGACGGGAAATGGAGGGTGGTGGAGTGCCGTGGTGATATATTCCTAAGCCAGTGGCGTAATCCTGCGTTATGACTCCCATCTTAATGTATAGTGTATGCGCAAGTTTGTCAGCGCACAAGACCACCTATTTCTATCTGTCTCTGTCTCTCTCTGTCTCTCTGTCTGTCTGTCTCTCTCTCTCTCCTCTCTCTCTCTTCCTCTCTCTCTCTCTCTCTCTCTCTCTGTTCTGTCTGCGTGCGTGCGCGCGCGTGTGCGTGTGTGTGCATGAGAGAGAGAGAGAGAGAGAGCGAGAGAGAGAGAGAGAGAGAGAGAGAGAGAGAGAGAGGCGCCTACGCCACATCAGACTACTAGCTTACCAATGCCTTTCGGCTTAGTTCTACAACGTGCGAATGGATCTGATCGTGCTGCTGTAACCAGTGCGTGCTGTGTGCTGTCGACTCCAAATCGTCTCCTACAGGTGATTTTGCTGCCCCCAGTTCATCCCTTAATTATGTCTCTCTGTCTCTCTGTCTGTCTGTCTGTCTTCTTTCGTCTCTGTCTCCCCTCTGTCTGCCTCTCACCTCCCCTCTCTCTTTCTTTCCCCGCACACCCCTCATCCTCCTCCCCTCTCTCTCTTCCTCTGCATGTGTTTCTCTCCCTCTCTCACAGCATGCCTCCCTGCTCACTCTCTTTTTCCTCTCCACCTCTTGCTCCATCTCTCTCTCTCTCTCTCTCATCTCATCTCTCTCTCTCTCTCTCTCTCTCTCTCTCTTCTTGCTCACTCGTTCGTTCGTTTGGTCTTATACCCGCACGCGCGCGCACGCCCCCTGTGCCATCTTCGTATTTCTCAGGTCTGTCCCACTGTATCTTTTTCTGTCTTATCCCCAATTCCTCTCTCCGCTTCCACCTCCACACCCCTCTTCCCACTGCCTCCCCAACCTCTGGCATAAAATAATACACCTAATACTATCTTCTCTTCCCCCGTCCCTCTCCTTTTTGTTTCTTCTCTTTCCCCATCAAGCACGCACCAGTGCGCACACATACGCACTACGCGCGCATAAACACACGCACTGCACGCACCCAAAAACATACACACTCACTAAGGTACATGCACGTGCGCGCGCTCGCACACACACACACTCACACACATGCACACACACACGCACGCACGCACACACGCACACACACACACACACCCTCTGTGTCTGCCTGTCTGTCTCTCTCTATCTCTCCACACACACACACACACACACACACACACACACACACACACACACACACACCACACACACACACAACACACACACACACAAAACACAGTACGCACGCACGCACGCAGTGACACGCTGGCGCGCGCGAACGCGCGCTCACACACACACACACACACACACACACACACACACACACACACACACACACACACACCACGCGCACGGCTCCCCGACCTTTGTGCTGTGTTAGTGGAGAGTAATGTGGAATTGAACGCCAGCAAAGGAAATGAAGGCTGGAGAAGAAGGAAGGTGCCATAAGGGGGCCCATGGCTGCCGCCGTCCTCCTGGTCCATGACCCCAAGATCAAGACGTCAGATCCACAATCACCCCTCGTTCACGCTGCTAAATTGACTGGAGATCCATTACTTGGCAATTACAGGGAGCTACAGATTAAAAGACATAAATAAGAGGGGAAGAAGAAAGGAATGAAGGAAAAAATAAAGTCGATAGACAGTAAGGATGAAATATATTGGCACAACGAAAGAGAGACATCGATTTGTGGAAAGAAAGAGAGACCGATAGACAGACGTCGATAGACAGACGTCGATAGGCAGACAAACAGAGTTTGTAACAGCGAAAGAAAGGATGACGTCGATAAACAGAGATGTTAGCAGACAGAAAGAGCCAAGCAGGCAGGCAGAAAATCGACGAGGCAAAGAAGGAGGAAGACTCGAATAGTACAAAGAAAGACATGGATAGACAGAAAGCAAGGAAGACATTGAAAGTTGGAAAGAAAGATGTGGACAGACAGAAAGCAAGGAAGACATTGAGTGTTGGAAAGAAAGATGTGGACAGACAGAAAGCAAGGAAGACATTGAAAGTTGGAAAGAAAGATGTGGACAGACAGAAAGCAAGGAAGACATTGAGTGTTGGAAAGAAAGATGTGAACAGACAGAAAGCAAGGAAGACATTGAGTGTTGGAAAGAAAGATGTGGACGGACAGAAAGCAAGGAAGACATTGAGTGTTGGAAAGAAAGATGTGGACGGACAGAAAGCAAGGAAGACATTGAGTGTTGGAAAGAAAAATGTGGACGGACAGAAAGCAATGACGACATGGCAGCTGAGAAGAAAAGCGTGCTCGGATAGAAAACAAGGAAGACATGAACTGGTCATTGACAGGCAGAAAGTGAGAAAAACATCGACTGGTTGAAGGAAAGACGCTGCGAGTCCGAAATCAAGAAAGACATTGACTGGCAGAAAGGTCAGAGGAAAACCATACAGACAGAAAAATGTACATAGACAGGACGAAGACAAGAACGGTATTGACAAACAGAAAGCAAGAAAGACATCGACAGCAGAAAGACAAACAACGACAGGCAGAAAGAAAGACGTCGAGTGGTAGGATATCGACAGGGAGAAAGAAAGCCACTGACAGAGGGGGGTGGGGGGGGGGGGACTCAACGTGGAAGGGGTAGGGGAGAGAACGTCGAGTGCTTGGACAACGTTAACGACAGGGGGAAAGAAAAACGTCGAGTGCAAGAGATATCGACGAGAGAGAGAGGAGGGGGGGGGGGGGGGGGGGGGGGGGGGGGGGTACATCGACAGGGAGAAAGAAAGACTTGGAGAAGGGGAAGGAAAGACATTAGCAAGGGGAAAGCTAGGTAGACTTTGAGTGCTATAGAGAAACAGACTGGTGCTAAGAAAATATCGAATGGTGTAAAGAAAGGCATAGACAGACAGAAAGTGAGAAAGACCTTGATGGGCAGAAAGTAAGAACATCGATTGGTTAAAAGACTTGGTGATCTTTAAACCACGCTCATTCAGTGTGACTGATCAAAACGCGGCTTTGTGTGTGTGTGTGTGTGGTGTGTGTGTGTGTGTGTGTGTGTGTGTGCTCAGTTTCTATGTACATATCAAAACACTTTTCCCCCATTTGGAACACGCTGTCGCTGCCTCAGTCAAATCGCCTTCTTTCCATTTGGGACGTCTCTTCTGTTACCCAAGCAGAACACTTTCTGTCCTTTGAGGATGCGTGCATTTTCTGTGCCACAATCAGAACGCCTTTCCACTGAGCATGCGTTCATTCGCACTGCACCAATCAAGACACCATCTTTCAATGGAGTCAGCATTCATTCTCCGTTCCCAATCTGCTGCCGTACTTATATGTCGTCGATAAATTTACTTGTACAACGAGATTAACTCCTGGCACAACCCTGTGGGTTCAGCGCATTCTACTTCCGTACCTATATCCTCTCGGTTTTGTCTCGGTTTCTACCTACGAAGTATCTAGAAAGTAAAGAGTGAAGGTCTGATAAAAAGAGGGATTCCCTCCCTCTGCGCATGTCTTGAATAACCCCCAACCTTCTGCGCACGCCCACACACTGACACAGACACACACACAAAGACTGAAAAAGCAGCTTAACTAAAACAAATTTGATAACACTATTAAAAGGCCATAAACATGATGAAGTCACACACACACACACACACACACACGCACACGCACACGCACACACACTGACACTAACAGTGACACACAAAGGCACGAAGACAGATTTAGCCTACACACACACACACACACACACACACACACACACACACACACACACACACACGCACGCACGCACGCACGCACGCACACACACACACGCACACACACACACACACCAAGAGCTAATTCAACTCTCGTAGCAGACGAACTTGGGAGCTGCAGACACACTTGTAGAGCAGGGGGCAGAGTTCCCTGTCTCAATATGTGTAAATCAAATTCAGTGTCTTCTCGGAGAGTGTGTCAGCTGGAAGATGTTGTGACGACGAAATCTTAACTTTGCGTGAAGTTCGTGATCATTGAACGTGTCCAATGGCTTGTTTTGATTTAACCCAGGGCGAACTCATGCCCTATCCTCGTTGTAGGTTACCCACTCTTCACCCACTGCAAACCACGAGGTTTAAGGTTACTATCGACATATGGATCCGCAAGTAACGGACCTTCGAGCTTACAACGAGGTATGTAGTCACTTCCCCGTTACACACGACATGTAAGTACGGCCCCAGAACACTTCCTTTCCTTCGAGGATGAGTTTATTGGCTTTGCACCAGTCAAGACGCCATCTTTCTAATGGAGTCGGCACCAATCCAGACGCCATCTTTCCATTAAGGTGTCATTTACTGTCTGTGCCGCAGTAAAAACACCTTTCTTCCCATTCAGGATGCGTTCATTCTTTCATTGCCAGTCAAAACGCCGTATCTTCATCTAGGGTGTGGTCATTCTCTGAGCATTTCAAGACGTTTTCTTTCCAATGGGGATGCGTTCATTCGCCCTCTGCTTTAACCAAAACCCCTTTCCATTGTGGATACGTTTATTGTCTGTGCCTCAGTCAAAACGCTTTCTTTCCACTGATGATCGTTTATTCTCTATGCGCCAATCAAAACATTTCCTGTCCGATTGGGACGCGAAAACTTTCTGGCTTTGGCCACAGTATTATTTCAGACCTCTTCCCTTCTACACCCCGGCTTGTACACTTCAGCCCCTCTGCTGATTCCGGGTTTGTCAAAGTCTTGGACTTCACCATTAACAGCATGTTGAATGAGTTTCTGTTGTTCAGCATCACAAACTTGCAATATTCAAACACTCTACAGCTTTGTCCTCTTTCTAATTACATGGACATGTCTTTTCGATCAGTAATATTCCGGTGTTTTTATAGCAATTGCTGCCCCTCCCACTACTTTAACTCTGTGTGTGGCGTGTGCGTGCGTGCGTGCGTGCGTGCGTGCGTGCGTGCGTGCGTGCGCGTGCGTGCGTGTGTGTGTGTGCTGATACGCATGTACATGTATGCTCACTAAGTGGACATGTTTACAGTAATTGTGTGTCTGATTATGTACATGTTATTTGCCATTTTGTGAACGGGCGTGAGCATATGGGCAAGGCATTATGGAAATGTGCCATTATTATCATTATCATTATGGGCCCCGTCATTCTCAGACACAGGTTCTTTATGCAACAGTATTTTTATCTGCCGGTCATTACACAGCATCTTTCCTACCATAGTCAGGCTCGTTTTTTCCCCTCATGCATAAAAGGGGTAGGGAGGTGGAGGAGGGGGGGGGGGGGGAGTGTAGAAAATCCTCTGAGGGAAGAAAGATAACCTTTGAATTTCAAGGGAAGCCCTATTTTCCAAGTGTACCCATGCTAAGCTAAATCAGAGTAGAGTGTGACGCAGAGAGAGAGAGAGAGAGAGAGAGAGAGAGAGAAGAGAGAGAGAGAGAGAGAGAGAGAGAGAGAGAGAATTCCGGTTAATAGAAACGTGGAGAGGAAATCAAGAATGGAAGAAGAGGCCGAGAAACGTACTCGGGCCTGCGCACATGCACATGTACAAACACGAGCGCGCGTGCGCACGCACACAAACACACATACGCACGCACGCACGCACGCACGCACGCACGCACGCACGCACGCACGCACGCACGCACGCACGCACGCACGCACGCACGCACACACACACACACACACACACACACACACACACACACACACACACGCACGCATATACACATATAAACACGCACGTACGCACTCACGTACACACTTACACACACACATACACACACTCACAAACACACACACACACACACACACCACACACACACACACACACACACAACACACACACACACACACACACACCATGTACATTCGCAAGCGCGTGCCCATGCATTTGCACGTACGCAAGCTCTTTGTCTGTCTTTCTGACTCTGTGTCTCTGTCTGCTGTCTGTCTGTCACACACACACACACACACGCACACGCACACGCACACACGCACACACACGCTCACACGCACGCACGCACGCACGCACGCACACTCACGGACGCACGCGCACAGAGAGAGAAAGAAGAGAGACACACACACAGAGAAAGAAACAGACAGAGAGAGAGACAGACAGACAGAGACAGACAGACAGACAGACAGGCGAAGAGAGCGGATAATCGGTGAAAGCAAAGAGGCATGGAATGGACGAATTGGTAAAGTAGAGGTCGGAGTAAAAAGGGAGGGGGTGATGGCGAACACTGAAGACGAAGACTAATAACTTGAAAACATGAAAGGTACTCCTATCTCTTTCTGTCTCTCTTGTCTCTCTGTCCCTGTCGCTCTCTCTGTCTCTTTCTGTCCCCCCCCTCTCTCTCGCTCTCTCTCTCTCTCTTTCTTTCTCTCTCTCTCTTGTTTTGTGTGTGTGTGTGTGTGTGTGTGTGTGAGAGAGAGAGAGAGAGAGAGAGAGAGAGAGTACCCAAAGAAGCTTTATCCATAATGTATGATGTCTTAAACGATTTTTATTTAGTCGACACAGGGTTTCCGACAGGAAAGAATGGTTGTTTGGCGTGCCTGCGGCTATTACGGTAAAAGGTAATAACTGTATGCGTATGACTACATCGTCTCTGCCACCAAAGGAAGAGGATGAATGGATGGCTAAGGAGGGAGTACGAAGATGGCGTGGAGAGTGTGCTGGGTGGGGGTGGGAGGGCTCAAATAGTGTTGCTGCAGAGTAGATGTATGTTAGAGCTGCTGTTGTCCATGTGTTGCATCTGTCTAGCTGTGTATGTGTGTTTCTTGTCGTGTGTCTCTTCCGGATGGCATGTCCGTTTTGTATACCCCTCGTCTCTTCTGCCCTTGATATTTTTGCTCCGAGAAACTCTCGTGTCTGTCTCTCTGTGTCTCGTCCCTTAGTTTCGCTCAGTATGTTTGTCTGTACGTATGTGTTTGTAAATAAGTTGCGGGTCTGGTATGTGTGTGCGTGTGCGCGCGCGTGCGTGTGTGTGAGAGGAGGGGAAGGCAGAGAGAGAGAGAGAGAGAGAGAGAGAGAAGAGAGAGAGAGAGAGAGAGAGAGAGAGAGAGAGACAGACAGACAGACAGACAGACAGACAGACAGACAGACAGACACGACAGACAGACAGACAGACAACACAGACAGACAAGACAGACAGACAGACAGACAGACAGACAGACAGACAGACGCCTGCACGGATGAGAATTCTGTCCTTAAGCTTGTGTCATGTTGTCCTGTCTAATATCTGTTCCTCTGCGAAGGGCTGGGGATATATTTGGTCAGGATCAAAATGGGCACTGTAAAAGAAATGATGATGCTCTTCGTTTGGAACTCCAGCTAGCCCTCCTCGGGGTGGTCAACGGGAGCTAACAATTTCGCAAGCCCCTTCTGTACTGACAGCGGTGAGGATGGAGGGGGTTTTGGTCAGTGCGAACAGTATGTAGGACTCCTTCAGTGCCGACAGCGGCGGGGACAGAGGAGCTTTGGTCATTGTGAGCTGTGTATCTTGAGATCCTTCAGTGCTGACAGCAGGAGGCTCCTCACTCCCAGACAACTCCGTGGATCAACTGTCGTAGATGACAAGGATGTTAACGATCTCTACAAGGCAGTGTGGGGTATGTCGAGTGAGCGAGTGAGCGAGCGAACGAGAGAGAGAGAGAGAGAGAGAGAGAGAGAGAGAGAGAGAGAGGCAGACAGACAGACAGACAGGTCTAAAAGCGGGAGTGGTGTAAGAGAGAGGGATGGAGAGAGATGGAGAGAGGGAGGGATGGAGGAGAGGGAAAGAGAGAAAGAGGATGAGTGGGAGAGAGAGGTGGGGAGATGGCTCTGAGAATGCACATTGGTAAATGTGTCGGTGTTTTATTACTATACTGACTTCCATAAAAAACGCGACAAATTGAAAGGCTATTTTTCGGGTGAAAAGGGGTGAATATACAATATTGAACCATTGTGGCAAGTTGTTTGGGTCCAAGACTCACGTGCAGTGAAAAAATTGTGTGAGCAACACATCATTCCCGCATTGGAGGGTCAACAAAAATGGCAAACTGGTTGCTGCATGTGAGGCACGTGCACACCATGCAGAGCAAAGTTAACCAGCGACAAGTACGCAGGCATGCAGCCTTTATAAAGCCGCGCTACAAGGTTCAGATAACGACTTGCCGTCTGAGCGCTACAGAGATGCCAAGACTATGAGCAGAGGAACGCAATCGTGCCCTAGGCCATCTGGAGGCTGGTGTGGATGCCAGGCAGGTCGCCAACATCTTTAACGTCCACATCTCAACCATCTATCGTCTGCAGCACCGCATGCGAGTCACTGGTACCACTGATGATCGTCCCCGGCCAGGCCGTCCTCGGGTCACCACACCAAGAGAGGATCGCCATTTTGTTCGAACCCATCTGCGGGACAGGCGGCAAACAGCCGCTAACACTGCTCGACAGGTGCCTGGCAATCTCCAGCAACGAATCAGCCTCAACATTGTGCGGCGGCGTCTTCAGGAGAATGGGCTGGCATGTAGGCGTCCTCACAGAGGTCCGGTACTCACACCAAGACACTGGCAGGACAGGCTGCAGTGGGCACAAGCCCGAATCAACTGGCGCAGGCAGCAGTGGGGACGCATACTGTTCTCAGATGAGAGCCGTTTTTGTATTGACATGGCTGACGGTCGTGTCAGAATATGGCGTCGACCTGGTGAACGCTATGCTGACTCCTGTGTGGTAGAGCGGAAACCCTGGGGAGGCCCGAACGTTATGATATGGGGTGCAATTGGCATTAACCACGCCATAGGACCAGTCATCTTTCAGAACATTGGTCCTGGTCGCGGACAGGGTGTCAATGCACAGCGCTACATCAACCAGGTGCTCAGACCCCATGTCATTCCTTTTTTTGCGCAACACCCAAACTGGACATTCCAACAGGACAATGCAAGACCACACACCGCCAGGGCCACCCAGCAATCTCTTCAGCATAACAACGTCAATGTGCTGCCCTGGCCAGCCCTCAGTCCCGATTTAAACCCAATAGAACATTTTGGGGATGAACTTGGCAGACGGTTGGACCTCCTGCGTCCACGACCAGCAACAGCGGCTCAACTTCACCAGGCCATCGTCCATGTGTGGGCTGGTGTGCCAAGGGGACGCATCAACCACCTGGTCCACTCAATGAGCCGCAGGTGTCAAGCAGTTGTCAACGCAAATGGTGGCCACACACGGTATTAGGACTTCAAGCTGTTTGTCACGTGACCTTGGATTTTCCACACAAAGACATATTGCTGATGACATTTTCACACATTACCGGTGTAATGAATCAAATCACGTTGAACTCTCGCTTCCACTCTGTACAATTGTGACCAATAAAATTCGCCCCTAACCTTCAGCTTGTTTTGCTTTCGCGTTTTTATGGAAGTCAGTAATATGTGTCAGTGTTTTAATGCAGGGACAGCTGGGCGACAGCTTGAAAATCGAATTGCAGAAATGCTAAAGGACAATCAAAGTCACAACAAGTATGATATGATATTGAATACGTGAAAGTTGATGATTCTTCACTCAAACAGAAATCATGGTGTGTGGTAACCTTCTTTTGGGTTAATTTTTTTCACGTCTGCTCTTTTTTTTGGTGTTGGGTGGAGGAGGTTGATGTTTGCACAGGTATATTTTTGAACATTTAGTATATAGACCCGTCTTTATTGTTTTTTGACATCTTGTGACACATGGTTTGGTGT
>CM031612.1:45844112-45866612 GCA_018398815.1 Conus ventricosus | reverse complement strand
CCTAATATATCTTCTCCTTTCCCCGTCCCTCTCCTTTTTGTTTCTTTCTCTTTCCCCATCATGCACGCACCAGTGGCCACACTTACGCACACGCGCGCATAACTCACGCACTGCCACGCACCCAAAAACATACACATCACTAAGGTACATGCACGTGCGCGCGCTCGCACACACACACATCAACACATGCACACACCACGCACGCACGCACAACACGCACTCACACACACACACCCTCTGGTGTTGCCTGTCTGTCTCTCTCTATCTCTCACACAACACACACACACACACACACACTCTCACACAACACCCACACACACACCACACACACACATACACACACACACACACACACAGTTACGCACGCCTCGCACACGCAGTGACACGCTGGCGCGCGCGAACGGGCGCACACACAAACACACAACACACACACAACACCACACACCACACACACACACACACACACACACACACACTACCTCGCGCACGGCTCCCCGACCTTTGTGCTGGTGTTAGTGGAGTGTAATGTTGGAATTGACGCCAGAAAGGAAATGAAGGCTGGGAGAAGAAGGAAGGTGCCATAAGGGGCCCTTGGGCTGCGCAGTCTCCTGGTCATGACCCCAAGATCAAGACGTCAGATCCACAATCACCCTCGTTCACGTGCCTAAATTGACTGGAGATACATTACTTGGCAATTACAGGGAGTACAGATTAAAAGACATAAAATAAGAGGGGAAGAAGAAAGGACTGTTGGAAAAAAATAAGTGATAGACAGTAAGGATGAAATAGATTGGCACAACGAAAGCGAGACCCCCCCCCCATCCCCCCCTGATTTGTGGAAAGGAAGAGAGACCGGATAGACAGACGTCGATAGACAGCGTCGATAGGCAGACAAACAGATTTGTAACAGCGAAAGAAGGATGCGTCGATAAACTGAGATGTTAGCAGACCGAAAGAGCAAGCAGGCAGGCAGAAAATCGACGAGGCAAAGAAGGAGGACGACTTCGAATAGTACAAAGAAAGACATGGATAGCTGAAAAGCAAGGAAAGACATTGAATGTGGGAAAGAAAGATGTGGACCAGACAGAAGCAAGGAAGACATTGAGTGTTGGAAAGAAAGATGTGGAACAGACAGAAAGCAAAGGAAGTCATTGAAAGTTGGAAAGAAAGAAAGATGTGGAAGCAGAAAGCACGGAAGACATTGAGTGTTGGAAAGAAAGTTGGGAAACAGACAGAAAGCAAGGAAGACATTGAGTGTTGGAAAGAAAGATGTTGGACGGACAGGAAAGCAGGAAGACATTGAGTAGTGGAAAGACAGATGTGGACGGACAGAAAGCAAGGAAGACATTGGAGTGTTGGAAAGAAAAAAATGTGGACGGACATCCCTCCAGTCCCCGCACATGGCAGCTGGAGAAAAGCGTGCTCGGATAGAAAACAAGGAAGACATGAACTGGTCATTGACAGCAGAAAGTTGAGGAAAAACATCGACTGGTTGGAGGATAAAGACGCTGCGAGTCCGAAATCAAGAAAGACATTGATGAAGTAATAGCTCAGAGGAAAACCATATTTAGACAGAAAAATGTAATTGACAGGACGAAGACAAGAACGGTATTGTACAAACAGAAAGCAAGAAAGACATAGCAAGGCAGAAAGACAAACAACGTCAGGCAGAAAAGACAAGAAGTCGAGTGGTTGCGATATCTCGGATCAGGGGAGGAACGGGAATGAAGCACTGACAGAGGGCGGGTGGGGGGGGGGGGACTCAAACGTGGAAGGGGTAGGGGAGAGATTCGTCGAGTGCTTGGACTTCGGTTAACGACAGGCGGGAAAGAAAAAACGTCGTGTGCAAGGATATCGGACGAGAGAGATGAGGGGGGGGGGGGGGGGGGGGGGGGGGGGGCGGGGCGGTTACTTCGACCTGGGAGAAAGAGAAAGAAAGAAGTGGACAGAAGCGGGGGATAGGAAAGGATCATTCGCAAGGAGGAATGGAAAGTAGGTTGTCTTTGAGTGTCATAGAGCAAACTGTCTCCGGTGCTTTAGGAAAAATTTCGAATGGTGTAAAGAAAGGCTTTAGACGGAGTGAATGTGAGAAAGTCCTTGATGGAGCAGTAGAAAGTATGGTTCATCGTTGTGGCGTATAAGTCATTGGTGAGCTGTTATCCTACGATCTTCATTCTGTGTGATGATCAAATACGCGGCTTTGTGTGGGTGTGTGGGTGTGGGTGTGAGTGTCGTGTGTGGGTGTGTGTGTGTCAGTTTATATGTAATTTTCAATATACTCTTTTCCCCCTTGGGAACACGCTGTCGCTGCCTCAGTCAAATAATTCGCCTTGCTTCCAGTTGGACGTCTCTAGCTGTTACCCTAGCCAAGTAACACATTTCTGTCCTTTGTGGATGAACCCCCGTGCTTTGTCTGTGCAAATTCTGAACCGCACTTTCATCTGAGCATGCGTTCATTTCGCCAAACTGCACCAATCTAGTCATCATCTTTCTATGGTGTCAGCATTCATTCTCCGTTCCCCTATTGCTGCCGTACTTATATGTCGTCGATAAATTTACTTGTTACAATACGAGTGATTAATATCCTGGGCACAAACCCTGTGGGTTCAGCAGCATTCTACTTCCGTACCTATTATCCTCTCGGTTTTTGTCGTCGGTTTCTATCCTACGAAGGTATCTAGAAAGGAAAGAGGAAGGTACTGATAAATAGCTGGGATTCCCCTCCCTCTTGCGCATGTCTGGATTATATCCCCCAACCTTAGGCGACACGAACAACACACTGACAACAGGACTCACACTACATTGTCTGGAAATTGCAGCTTCTAAACTATAAATCAAATTTGATATACTCGAGTATATAGGCCTTAAACATGTTGAAGTCTCACACTACACACTCACACACTCACGCAACTCGCACTGCACTCACACTGACACTTATTATTTGGACACACTATGGCCTGATAGACAGAATTGAGCCTACAATACACACACACACACACAATACCACACATCACTCACACACACACTACTAACGCCTCGCAGGCTACGCACGCTCCGCACACACAAATCACGCAAAACTTTACACACACACTTCCAAGAGTAATTCAACTCTCGTAGAAGACGAACTTGGTGCTGCAGACACTCTGTAGAGAATGGGGCAGAGTTTCCCTGTCTCAATTGTGTAAATCTTTATCTGTGTCTGCTCGGAAGAGTGTGTCAGCTGGCAAGATGGCTGTGACGATCGAAATCTTAATCGTTGCGGGAACGGGTTCGTGATCGTGGAACGTGTCCAATGGCTTTGTTTTGATGTTACCCTATGGGCGATCTCAGATGCCCTATCCTCGTTGTAGGTTACCCACTCTTCACCATCTGGCACTATAACACGAGGGTGGTGGTTGGTTAACTAGCGACATTATTGGATCCGCTTGTAACGGACCTTTCGGCTGTACAACCGTCGGTATGTTGTCACTTTCCCCGTTTAATTACGACTGGTAAGTTACGGACCTGTAAAACTTCATTTCGTGCGAGGGAGGTTATTGGCGTTGCACCAGTCAAAGGACGCCATCTTTCTATTGGGTCGGCACTATTCCAGACGTACCATATGTACAGTATGGTGTCTGGTTCGGTCTGGGCCGCAGTGGAATGATATTAAATCCACCGTTGCTTCCCCATTCTCGGAGGCGGTCATTCTGTCTTTGGCCAGTCAATTTCGCCAGGATGCTTCATCTAGGGTGTGGTCATGTCTGCTGAGCATGTCTAAGAAGGTTTCTTTCATTGGGGTTGCGGTGCATTCGACCCTTGACTTCTTATATACAAATAACCCTTTCTCCATTGGGGTTACGTGTTTTGGTCTGTGCCTCAGGCTATTCGCTTTCTTTCCACTGATGTTGAGTTTAGGCGCTATGCGCCAATCTAATACATGTCCTGTCAGATTGGGACGCGTAATACACGTTCGGGCTTTGGGCCATAATGTTTTATGTCTGATCCTCTTCCCGTCTACACACGGCGTGGTCACTTCAAGGCCCTCGCTGATCCGGGTTTGTCATGAGTTCTTGGAATTCTCCACTTGTTTCAGCAGGTTGAATGAGGTTATGTGTGCAGCTTCACATAATACTTGCAATTTTCAAACAATCTTCAGCGTTGTCCTCTTTCTTATTACATGGAATGTCTGGCGATCAGTGATATTCCGGGGTTGGTTTTAGCATTTGCTTGCCCCTCCCACTACTTTTACTCTGGGTGGGTGCGGTGTGCGTGCGTGGCAGTGGCGTGCGTGCGAGCGTGCGTGCGTGCCGTGCGCAAGTGCGTTGGCGTGGGTGTGGTGTGCTGATACGCATGTATCATGTCCCCCCCTATGCTCACTAAGTCGGACTGTTTACAGTAATTGTTGGTGTCTGATTATGTATCATGTTAATTTGCCTTTTTGTGATCGGGCGTGGAGCATGATGGCATGGCATTATGGTTATGTGCCTTTATTATCATTATCAGTATGGGCCCCGTTCATTCTCTGACACAGGTTCATTTATGCACAGTATTTTTATATGCCGCGGTCATTACACAGCATCTTTCCTACCATAGTCAGGATCGTTTTTTTCCCTACTTGCATAAAAGGGGTAGGGAGGTGGTGGAGGGGGGGGGGGAGGGTGGCGGGAGTGTAGAAATTTCCTCCTGAGGGATGGAAAGATAACCTTTGATTTTCAAGGGGGAAGCCTATTTTCCAAGTTACCCAGCTAAGCTATCAGAGTTGAGTGTGCGCAGAGAGAGAGTGAAGAGAGAGAGTGTGAGTGAGAGTGGAACCGAGAAGACATGTGATGAGAGAGATGAGAGAGAGAGATTCGGTTAATAGTTAAAGTGGAGAGGAAATAAGTATGGAAAGAAGAGCCGTGAATCGTACTAGGGCCTGCGCACTTGACACATGTACAAACCTCGAGCGGCGAGTGGCGCACGCACACAATTCTCACATACGCACGCTCGAACGCTCGCACGCACGCACGCACGCACGCACGCACTAACGCACGCACGCAACGCACGCACGCACGCACGCACCACCACACACACACACACCTCACACACACCTCACTCTCTCGCACGCAATATTCTCATTATAAACACGACGTACGCACTCTGTACATCTTTACACACTAACTAAACACACTACTCTAATCACACTCTCACACACCACACACATCACACACTCTACTCACACCACACCAACACTCTCTCACCATCACACCATGTACTTTCGCATGCGCGTGCCCAATGCATTTGCACGTACGCAAGCTCTGTTGTCTGTCTTTCTGACCTCTGTGTCTCTGTCTGTCTGGCTGGCTGTCACACACACACACAACACACGCACCTCGCTCAGCACCACGCAATCACACGGATCACACGCACGCACGCACGCTCGCACGCACACTCACGGACGCACGCGCACAGAGAGAGGAAAGGAGAGAGACACACACACAGAGAACATGTGCAAACAGACATGGAGAGAGGGACAGGGACAGACAGAGACAGACAGACAGTCAGGACAGGCGGAAGTGACGCGGATAATCGGGTGGGTGAAAGCAAATGAGGCATGGATTGGTCGAAGTGGTAAAGATAGAGGTCGGAGTATAAAGGGAGGGGGTGTGGGGCGAACATGAATGACGAAGACTATTACTTGAAAAAATGAAAGGTACTACATATCTCTTTCTGTCTCTCTTGTCTCTCTGTCCCTGTCGCTCTCTCTGTTTCTCATCTGTCCCCCTCTTCTCGCTCTCTCTCTCTATCTTTCTTTCTCTCTCTCTCGGTTTGGTGTGTGTGTGTGTGTGTGTGTGTGAGTGAGAGAGAGAGAGTGAGAGGAGAGAGAGTACCCAAAGTTTGCTTTATCATAATGTATGATGTCTTAAACGATTTTTATTTAGTCGACAAGGTTTACGTCAGGTAAGATGGGTGTTTGGCGTGGCCTGCGGCTAGGACTCGGTTTAATGTATTTTCTGTATGCGTATGACTAACATCCGTCTCTGCCATACCAAAGGAAGAGGTTGAATGGATGGGCTAGGGCGGGAGTACGGATGATGGCGTGGAGAGGTGTGCCTGGGGGTGGGGGTGGGAGGGCTCATATTTGTGTTGCTGCAGAGTAGATGCTTTTGTTAGAGATGCTGGTGTCCATGTGTTGCATCGTCTGCTGTGTATGGTGTGCTTTCTGGTAGTGTGTCTCTTCCGGACGGGCATGCTCCGTTTTGTATACCCCTCGTTCTCTTCTGCCCTTGATATTTTTGCTCCGAGAAACTATCGTGTTCTGTGCTCTCTGTGTGTCGTCCCTTAGTTGCGCTCAGTATGTTTGTCTGTACGTTTCGTGTTTGTAAATAAGCTTGCGGGTTGGTATGTGTGTGCGTGTGCGCGCGCGGTGCGATGGTGTGAGTGGAGGGGGAAGGCAGAGAGAGAGAGTGTGTGCGACGAGACCGAAGATATTAGAGAAGGAGGACGACGGAGAGAGAGAGAGAGAGAGAGAGACAGACAGTCAGACCAGACAGAAGACAGACAGACAGGACAGACAGACGACTGACTGACGACAGCAGACAGACAGAACAGACGACTGCACGGATGAGAATGTCTGTCCGTAAGCTTGTGTCTTGTTGTCCTGTCTAATATCTGTTCCCTCTGCGAAGGTGGAGGATATTTTTGGTTCGGATCAAAATGGGACTGTAATGAAATGATGTTCTGCTCTTCGTTTTGAACTCCAGCTAGCCTCTCGGGGTGGTCAACTACGGGAGCTAACAATTTCGCAAGCCCCTTCTGTACTGACAGCGGTGAGGATGGGGGGGTTTTGGGCAGTGCGAACCAGTATGTAGGACTCATTCAGTGCAGACAGCGGGGGGGGTCTGAGGAGCTCTTGGTCATTGTGAGCTGTGTATCTTGAGATCATTCAGGGCTGTCAGCAGGAGGACTCCTCATCCCAGACAACTCCGTGCGATTCAACTGTCGTAGTTGGACAAGGATGTTAACGATCTCTGACAAGGCAGTGTGGGGTATGTCGACGTAGGTGGTGAGCGATGCGAACGAGAGAGTAGAGAGACGAGGGGGGGGGAGATGACGAGAGAGTGAGAGAGTGTGAGAGGCAGACGACTGACAGACAGGTCTATATGCGGGGCCCGAGGTGGTGTAAAAGTGAGAGGGATGGTGTAGAGATGGACGTAGAGGGCGGGAGGGAGGAGAGGGACCTAGAGAGATATAAGAGGTTGAGTGGTGAGTGAGGGGGGACGGAGAAGATGGCTCTGTAGTATGCTCATTGGGTATAGGTTTGTCGGTGTTTTATTCGATACTGACACGTCCATATATAACGCGACAAATTGAAGGCTATTTGTCGGGTGTAAAAGGGGGAATATACTTTATTGAACTTTGTGGCAAGATCGTGTGCGGTCCAAGACTCTCGTGCAGTTGAAAAATTTGTGACGTGTGCAACACTGCAAGCCCGGCATTGGTGGGTCAACAAATATGGCAAACTGGTTGCTGCATGTGAGGCCGTGCTCACCTTGCAGGCAAATGTTATCCTGCGACAGTACGCAGGCATGCTGACTTTATAAAGCCGCGCTACAAGGTGTCAGTTAACGACTTGCGTCTGAGCGCTACAAGAGAGCCAAATCAAGACTATGAGCAGAGGAAGCAATCGTGCCCTTGGCCCATGGGAGGCTGGTGGGATGCCAGGCATGGTCGCCACATCTTTAACGTCCACATTTACTCAATCCATCTTTACGTCTGCAGCACCGCATGCGAGTCACTGGTACCACTGATGATCGTACCCGGCCAGGCGTCCTAGGGTCACCACTCCATGAGAGGATCGCCATTTGTTCGAAACCCTTTCTGCGGGTACAGGCGGCAAAAGCCGCGAACATGCTCGTCAGCGTGTCTGGCATCTCAGCAAACGTAATCCGCCTCATACATTGTGCGGCGGCGTCTTCAGCGAGATTGGGCTGGATGTTTGGCCGTCCTCACAGCAGGTCCGGTTATCTACACCAAGTCATGGCAGGACAGGCTGCAGTGGCACCAAGACCGAATCAATGGCGCAGGCAGCAGTGGGGTCGCATATACTGTTCACAGATTGTGAAGACGTTTTGGTATTGACATGGTGTCGGTCGTTGTCAGAATATGGCGCGACCGGTGTGAACGCTCTTGCATGATCCTGTGTGGTTGAGCGGTAAACCCTGGGCGAGGCCCTGAAACGTTTATTGATATGGGGTTGACAAATTGGCATTAACAGCCTTAGGACAAGTATCTTCAGATACATTGGTCCCTGTCGCGGACAGGGTGTCAATGCACAGGGGTCCCGGCCTTGTTTACCCTATCAACCAGGTGCTCAGACCACATGGTCATGCCTTTTTTTGCGCAACACCCTAACTGGACATTCCAACAGGACAGCAAAGACACACACAGCCAGGGCCTACCAGCAATCTCTAAGCATATCAACGTCAATGTGCTGCCCTGGCCAGCCCTCAGTCCGATTTTTAAACCTATAGACAAATTTTGGGCATGAACGTGGCAGACGGTTGGACCTCCTGCGGTCCACGACCAGCAAAGGCGGCTCATCTATCACCTGGCATCGTCCATGTGTGGGCTGGTGGTGCCAAGGGGACGCATCAACCACCTGCGTCCACTCAATTGAGCCGCTGGGGTTCAAGCAGTTGTCAACTGCAAAATGAGTGGGCCACACCTCGGTATTAGGACTTCAAGCTGGTTTGTCTAGTCGACCGTGGATTTCACACTAAAGAATATTGCTGATGACGCTTTTCACAAATTACCGGTGTAATGAATCAAATCACGTTGAACTCTCGCTTCCACTCTGTACAATTGTGACCAATTAAATTAGCCCCTAACCTTAAGCTGGTTTTGCTGTCGCGTTTTGTATGGATAGTCAGTAGATATGTGTCTGTGTTTTAATGCAGGGACAGCGGGGCGAGGCAGCTTGCAAATTCGAATTGCAGAAATGCTAAAGACAAATCCAAAGTCACATCACGTTTGATATGATATGGAATACGTGAATGTGGATGTTTCTTCAATCAAACAGAAATCCTTGCGTGTGATTGGTAACCCTTCTTTTGGGTTTTTGTTTTCTTTCACGTCTGCTCTTTTTTTTTTGGTGGTTGGGTGAGTGGAGGTTGATGTTTGCACAGGTTATATGTTTTGTAACTTTTTGTTTATTGACCCGTCTTTATTGTGTTTTGACTCTTGTGACATCATGTTTGGTGTGTCTAAGGAGGTGTGTATGCGGTTTTTCAATCGGAAAAAAAAGGGAGGGGGGGGAGGGGGAGTGGGTGGTTGTTGAAAAAAAGACAAGTAACTGATGATTGGGTCGGATTGGTGCAGCTTTACCCGCTCTGCCGCCCCCTCCTCTCTCTCTCTCTCTTCTCTTTTCTCTCTCTCTCTCTCTCGCTCTCTCTCTCATCTACTCTCTCTCTCTCTCTCTCTATCTCCATCTCATTTCTTTCTCTTTCTTTCCTTCTGTTTTTCGTGGTTTTTTTTATTCGATCAATTTCTCCTTTTTCTTTCTGTCTGTTTCGAAGTTTTTTGTTGTTGTTTTTCTTTCTATCTGCCTCTTGAAGCGTTTTATAATTAATTATTTAATTTTTAATCAATTATTTAATTAATTAATTAATTAATTAATGTATTTATTTATTTCATTTATTTATTTATCAGTACAGTATTTCATTCATTTTTGTTTGTGTGTTTTTATAGGTTTTAAGAAACCTGGCGAATTGGAAAAACTCTTTGGAGTGACTCTTTTTCATGGAATCGTGATTTGAAAGGTAAAAGATGGACCTCCCAAATTCAATTATGCGGGCTCGATTGCTCGTTCCTTTGAAAATATTCACTCGTGTAAGCGTTGGCTGCATAAAATAAAAATTAATTGGAGAGAGAGAGAGAGAGAGAGAGAGACGTAGATGATCGACATATCAGAGATATATTGGTCTGAAGTGCGGTGGGACTATTCCGATTGGTATTTCCTGCACAGAGAAACAAAGCGAACAAACAATAAGTGGAGATTTGATTGGGAGTCTCTCGCATTGTCTTTTCTGTTCCTCGCGGTGGGGGGGGGGGGGGGGGGGCCGAGCGAATAACGTGACATGCACCATGCTATATTGCTACCTCAACTTCCACGTCTCTTTCTCCTCTCCACTCTTACCTTCCCCTACCCTCTCCACACTCTGCCCTTCCCATCCTGTTTGCCTTCCTTTCCAATTTCAGAGGGGATGATAAGTGATTGGCGAAGCCCTCAGCTTCCTGGTAGGTGGAGGCTAGGGAAAAGGGGTCGTCTGGGCCCCGAGTTATATTGGGAATCTGGTATCCAGTCGTTTTAAATCAGGTTATTGATCTTGGATCGCGGAAAAAGACTAAGAATCGCGTACGTGACACAGTGAGGTGACGCCATGCCTGTTTAGGGTTGAGGTGCAGGGTGGTTGGTGGGTGGTGTGGGGGGGGGGGGGGGGGTGGGTAGGGCGGTCATAGTCTGTGGTGTCGGCCTACTAATTCGACAGTTCAGAGAAGGAGTGAGAGATGGAGTGAGGAGTTGACCTGGAGGACCGATGAGGACGAGGAGAGAGAGATTTGTGTGATGAGAGGAGAGTAGCACCTACTCACACTCACACATTCTCACACATACACTCACACACACACACATCACTCTCTCAATCACACTCACTTCACTCTGCTAAATGAAGCTTGATGAATGAAGCACTTAAATGGTGTGGTAAAGAAACGAAAGACTAAATGGTATGGGATTTGGGGTGGGGTGTGGGGTGGGCATTACGAACTTAGTAAGCTACTGCTCCTCAGCCGTTTTGCAGCTGTTTCTTGTCTTCTCTTCTTCTCTGTTGTGTCTCTCTCTATCGTCTCTCTCTCTCTCTCCTCTCTCTCTCTCATCTCTCTCTCTCTCTTCTATGCGTCACGCGCCGCGCGCGTTTGTGTGTGACAAAGGAAAAACTTGAGGGGTTTAGACGGAAAAATACCACAGGCTTAGTGCCGTTTGTGGTAGATGTTGGTGGTGGTGTGGTATAGTAGTAAAAGGAGCAGTAGTTGTGTTTTTTTTCTTTTCTGAAGACTTGGTTGTGATAGTGTCATGTGTGCGTGTGTGAGCCTTTGTGTGTGTGTGTGTGTGTGTGTGTGTGGGTGTGTGTGTGTGTGTGTTCGGGTGTGTGTGTGTGTGTGTGTGTGTGTTGTTTGCCGTGCAAGTGTTGTCTGAGGGAGAGCGTGGAGGGGAAAAAATCGAAGGGGGAGTGGGCATGGTTTGTTGAAAACCATTTGGAGAGGAAGAATGACCCTGTATTGAGACTATGACATTGTGTTTAAGAGAAGTTGTCGAGGAGGCCATTCATGCTACTGTTGACCTTGTTTTAACGTGCGTTGTTGTGGAGGCCATTGTGCTACGGTGACCTTGTTTAAGAGACGTTGTTGAGGAGGCCATTGGTGCAAGTTCTGAAAGTTGTGGCTCAGACTGCGGGGATGAGAGTTTACGAGCCTTTCACTCTCCGAGGCAACATCTAGGAAATTTCGGAAGGAGAGATTTGTCGTAAAAAGAAAAGAAAAAGGAAATTAGCTGGCCAAACACCGATAATTGGAATGGAGGAATATCGTTTTGCGTATTAAGTGCCTGTTGGTGGGTTGAGGAGGGGAGGGCGGGGGGGGGGGGGGAGGGGGGGGGTGGGGTAAGTATCAAATACCATGTCCATTTTGTGTATAATTTTGGGACTGTGTGTTCCTATTCAATTTTCCCTTCGATTACATCATTCTCTGCTGCGCGCAAGCTAATCGGCGGTCTGTTTAGTAGGATTTTTCGGGTAGGGGTTATTTCTTTTGATCGCTGGTGTTTTTCAATACACAGAAATCCCCCCCCCCCCCCCCCCTTTTTTTTTTTTTTTCATAAGGGATTTTGAGGCAAGAAAAGTTAATATGCAAAGCTCTCCTTCTGTGTGTGGGGGTGTGTGTGTGCTGTGTGTGTGTGTGTTGTGAGAGTGAGAGACGAGTGAGAGAGAGGAGAGAGAGAGAGTGTAGAGAGAGTAGGTAATGACTTGATGCAATGTGGGCGGTTGGTTTTGGGCGTTAATAAGAGTGCGTGCAGGGTTCACTTGTTAGGTTGTGTTTACAGTAAGCTAGTTTGTTCTGGGATGGCGCGATCTCTGAGGTTTCCATCTCCTGTCGATGCGGGGGAAAGAAGATCGAGCTGTGCGGCTCTCACTTTACGAGGAGAGTTTTGGTCTTCATTGGAAACACTCACCACACACTACACACTCACACTCTATCACTCACCCATAGTGTTATCCGGTTTCACAAAATAGTCTCGTTCTATACTAGATATCACCTCACAGGACACTCTCCTGTCACTACGAAGCTCACACTCTACTCCACACTCACCCATCTCAACACTCAACACCCACATACATTCACACTACACACTCTCGCTCTGAATTATCCTACTTTTGTGATACACTCGGAATACTTGTACTTCTGCTACTACTACTTATTTCTATTACTACTAGTATACTAGTACTCACTATACACTACCAGTTACGAATATGGGCTGTCGTTTGCCTCACTGATCATGTTTTTTCTTCTTCGTGACATCGTTCTAATACTTTGTTGCCAGTTTTGAAATGGCGTTTATAACTGAAAAATGGGTTAATACTATGCAAACCACACTTAGCAACTCTAAATCACCAAAACAGAAATAGTATACAACTGGCAGCATAATATGGAAACGTTCGTTATGTGAACAATTCCATAACATAAATATCCTTGAAAGCCCCCCAAATAACATCGTGCAGCCTAACCCGCACGTGCAAACAACTCGCAAAAACGTGAGCACTCACGCTATATAACTTCGGCGTGTGGGCAAAAACGAGGGCCATCCTTTCGTCTCATCGAAAGATGACTAGCCCGCAAACCGCTCGAAAAACAAATTTGTAGTCGTGAGGGTTGAGCATTCCTTTTTTTAGTATTAGCTACCAATGTTGTCCCCAAGGGGTTCGAGCACTTTTATAAAGTCATTTTAGGCCTTTTCTAATTTATTCATCTTAATTGCGCCGCAAGTTGTGCTACTGTGGCCTATGGATTTTAATTGGGAGGAAATCATGTTTTGGCTAGTCAAACAATAAACAATTTACCGGTTGCTATACCCATCTATCCTTCTGAATTGTTTTATAGTACAAACGAAAAGTTCGTACGCAACAGGAGATGGAAAGCATTCTTTTTCCTGAACCCGAATGCCAAAAAAAAAAGAGGTCAAAAAACCTACGATTTAATATCATGGCGTTCACCACCAGTCCATAGATCGATATGATAAGTCCCACCCTGTGATGATCAAATTGAATTGTATTGGTTTACTAGTGTGATATTCAATAATAATCTAACACAGCGTTTTCATATAGGACATTTAATATTCCTAATATAATACTAGTACTATATGGATCAATATTAATTTTTGTGAGGGATGATATTATAGCAATATTACGAACAAAATGGACACCAAAGGACTTATATTTTCATCTCCTTGACATATATAAAACATCCAGGAAAATACTTCAAAAAAAAATGCGACAAAAATACACATGTACTGTCATAGCACTAAAGAAAAAGAACTTGCAGAGCGCACTAGACTAAGTGTCGCGTTAGAAGCGACAGCAACAAAAAAAGAAGCTTTCATAACACTCAAAGACACAGCCCAACTTTCACAACTATCCTAACATTGTAGACTAATAAACCCATCCAAATTCTGAATTTACGGCAAAATATGCTGAAAATTTGGGAATAAATTATAATGGACTTAAAATCCATACTCTTTTTTTCAACCATCTGGGAAGAACACATACGAGTTAGCCTATGGTTCACAAAAACACTCGAGTAAACAAAGTATTACAGTATTCATAACATTTGACTAGTAGATTTTTACTCCATCCAGTGACGAGGAAACTATCACCAATGCCTGAAGTTTTCCAGTTAACCAAACAGACATACAGGGGCGGAAATGGATACTTTCTCCACTCCATGAAAACATTTACTACACAGCAGAAAGGAAAACCTGGTTCAGGAAAATCCATCAGAAATCAACATTCGACCGTAAACCATGGGTTCATATGTATGGTGCAGTTACATCGTGAATTGGTCGGTCTAATCATGCTGTCCAACATCAGTAATAAAATACTCGGTAATCAAGTCGGGACTTTACAGAGATGATGGCCTTGCGGACACGATCACTACTATCAAGAACCATCGAAAAACAAGAAGATAAGTTCTTTGCAAATCTTCCAAAACCTCAACTAATTAAAGTTGTGCTGTGAAGCAAACTAACGTGGGTTAGTGAACTACTTTGACATAACTATGGAATCTCAACATTCACTATATATAACCTTACATGAAACCCCCCCCCCCCAATTATTTTAAAATAAATCCCGCTTTTATGGACACTACCAAAAGTTTACCATCCTCCTTCTGTATTGAAGACCATACCCCATGGCTTTAAACAAGAGACTATCAAACCTGGTAATTGCAGGTGAGTGGAGTGTTCAAACATTGCAGCAGTGAATACAGGTCGGCACTTCCAAACAAGTGGGTATAACTAATTTCATATTACATTACAACCCTAGACAACACAACCATAATAAAAGCAAGGTATAATTGGAAAAGAAAAATCATTTGGTTATATCCCCCCATACGTCGGGGGAAAGAAAGGCATAATCGGAACTTAGGGTAAAGAATATTTCATTTGTATGCCTAACATCGTCTTTTACCATTTATAGAACACATATTGTCCTAAACTATTTAACTATAAAAACTGGACAAAAAGATCGGACTAATGTAGGCCCAACATCATAATATACGGATTGACACGAATCCAACAAAAGGAAATTCCTACACAGAAAAGATGGTGTGAAGAAAGAATCTTGCTTATTGCACCAGAAAGGAGCTGTGCCACTAAACATACAAATGTCTTCTCAGCAACATTGTATACCAGGTACTGTGACATGCAGAAATTGAAAAAGAAACATACATTGGGATTAACTGTATAACCACTTCAAAAACAGATTATGCAAACCACAAACAGTCATTTGATAAAGAAAATTATACAAAACCAAACAGAACTGAGGCAAATATATCGGGAAACTTAATGACGCAAAAACAAGCTTTACATTATTTCCTGGTAAATCATATAAAGAGCTTCTCCATACAGAAGGTTTCAAAAAGGTGCAACCTATGTTTTAACTGAAATATGAGTTTTTCCTATGCTTACCACACTTAGCAACTCTAAACACCAATAACTGAAGATAGAGTAAACAACTGCTGGCATAAATGGAAATCGTTGTTAGTGAACACAATCCAATACAAAAACCTGAAAGCCCCCCAAAAATACACGTGCAGCCAACCCGCTCGTGCACTCAACCGACTAATCGGGTGTGCCCACACGCTTTATAATCTCGGCGCTTAGGGGGGGATAGATCCGCTGGGCACAAGCCGGATGACAGCGCTTCACGACGCGTTATATTTTGTTTTGGGTGTACCTAGCTCGTGTGGGTGTGTTTGCTGTCGGGGGGTGTGGTGCTTATTTGGGGGGAGAACATTGGGGGCGGAAAGGGGTTTGTCTGGGGTGGACGGGAGTTGGCGTGGGACTGACGTAGCTGTGTGTGTGTTTGTGTTTAGGTGTACGTGTGTGTGTGTGAGATTATGTTAGAGTGGGTAGTCGTTGGGTGTGATGGGTGTTTTTTGTAATGCGTGTTGTAGTGCGCGGCGCGCGTTGCGTGTCCGTGGCGTGCGAGCCGCGCCCCGTCAGGGGGCTCGTGCACCGCGCGTACCAGTGGACATAGGAGAGAGTGTAGTCGTGAGAGGACGAGAGAGGAGGAGATTGAGAGAGTGAGGGGGGGAGAAGGGAGGGCACGAGGAGATTAATGATGCCTTTGTCTTTGGGAATTATCATTTTCTTAGCAATAGTGCTGTGGGTCACCATTTCTTGGTTTCGTTGTTTTGCATTTTTTTTTGCGTTTATTAACCTTACACAGGGGAAAGGGCAATGTTCTGACGGGAGGAGTGGGAATGGGAAGGGGGTGGAAGATGGGGGAGGGGGCGGGGGGGGGGGCAGCTGTGTGTTAAACATTCCTTCCTGACTGCCTTCTCTCATTTCGCCCTCTATCTTGTCTCTTCCCTTTTTATCTCCCCCTGCTCTCGCGCTGCTTCTCTCTCTCGCTCTCTCTAGCGATCTCTCTCTCTATCTCTCTCTCTGTACGTGTTTCTCCTTCAATTACGTCCGACTTTACTATCTATATGGCAGGTACATAGATTGGCCCTTTACTAGGACCTTTTGGACCATTTGCTTGTGTTTCCCGTTACTTTGCGGTTTTGTTTTTTTTTGCCTTGATTTTTGTTTTAGGGTTTCTCCCCCCACACTGTCCTCCCCCTTGCCCCCCCCCCCCCACTCCCCCGACGCACACGCACGCACGCACACGCACAAGCACATACACACACACTACACACACACACTCACACACACACAATGCCTCTCTCACGGGCTTTCACGCCATGTCGTTTCTATTACGGAGACGTATCCAGAGGCGTTGCTGGTGACTTAGAGCATTGTGTCCGCACAGGGATAATCTGTTGTGGGTGTTGTCAGGGGGCTGCTCCCTGGGGATGCTCCCTGTGGAAGCTGTCGCCCTTGTGTGGTGTCAGGGAGCTTCGTTTCTGTTATGTGACTTTATCTCTCTGTCGCTGTCTGTCTCTCTGTCTGCCCGACTGGCTGTGTCTGTCTGTCGGTTTCTCTGTCTCCTTGTCTTGTATGTTCTGTCGGTCTTGAACCCAGCCCAGTTTTCTTATTGCCTCTTAGGTCTTGTCACTCGCTTGTGGTCAGTCCATGGTGTTGGAGTCCCAGGGGGGGGGAGGGGGAGGGGGGAAGGGGGGGCGGGGGGGGGGGGGGGGGAAGTATGATTGAGTGATTGAGAGATTTTGTTCAGTTGTCTGTAGTTGATGTCGATATGTGCTGTCTGCTGTCTGTTTGATCATCTTGTCCATTTTTTTTTACCCGATTGGATTGGGAGATTGTCGCATGTCTTTCGCTGGTGCGACCAGTAATGTGGAACTGGTTTGTTGCCAGTGCCCTGTGTTTTGGTTGATGTGAGTGCAGTGAGGTAGAACCGACCGGCTACGACCTTATTCTTTGATCTATATAATATTACTTAGTGCCTTTGCTCCTTCCTTAGTCACCACGGAAAGTAAGTACTTTGGTGGAGTCACAAAACATGTCCTGATATTGTATACTCTCAACCTTGAGATGTCACAGGCTGATATTAATCTGCCCTCAGCCCAAGTGTTTCTGTGCTGGTTGTCACAGCTCCTTTGTGCATTTCTTCAAAGCTCGGGCTGCAGGTGGTGGTGTGGCGATACAACGCAGAGATGGTTGGCCTTTGAAATTCTGGCGGAGACTTTCGATGTTCGGTCTCAGGTACTGCCTCCTTGCATTCCCACGCTAGTCTGTTGCAAATGATAGATTGGTCTGTAATCAGGGTGGCACTTTGGGGGATTCCTGGGTATGTGGGTTGATAAAAAAAATGCATTCTATCGCTGGCTGCTTTTTGCGACTGGGCCAGGCGCTTTGTACGTGCGCGCACCCACCCACCCACCCACTCACACACAGAGAGAGTGGAGAGAGTGAGCCCACGGAGAAATTGAGAGAGAGTGAGAGGCGGGAGAGGGAGGGAAGGGGAAAAATTTGGCTGAAAACACACATACACACACACACCATACGCACCGCCAGCAACGCTCCGCACGCACGCAGAGAACTAAAAAAACTACAACACCAAACTACATCTGACAAGGATGAAGACACATAGCACCCCTACCACTCCCCTTTTCCAATACCGGTTTTTGTTATTGTCCTGTGTCCTACCCTGCGTTGTAATGTACGGGGTGGTGGGGGGTGCTGTGGGGCCAAGGACAAATAAACATACAAAAGTGTCTTTGGAGAGCGCGCGGATGATGAGATGAGAGAGAGTGGTGAGTGAGAGAGAACGGGATTGAGCCAGAGAGAGAGAGAGAGAGAGGGGATTGTCTGTCTTTTGTTTTCTGTTGAGCGTGTGTATTTTGTACGGAACTGGGGGTTTAAATTGGGATCAACGGGGAGCCGGTTCTAATCTATTACTCATGACCGTTCAGATCGGACATGGCTTTGGAATCCCTGACATGCGAAACTTTCGTGATTCCGCCACTACCTCTATCTCTCTCTCTCTTCTCTCTCTTTCTCTCCTCTCTCTCTCTCTCTCTCTCTCTCTCTGTCATTTTCTAAGTTGCGTGCATGCGTGAGAGTGCGCGCGCGCGTTATGTGTTTGCTTGCGTGCGTGCGCACGCGTAGGTATCTACTGTCTGGGAACTAATAAACTGTTAACAGTCATGATTAAAGTTGTGATACTGATGGGGGATGATAATGATTTGGGTCTAACGGGGAATAGAGTGGAGTGGGTGATGGTCATCAATGTTTCTTTGTCACAGAGGTTTTCTGCTGCCTTTTGCTGACTATCAAGGTTTTCAGCACCTGTCACGAGTACATTTTGTTGCATTCGCACACACTCACACACAGATTGACACATCTGTGACGACTTTGGCTCGGCTGTCTCGCTCTCTTTCTGCATCCGACCTTGCCTGCATCCTCCCCTCCCCCTTTCGGTCTTGATAAACCTACACCGCACGCAATTCGCGCACGCCTTACGCAAGCCCGCGCTAAGTACACGCATACACACAGATAAACTATTCAAACAAGACTGACAGACAGGACAGGACACACAGACACAAGGACTACACACACACTCACACAACACACACTCACAACACACGAGCGCACGCACACAACTCACACACACACACACACTCACACAAACACACACACCACACTCTACTATCTCTCTCTCTCTCTCTCTCTCTCAAATACACTACACACGTGCGCGTGCTTGTCTCACACACGCGCGCTTCGCGCTACCACGCGTGCACACACATACACGCACAGTCGCACGCATGGCATGAATACTACACACACACTCACAGACCACTTTTTTCACACACACGCACTCCCACACACACCACATCACACACCACACCACACTCTCACACACACACAATCAACACAAGAGCAACTCGCATGCACAAAAACATAATACTGACAAACTTATAAGACTAATGCACACCCAACAGCAGGATAACTAAAAAAATACGAAAACACCCCATTGTGTGCACCTCGCAAGCACACACACACACACACAACACACACACAACACACACCACACACACACACACTTGAAAGTTAAATTTAGATAGGCAATTAAGATTTATATTGACAAGGTTTAGACTTGGTGTGTTGAAATTGCATGTCACTACTATCGTTATAGATCACATACAGACAGATTTGATTTGTCCGTTTTGATGAATTACAAAGGAAGATGAAGGTCATTTTCTGTTACGCTGTCATACATTTTCTAATTTACGAAAACATTATTTACCGTTAAAATTTCACTAGCACCCCAGCCAGTTTCGATTGACTTTACTGTTGCTGGCGTCTAAAATGAAAACATCTTCAGAAATGTATCAGTTTTCTTAGATAAAGCGTTGAAATCGATCTGCTGCTATGTTTTTGTAAGATCCTGAAATACGTAAACAAAGTGTGGCATTATATGGACTGTGTGTATAGTTATTATTAAAAAATAGGTTGTAAGGATCTTACATGCCAGTGTCGCCCCTTCATGATGGGCATTGGCGTGCATGAAATAAATTATCATCCATCCATCAGTATTTCCCATCTCTCTCTCCTCTCTATCGCCTCTCTCTCTCTCTCTCTCTCTCTCTCTTTCTCTTCTCTCACTCTCTCTCTCTTTACTCTCTTCTCTCACGCCAACCACACAGACGCGACACGCGCAGTTTTTCTTTCTGTCAGCCAGACTGTCTTGTAGACAGTCATCATCTCTGTTTTCCACAAGAATGACGGGGGCTGGAGGATGCCGGGGATGAATTACCTGGCGTGTCACTGTGTGTATGAAAGTGGCTGTGAATTAATCGTGAGTGTGATTCAATTACATTCCCCGGTTGGTTTTCGCTTGGAGGAGGGAGGGGGAGGGAGGGGGGGGGGGGGGGGAGGGGGGGGGGAGGAGAGAAGAGAGAGGAAGAAGACAGACTGACAGAGAAAGATTTAAATTATCGAATATCAATTCAGTGGGTTGGTAGAGGACGTGTGGGTGTGTGTTGTGTTACAGGCGTGTGGGTGATGTGTGTGTGTGTGTTGTGTGTGTGGTTTTGTGGATGGAGAGAGAGAGAGAGAGAGAGAGAGAGGAGAGGAGAGAGAGAGGAGAGAGAGAGAGAGAGGAGAGCGAAGCGAGCGAGCTGTTTTTCGAGATTTTTGTTCTCACTACGGAAAATATTCTCCCTCATCCTAAACCCCACTCTGTCTCTCTCTCTTCTCTCTCCTCTCTCTCTCTCTTCTCTGTGAGAGAGGAGAGAGACAGACATACGACAGGACAGCACACAACAACACACACAACAAACACACTCACACACACACCACACACACACACACACAACAGTTGCTGTGTCTTTTGTCTTGTCTTGTTCTGTTCTGTCTGTTCTTTCTCTCTCTGTCTGTCTGTTGTCTGTCTCTCCTCTTCTCTCTCTCATTCTCTCTCTCTCATGTGTGTGTGTGTGTGTGGTGTGTGTGTGTGTGTGTGTGTGTGTGTTTGTGTGTGTGGCTGGTTCTCTCAGTTGTTGTGTGGTCTGTCTGCCTGTTCGTCTCACTGCTAGAGAGTTATAGAGTTGTGTATAGGTGAGAGAGAGGGTGGGTTGGGAGGGAGTGGGAGGAGAGAGACTTGTGTTTTGGGTTCGAGAGTGAGACAGACAGAGAGAGAGATAAACGGAAAAATATAGACGTGATTTTTGGTTTAGACAAAGATTGTGTTATATGTGTTACTGGGTACACACTTTATAGAAGTCGAATACGATTAGGTGAGAAGAGTTTTAGGAACGTAAGGAGTCGCGTATTAACACCCGATTGTCCACAGTAACACGGAGAGGAAGAGAGGAAGCGTCAGCATAACTGAATCGAGCGAGAGCAAATCATCACATTCAAGCAGATGGCTGCTTATTAATTTTATGACCGACATTGCTCTGACTTGTGGGAAAATTGGGCCTGCTGATAGTGCGCCTTCCATGACAAATGAGTGATCAGCAGCTGTTCTGCGGCGAGTATGCCACTCTGAAAGCCGGTGTCCTGCTTCATTTTTGGAAACGTTTGTGTTTGGTGTGAGGGCACAAGTTGCGTGACGTGATTATGCTTTAAAATACAATTTTGGCGCTTGTAGACAGAAACACGATGCATGACACGTATTCTGCACGTGTGAACGGTGAATCACGGCGCAGCACACATACCCGCACACACAGACGAAGCGTGCTCTCTTCTCTCTCTTCTCTCTCTCTTCTCTCTCTCTCTCATCTCTTCTCTCTCTTCTCCACTCTCTCACAGGAAAAAACTTCACACTCACACACACGATGCACTACACACCACTCTCACACACACAAACAACACACACACACACACCAACACACACACACACACATCTCTCTCTCTCTCTCTCTCTTGCTCTCAATAAGTATAGAAACACAATACAAGAAAAGACAAGACTTACTTACACACACGCACTTACACACGCCCGCGCGCGCGCGCGCGCCCCCCCCCCCCCCCCCCCCCCCCCCCCCCCCCCCCCCCCCCCCCCACACACACACACACAACAACACAACACAACACACACACACACACTCACACAATCACACACACACAACACAACACACACACAACACACCGAGGGACACACATACACGCCCCCTCTCCCCCCCCCCCCCCCCCCCCCCCCCCCCCCCCTCATACACACCTACAAGCTGCCCCCACAATTGCCTGTCAAACATCAGCGTGAGAAGTAGCGAATAGAACGACTGTGACGCGGCATGTTTTCACGTTGTACATCTTCTTGCAAATGCATGCAGCTGTGAAAAGCATGGACAATGGGCGGAAGGGGGACAGTCACCCGTCAGACTGTATTGTAAATTACACCCACATCATCCCGCCCTCACTTCCAGTGGCTGTTTCCTTCGTCTGACCGATGTCTTTCATGCCGACCTACTCTTCCGCCTGATGTTGTGTCCCTGTACAGAACTGTCTGAAGGAGAAGACGAGGCCTGCAGTCTCCCACATGCTGGAATAAGTCGTATCAAAGTGAGTACACATATAGAAGAGGACTGGGCTTCAATGATCTTCTGTTAGAACTTTCTGTTGACCTCTGAACGGGCGAGAGGGCAGTGTCTGTACCGCATGAGCACAGAAACGACGAAAGGCGGTGATAGCTGCTTTCCTCGAAAACACGACGAAATGGGAGAAAACGGACATTGTTGCAAAAACAGACACCGTTGCTGTTGTTACTGAGGATTACAACTGTTTTCCATAGAATCACAACAGTTTTGCTT
>CM031612.1:45831612-45839112 GCA_018398815.1 Conus ventricosus | reverse complement strand
GTGCAAATGCTGGTTTTGCCCTCCTCCACTGCCTGTCTTTGTCTCTCTTTTGGTCTCTGTGTCTTTCTGTCTTGTCTGTCTGCCTGCGGGGACCCACCCCGCTCTCCCTTGTCTCTATCTCTCCCTCCTCCTCTATTCCCTATCTCTCTCATGTGTTTTCCCTTTTGTCCTTGTGTGTATATGCGATGGTTGTAGGAGGAGAGAGAGAGAGAGAGAGAGAGAGAGAGAGAGAGAGAGAGAGAGAGAGAGACAGACAGAGACAGACAGACGCTTCACAACAATGGGGAAAAACAATCAACCAACCTTCAATGAAAAGCAGAAGCCGGAGAGCAACCCTTGTTGTCGCTTTGGCAAGTGAATACCCTCCACATATCAGCAATTTCTCGATCGAGGGAAATCGTTGATTTTTTTTGTTGTTTTGCTTCATGACGGGAGTATCGAAAAATGGGTTGGTGTGTGTGTGTGTGTGTGTGTGTGTGTGTGTGTGTGTGTGTGTGTGTGTGTGTGTGTGAGAGAGAGAGAGAGAGAGAGAGAGAGATGAGAGAGAGGAGAGAGAGAGAGAGAGAGAGAGAGAAGAGAGAGCAGGGAGGGGCGGGGCGGGGCGGGGCGGGGGCGGGGGCGGGAGGGAGCGGATGGTTGTTGGAAGGGGTGAGGGGGCGGGTGATTGTTGAAGGAAAGACCACATTTCGATTGAAGAATCATTAATAGGAAGGGGCATGGATGCAGTGTCAAATGTAAAGATGGAGGAATCCGCACGAGAATCTAAACAAACCAGTCTAGTGGGGGAAAAAAGATGGAGGGGGGGGGGGGGGGGGGGGGGGGGGGGGGGGGGGGGGGGGGGTGGGTGGAGAGTGTGGGCTGGAAAATGTATAAGTTAGCTTCCGTTCGCGTGTACGATCATGTAGATGGTACATTCTTGTTAAAAAATGATTCAGCTTGCCTTCGGAGTTTGTTGATGCGATAATCTATGTGTATTGGAGTGAATACTGAATTGGGAGAAAAAAAAACAAACGTTTTTCGACTGGTGAGTATTATGTTATTAACTTGTAATTGGACTGTTAAGTGGCACATAAATGTACGGCTGGTAATTCTGCAGCACAGTTTGCTGCTTGCTTGGACACCAGAAAGCTTGTCGCTGAATGTTGAAAATTCGTCAGTCGATTAGGATGATTATCACTGATTAACACCCCCTCCTCCTCCTCCTCTCTCCTCCTCCCCCCCCCCCCCTCCCCCGCCCCTCCTTCCGTCTCACCCCAAGTCTTTCGACCAGCGTATTTATGTTTGTTAACACTGCTGTTTCCAAATCCTTCTCTCTCTCTCTCTCTCTCTCTCTCTCTCCTCTCTCTCTCTCTCTCTCTCTCTCTCTCTCTCTCTCTCTCTCTCTCTCTCTTCCCCCTCTCTCTCTGTCTCTCTCTCTCTGACTGTCGGTACGAAGAATGCTGACGCAGCATGCATTCTGTATCAACAGTGTGACTTTAAAAAAAAAAAAATATTATTATTGTTTTGTTTTTTTAGATTGTAATCTCTCTCTTTTTTTTTTTTTTTTTTGGATTGTGTTAAAAGGATAAGACGTTATTACATTTTTAGTGGATACTGCTTCCAACAAAAGTGTAGCTGTGTTGGATTTTTTCGTGAAGACTGAAACATTGTTACATTTCGCGTTGGATCATGGCAGGGCTTCATTTGGATCTCTGGCCCAAGCCAGTGGTGGCTTTTACTGGTAATTACCGCTGATGGCGGAGACCGAAGAAGACAGCCCGTGGACACAGTGCTGACGGAGGGACTGGCGGCTACAGGAAGTGTGCCCTCATAGACTCTGTAAGCACAGGGACAGGAGAGGCGTCAAGGGTAGGCGGTGTGGGGTCATGGGTGGAAGTGGAGGGAGGAAAGGTGGAGGGATGGCAGGGGTGGGAATATGAATGACGCTCAGCCGTCCTGGTGCATGTGTAACCTGAAATTCGTCCCCTCCCTCCCTCGTTTCCACCCCACCTCTCTTCACCTTCTCCGTACTACCTACTTCAAAAAAGTAACTACAGGATTATGACCTTTTAAGGTATTAAAAACTCACATCACAGGAGGGAAATTTCTCCGAAAATGTAAGTCCTCTTTGTCAGTACCCTACTTTCCGCTCTCCTCCTCACACGCACACATGCTAGAGGGGAGGGGGAAGAGAGGCACCACATGCTTCCGTTGTCCAACCACCCGAGGACGTCAGAGTCTGTGCAGTCTTCCTTGACGGGCCTGGAGGTGGCTGAACATTCTTAAGGAGACATATTCCCGAGAACAGTGAGGGGTCTGGAAGGAAAATAAAGGGGATGTGGTCCTCTCTGTCCTCATGCCTTCCCTGGCACATGTAACCCACTCCTTTCGTCCGTTCTCTAAGGTGTTGGGGGCTTTTTTGTGGAGTCTAGCCGGTTGATTCTATCCCTGACACAGGAGTCCAGTGCTCTTGGTGGAAGGCCGCCTTTCTTCAGACTGTCTTTGATGCAGTGCTTGTGTTAGTCACTTCCTGGACACCCTGTCATCTCGTGACCCTTGGCAAGTGCCCCATTCATGATCTGTTGTGGCATGCTGGAACTTGCCATGTGCCTCACACGAGCCGACCACCGCCGCCGGGCCTTCAGGGTCACGACCTCAAGTGCTGATAAGACTTGCTCTGTCCAACACTTCCACCCTGGTCACCTTTTCCTGCAGGCTTTCTAATCGGGAGTTCACGCTGTTTGATGTGCTTCCAGAACAACGTCCGGAACTCTTAGCTTGCATGTCATCAGGCATGTCCGTCTTCTTGTCATCAGAGTTTGGTGACCTTTATATGGACAAATCAGCTGTTTCCCACAAGTTTGATCATACTTTGTTTTAAAGAAGAAGAAGAAGAAAAAAAAAAGCAAAACAAACAATCAAATGAACATTAACAAAATGCATTTGCTGTTTCCCTCACCCCATGAACACGAACACACATGCATGCCCGCGCGCGCGCTTTCACGCACGCACGCACGCACGCTTGCGCACGCGCGCGCTTTCACGCACGCACGCACACACACACACACACACACACACACGCACGCACATACACACACACACACACACACACACACACACACACACACACACACACACACAGAGAGAGAGAGAGAGAGAGAGAGAGAGAGAGAGAGAGAGAGAGAGAGAGAGAGAAAGTGACCGGCTTTTGTTTTACACAATGACTACTGGGCATTGATTTGTGCTCTATGGCCCGAGTGCTATCTAATTGTAGTCAGGGACGGATTCATCTCCATTTGCTGGGGACATGGCGAGGCCACCGGTAGTTGCTGTGCCCTTGTAACAGCAATAGGTTTGCCTCTGTCTGATTGAATAGCTGTAAGTCTTGGCTTTAGACGGAAAGGGAATACTTCCCCATCATCTTGTAGTCAGTGGTGGATTCATCTCCATTTTCAGGGGACATGGCAAGGCCGCCACAAGTCATGTCCATGCTAAAGCTGTCGGTTTGCCATTGCCTGAATGAAGATCTGTGTCTTTGCATTTGGAGAGAAACCAAATACTTCCCCAATTTTTCGGATTAGACATGAAATGTCCCCCTTTTTCCTTTTGCCTGAAAACATGACTATAGTGGACTGTCAAATGTGACGACAGATTACTATTCTCGATATTATTGTGTGCGTGTGCGTGCGTGTGTGTCTGGAGAGAGAGAGAGGAGAGAGAGAAGAGAGAGAGAGAGAGAGAGAGAGAGAGAGAGAGAGAGGAGAAGAGAGGGAGGGAGGGAGGTGGTGGGGTGGGGGTGGGAGGAAGCTGAAGGAGGATGGACGGATACAGATTTTATTTTTCGATCGGGAAGAAAACTTTTCTTCCTAGAGGTTTTAGCCACCAGAGGACGGTTTCCTCCTGTTCCTGTTTCCCTATGTTTTTTTTTCTTTCTTTGCTTTATTTCCCTTCTCATATCTCTCAACCCCCCCCCCCCCCCCCCCCCCCACTCCCCGCGCGCCCCTCACGTCCCTTCCATGCATTTTCCCCATGTGGCTGTAATGGAAGCGGATGAAAACAGCACTGTTCAGCACCCGATTTGGACTGATCCTACAACCTGACGACGTGGAAAAAAGATTCCCAAGAAGCTTGATTTCCTTGTTTCATTCCTTCTTTTTAAATATCTTACACACTCTCCTCTCTCTCTCTCTCTCTCTCTCTCTCTTTCACCCCCCTCCCCCCCCCCCCCCCCCCACACACACACACACACTCACTCACTCACTCACTCACTCCCAGCCCCCAAGCTGGCTTAACGACGATTGTCTCCTCTCGCATTGTTGAGCGTGATCGTTGTTCTGAGCTTGGAGGGATTCAGTTTTTTTTGGGTCTCATAATGCTCTTGAGATAAGCGATGTCCATGCTTCAATAATAAAAAAAACCACTGGATGATGTCAGTTTTGTGTTGGTAGCGAAGTTCATGTAGGAGACGGTGGGAGGGTGAAGGGGTGGGATGGGGGTGGTGATAGGTACGCGTGACGTTAACACTGATGTCACAGGCCACAGTCATCGCCGAGTGTCAGGTCATCAGGGAGACGTGTTGTTTGGTTCAGTTTGGTTTGGTTTGGTCGTGAGGAGGATGGTCGTCAGAACCTGAGCATGGGTCTGGTACCTGTGGATAGCGGCTGAGTGAAACAAACAAACAAGAACAAAAGCAAACAAAACGCACACACGCACGCACGCGCACGCACGCACACACACACACACACACACACACACACACACACACACACACACACACACACACACACACACACACACATAACATTCTTCCTGTACTCAACGAACATGCAAAACGGCAGTGACACGACGTTTCATTATACCATACCCCCTGTTTTCATTAAACATAATGGCAAAATGAAGATGCAGTCTGCAGGATTCCAACAAGGTGAGTAAAACGGTTTTAAAAAAATCAACAAAATAGACTGTGAAAACGACACATATCAACAGCCAAGGAGAGGATTAGCTACACAATTCTTGCTATAATGGGATGTTTGCTGTCCATCAAAAAAAAAGAAGAAAGGACTGTTAGATATCCTTCCGTAAAGGTTCATGCAGTCGAGCTTAAACGTGCGCTTGGAAGTGAAATTCGTATTGCCAAAGATGTGGCTGCGTAAATTTAAAGAAGAGCTTGATTTGGAAGATCCTTGAACGAAGAAGACCGTTTGCTGATCGTAGAGATGATGTCTGTCTGAGGACAAATAATTTTGCTTCATGTTTGGATTATGTGCGTGCTCAGTCGTCGTAGATTTGTGTGCCACAGCCTAACATTCAGTCTGTGTCCTTCTCTCTCTCTCTCTCTCTCTCCTCTCTCTCCTCTCTCTCTCTCTCTCTCTCTCTCTCTCTCTCAGGTCGCTTGGTCGGCGACTTCCTTACTGCTTTTAACTGAATGAAACTTTCGCGTGTGTGCGTTTCACATGACAGTATATCTTCATCTAGCTGCAGAGAGGAGAACAACGCTTGGTCATTGGCCCTGGGATATTTTTTGTTCAGTGCTGGAGTGTATTACATGAATGAAGGATAGGAGGATGGTTGATTGAGAGAGAGAGAGAGAGAGAGAGAGAGAGAGAGAGAGAGAGAGAGAGAGAGAGAGGAGGAGGTGGTGGGAGGAGGAGGAAATAAACGATGAATTTCATTCACGATGTTGTGTTAGAATTTGCACATGACCTTTCCTGTACAAGACCGTAATGACGTTGAATTGAACAGAGAGAACGATTAGTCCGCAAATGCGGAAGCTTACTGAATACATTGGCATTTAACAGCGCACGTTTGAGTGTAGGACGCGTCTGAACTGGACAGGACTGGAGTGGGGCGAGGAAGGAAGGGAAAGGACCGACAAAGGAAGAAGGCACATAGAGATGAGTGCATGCAGAGGATTGGAATGGAGAGAGGAGAGAAGAGTAGAAAGGAGTAGAGGGGCGAGAAGAGAAGAGGAGTAACATGGAGTGGAGTGCAATGGACGAGAGAGGAATGGAGAGGTGTATGGCATCCCGTTTGATAATTATCGGGCTGACTTTTTTGTGTGTTTGGAATTAGGGTCACATTCGCGCATATAATCGATGTTGAGGGGAAATCTCTTAAGTAAGGTGCTATTGAGATTGACGACTCATTAGACGTAAATGATTGATTTAATATGCATATAATAGCTGTTCAGTTGTTCTAAAGAAATACTTCATTCTGTATGTGTATTACGAGTGTACACGAATATTTGTGGAAACAGACTATAACCTACACAAACCGACCGTTTAAGACGTAGTAGGAAATTACAGAGAACATCACGGTAAACTGGCCGTACAGATCGACTACGAATTGGATGCGTATGCTCTTTGCGACCTAGCTGAGATTAATCTCGAACTTCCCGCGCGTGAAAACATCCAGATTTGAATCATTAGCCTTAATCAATCGTCAGGCAAAACATCCATTTCAGAGCGCCGTCGAACCGACGACGTAACGAACCAACTCATGGCCGGACAGTTTCATTAATCTGCACGCTTTTTTCATCACCGATGCGGTGAGCGTTGACCACGAACCAAGAAGCCGTTTACACCAAAATGTTCGCGCAGTTCGGACTCGGTACACTTTGGGCGCCAGGGTGCCGTTACCGCGTTTACACGCGTTCACACGCCTCGCTGACCTCGCGGTCTGACCTGCTAGGATATTGTACGGACTGCATCATGGCAGCGTGTACAAGGCAGCACGTGTCTGTGTAATTTGTGCTATGAGTTTGATATGGACAACATAAGAAATCCAAATCTGACTTTTAATTGCATTTTCTTCATTCATTATTCTGCTTCGCCTGTCGATTACTAGTGGCATTGCATCCAGTAGCACACCAGCGCCCCCCCCCCCCTTCCCCTCTTTTTCTCCCATGAAAACATTGGGGGTGAGGGATGAGAGACCCTCCCCTTCCCCCCACCTTTTTTTTTCCTTTTTAAACAGTATGAACATTTGGAAGGCGAGGTGTCCCTCTCCTTCCTCCCGCTTATATTTCAGAAAAATTGGAAGACGTCAGTAACATGATTGTCATTCTGTCAGTTTAGGCTGGCCCCCTCAATGCAAATTATCTGTCGACGCCAGTGATTACGAACAACAAATGGTCATGCCCGACAAAACACACTTTTATGAGTTCTTCCATTTTGGTTTAATTAAGAGAGTATGCATGTTGATATACATGTGCGACCCCACTCGTGTTCGTGCCCCCAACCCCCACCCCTCTCCCTCTCCCTCTCTTATTACTGTATGCTGACTATGTTGTTGTTCTCTCCGGAACAGTTTTAGGTTTGGAAAACCAACTAATGTATTGAAGGAAGAAGCGGATCGCTTAGGTTTATCAGTTAACTTGGATAAGACGAATATAGCAGTCTTTAGAATGGGTGGCCACCTATCAGTGCATGAAAAATGGTCTTGTGGAAATGCAGATGTTCAAGTAGATATTTCATATAAATATCTTGAAATGATATTTTCAACAAATTTTCCGTTACGCGT
>CM031612.1:45819112-45821612 GCA_018398815.1 Conus ventricosus | reverse complement strand
ATGCGTTTTCACTGATGTTGCTCGGGCGTGACAGATACGGAATCGACCATCGTTTCAATGTATGAAGTCTTCCCTACCAAGCGAGTAACTGAAATGTGATTAACCGTCGTTTCCGGTTAAAGTCCTCCTAACGGTCGAGTTACAGAAATGTGCTCAACCAGTGTTTCAGTGTGTAAAGTCTTCCTGCCGGGCGAGTTAGAGAAATAGAATCAACTATTGTTTCAGTGTGTAGTCTTCTTACCGGACGAGTCACAGAAATAGGATCAACCATCGTTTCAGTGTTTAAAGTCTTCTTGCAGGGCGTGTTATAAATGTGATCAACCATCATTTCAGTTTATAAACTTTTCGTACCATGCAAGGTACAGAAATATCATCAACCATCATTTCAGCGTATGAAAATCTTCATAACGGTCGAGTTACAGAAACAAGATCACTTATTGTATTGGTGTGTAAAGCCTTCCAACTGGGCGAGTACAGAAATCTGATTAACCATCGTTTAGATGTTAAGTTTTCCTTGCTGGGATATATACTACTTGTACAGGTTAGAGAATCGATACCTTCTTTCCCATCTGTCATAGTGTTTTCGTAAGTCATTGTCAAAATCACCTAATAGGACGACCTCCACCCATCCTACCCCCACCCCTACCCCCACCTTCGTAGAGTAAGTAGATCAATGATTTTGTCTTCCTGTCGAAGTTAGAAATGAGGTAACCATTCCATGCTCCCTTCTGGGTTCCTGTATATGAAGAAGTCGGCGAAAAAAATGGTTAGGTCTCTTTTAAGCAAATGGCTAACGAAATACTTGCAATTTCAAAATTCTCAAACATGTTGGGCACCTTATGATTTGCAGACTTGCCATCACAGATTACCTACCACACCCATTTCGAATGTCACCCCTAGCGTTACGCCTGGTTAGCTTGTGTCCGGGAATTGATGTGATGTTGTCAGAGAACACACCGGATAGCTGCGACTGTGAAAAAGATTTAAGACGAAGAAGAAGAAGAAGAAGAAGAAGAAGAAGAAAGTTATTTGAATCATGTAGAATCTTGAGTAGGGCTGATGTTTTGTCTACATGTGGCAAACATTGAGATCCTAACTGATGTCCACTTTCAGACAGCCATGTTTTCCACGATTAATTGAAATACGGTCGCAAGACCAGTCCAGTTCAGTCCTGTCCAGATAAGATAAAATAAGATCCCAACAAGCAGACTGACACATAAGGGAGGCTGGTAGGAGGGGGGGGGGGGGGGGGGGGGGGGGGGGGGGGGGGGGGGGGGGGGGGGGGGGGGGGGGGGGGGGGGTGATTGGGGAGAAATCTGAAAAACTGGTCTAGAGCTACAATGAACAGTCAAAAGTTTAGACAAAGGAAACAGCGAGGGGTGGTGAGGGGAGGGGGGTGATTGGGGGGGAGAAATCTGAAAAAAAAAAACTGGCCTAGAGCTACAATGAACAGTCAAAAGTTTAGACAAAGGAAACAGCTCACCACAAGTCCACGCAGTTTTAGCCAGGGAGAACTATTACGATCCAAATACTACTGGCAAACACCTGATCCGAGTACAGGGCGTGTGAACGCAAGAGGGCGTGTCCTTTTTCAGCACTTCCTAAATCGGCCCGCAAACCTCACCGCGGTGACAGCCCTGATATGGCCCTTTGTGGTCGGCTAGGCTATAAGCAACATCACGTTACCTTACCGTCCTTACCTTACCGCAAACCATATAAGAATACAAACTATTTGTTAAAGGAGTTTTGACGTCTAAATCAAGAAGCGCGCGCACACACACGCACGCACGCACGCACGTACGCACACACGCACACACACAACGCACGCACGCACACACACACACACACACACACACACACACACACAAATTGAGCAACTTGTAGGCCGTGATCCGCTGGACTGTAATTGAAACGGCACTGAAAGAAGAAGAAAACCAAGTGCGTTCTGAGTCGTTGTCCAACACTCGTCGGAAGTAGATGCGACATCTCTGATAAACCCTACACGTTTTTGGACAGTCCTTCATGTAGAAGTGTCCAGCACTCAGGAGTTTGGGAGATCATTTGGAGAAATCCTCAAGTTTTCCGACAACCTGCCGTGTAGAGATCAAGAAAGAGGCGCGCGCCCGTCCCCCCCCCCCCCCCCTCTCTCTCTCTCTCTCTCTCTCTCTCCACACACGCACGCACGCACCCCCCCCCCCCCCCCCCCCCCCCCCCCCCCCCCCCCCCACACACACACACATACCTTGCTGTTCTCCACGTGGTTTGTGTCCTAAGCCAGTGCAGTTCTGTCCGGGGAAAGGGGGTCATGGCTTCTCCGCCTTCTGTTTTGTTTTGTTTTGTTTCGTTCTTTTCTTTCATTCTTCTTTCCATTTTCTTCATCATCACCTTCTCTTCTTCTGTGCTTCTTCATTTTTGTTCTACTCTCTTCCTTTCTTCTTCTGTTTTCCTTTTTTCCCCATCTATCCATCCATCCATTAATGAATGAATGAATGATAATGAA
>CM031612.1:45786612-45814112 GCA_018398815.1 Conus ventricosus | reverse complement strand
CACACACACCACACACCAACCACAAACACACACCCACAAACACACACACACACAAAAAAAAACATACATCACCAACACAAACATACACTCACTCACCACCACACTCACACACAACACCCCCAAAACCCACCACACATCACTCCTCACCCACTTTACACACACACAACACCACACAACACCACACAACCCCAAAACACACACACAAGCACGTATGCCCTAATAAACACACGCACCCCGGCGGCTTTTTTTGAAACGTGTGTTTTCCCCTATTTTGTGGCCAAAAATCAAAAACCATGCCTGCGGCTTACGCGTTTTTTTTTACCGGGCCCAAAGTGCGGCGGGCAACTGCCCATTATACTCGAAAATTTTCCCAAAAATTTTTTCTGACTGCCACGTCACTCCCGTAAACGCCCTACCCCGGAAGAGCCGGCCTTTTTTAGCCAGGGCTTTCAATGGAGACAGACTTTGCTTTGTTTACAGGGAACAACGTCGTGTTATGGAGGCTATGAAACCAAGGTTATGGGGGAGTATATAAATCGGTGGGCGCTTTTTTTTTTACCTTGTAACCAAAGGCAGTATTGCTTTTTGGAAAGGGGGGGGGGGAAAAAAACGGAAACAAACCCTTTGAAGAACTACAACTACCTAAAAGCTTTTTGGGTTTCAAGAAAAGATTTAAAAAGAGTTTTGGGTTTTTTTTATGAAAAAAGATGTTGAGGATTGAAAAGTTTTTGACGGTTGGCGAAATGATTCCTTTCTAAAAAAATGGTGTTTTTTTTACAAAAAATTAGCAAAAAAAAAAACTATCCATTTGCTCGGGTTAGGGGTCACTGCCTTAAAAAGGCAAAACAATGTTTCAAAGATCAAAAAAAATGGACAGGCGTTCATTTTTACGAACGCAAGAATATTGAGACTCTATGAAAGAAAATGATGAGCTTTAAAAACTTTTTTATTTTTGTCCAAAATTTCAAAAACCTTGCACAGCTCAATGATTTGTTTGCCAAACGAAGTCTGATCGCTAAGTTTTTCAAAAAAATGATGATTTTCGAAACGCCTGGAAAAATTAGTCGATTCTCTTTAGTACACCTAAAAAAGGGGGTTGGGGTAGGGGGTGGGCCATACTCCTAAAAAGCTTCAAACGTTCAGGACAGGTGTACAACTGGCAAAAGACCGCCAAAAAAGCCTGCCAAAAAAAAAAAAAACCACTAACTCTGCCAAATGCCGGTCCCAACCCCGGATAGAAAAGGGGAGGGGTGGGGTTAAAAATTTTTTGTGTGAGAAGGAAAGATAATGAAAATCTTTGTTGCGGGAGGCGGTCTGTGTAAAGCAGCCTGCATAAATACCCGTTTAACATGAACGGCATTTTTGCAGCAAGGGGTGGGGGGAAGTCAGCCTTTGGCTATAAATAGCCTTTTATACTGAACGGCTTTTTAGCGAAAGGGACGTGGGGAAGTCACCCTTGCTATAAAAACCTTTTTTAAACATAACGGAAATTTTAGCAGCAGGGGTTCTAACAGGATGTAGTGGTGCTCGTAATGGGCGAGGGGCCCCCCCCCCCCCCACGCATGCACACCTCCCCCCCCCACCCCCCCCCCGCAGCACCCTCCCCCCCCCACCCCCCCCCCACGCATGCAACCCCCTCCCCCCCCCCCACCCCACGCATGCACACCTCCTATCCCCCCCCCACCCCACCAGCACACCTCCCCCCCCCCACCCCACCCCCGCTGCACACATTAAGTCATTTTAGTTCTTAACTTAATCCCTAAAGTCATTAAAGTAAACCCAATTTTTAAATTTAAGTTTTTAATTAATTTTTATTAATATTTTAAAGTTCAAATAAGTTCTTATTAAGTTCTTGTTTAAGTTCTTGATTAAGTGCCTCAAGTCAAACTAAGTATCCTTTAAAGTACAACCAAGTTCTTTTTCGTTTTTAAAAATTATCAAAAAATACATCTATGTTTTTTTTTAAAATAGTGGCCAAATATAGTACACACACCCCCAAAAAAAACGTCATCGTTGAGGATGTCTTGCTCGGGTTCTCTGATAGATTTAATAAAGGGCCTTACATCCAAAGCAACCGCATTTTTACAATTCTGGTCAAAAAAAAAAATGCTTTTATAGACTCCATGTCTTTATTTATTACTTTTCATTTTATAATACCCCATGATCTATTTTTAAAAAAAAATTTTAAAAAATTAAGTTCTTAAAATTTATTCCATTTAAAATGGATCAAAAGATGCTTTGTTTTTGGGGGTTTTTTGGCGTGTCGTCTTTTTCTGATTTATTTGGTTCAGTTTTTTTTGATTGTTTTGTTTCGTTGCCATTGTGATATTTTTTAAGGAAAATAACTCCCCCCAACAGCAGCAAGGGCCCCAAAAAAGGGCAAAGTTTTAAGTTCAATATTCCATGAAGACTTTGGGGCTGTAGGTCTTGTACACTGGAGTTTTTATACCCGGCTTGAATAAACTTGTTTGGCGTTGGGGGGTTTTATTTTTCGGGAGTTTATTCTGTAACTTTTTTAATTTTTTTTTTGTCTTTTCCCATTTGCTAATTTTTTTCCTCCCCTTAAACACGCCCAGGTTTTTTAATCCTCCATGATTCAGCGTTTTTCTGCTGATTTTCTGGCTTGGTTACTTTCTCCCCCTGTTTTCAGTGTTTTCTGGTTCTGCTGTTTTTCCAGTCGTTCTTTTGAAGGGAAACAAATCTTATGATTAAAAGTTATTAATCCCATGATTAATGGGATAACAATGTTCCAAATCTGTAGTATAGTTTCACATCCTAGAGACCTAATACTTTGTTAAAAATGGATCTGCGTTAAATCTAGTAAGTCTTGTTTCAAATCGATGGGGGCAAATCTATGACTAGTTTAGTGTACAAACTAAGAAACGTTTGCCCCCCACTTTTCACCATTCTAGACCCACTGCCTTTATACCCGTTATGATACTTTAAAATTCTTGCGGCGACATCTGTTTAATTGTTCTATTTCTGAAATTCAGTTCCGAGGAACTGTTTTGTTTTTTCCCCCGCGCCAAAGAAACACCTTTCCTTTTTGGGGATAAAGTTGATCATCAATTTTGGTTTTTATAATTCAGGAAGGTTTAGGCGCCCGTAGCTGTAGTAGATCACACGTTCATGTTTTTTTAAAAATTATAATTTTTTATTTTATAAAAATGACACCCAAAAAACTGTTACCAACCTTTTATACCATTCTGCGTTATTGGGGGACTAAGTGTAGGGTACCAATGTTGGGAAAAAACCTGTTAAGAATTAAACCCGCAGATCTTGGCAAATAGACTTTGAGGATTCAGCAAAGCAAAAGCTATCATTGCAGCTTCGTTTGCAAAAGATTTTCTAGTTAAGCAAGGAAAAATTCCAGACAATTAAATTGAAGAAAAAAAATCATTTATAAAAAAGGCTTCACTCGCAAAAATGATAGGCGGCGCTGGGTGAATCGCTTGCTTTTTGCGGAAGTATTTCGATTTAGTAAAACTGGGGGTACGGCGAGAGAAAAAGAATAAAAAAGTATGGAGCAATAGCACTGCACAAAACGCCTATGAAAGGCAGGACTTTAGCATTAGATTTTATTAATGCACACGAAAAACAGGGGCAGCAGCTTACACATTTAAAAAAAGTTTATCAAGCAATAAAACAATTTTATCTTGTAACAGGGAAACCAACGGACATTGCCCCCCCAAAATTCAGTGATTTTATCAACCATCGAAAAACCCAAAGATGCAAGAAATCGGGTTTATTGTCGTTTGGGATGACCCTTGTGTATTTTTTTGCACATAATATTGGCTGAGTAAAAAAAAAAACAAAATTTATTATCGCCCAAAGGGTATTGGAAGGGATCACAGCAATTAAAAGCTAAAACCAAAACAGGGGAGTAGTGAACAAACAGCAAAAAAATGGTTATTAAAAAAGCGATTTTGGAAAATTTATTTACCTCGCCAGACGAATACAGAGCACACTTTGTGAATAAATACCCGAACACACCCTTTAAATGGACCTTCTTATTTACCCTCTGATCGATTAGACGAAAAAGATTTAGTACGCATTACAGTATTGACATAGTTCAAAATACAAAGATGCGGGAACATTAACCAAAAAAAAAGTGCTTCTGCTGTTGCTGTTGCCTACAAATGATATACCAACAGGCCCGTTAACTTTTCCTCGCAGATTTAAGTCGATGATGGGAAAAAAATTTTAAAGGCCAAGTGAAACAATTTTTGAAAAAAATAGGTTCCCTTAGAAAGGCATTCCAGGGGTTTCACGATCACAGGGTTTAGTTGAAAAATTAACAAACAGTTACTGAAAGACTTTTTTTACCAGACACAGAGAGTGATTGACATTCTCGCAAAACAGAAGGGTTAGAAAATTCCCTCAGTTTTTTGGGGCAATGATAATGAAGAATTTAAAGGGGTAAAGCCATACAAGCAATCAAAAGAAAAACAAAAATGTTGCTGAAGGAGTCTTTTCCGGGGAAACTATTACGTTTGGTTTTTAAAAAAAGGACCTTTATTTCCGGGGGAAACAGAAGGGCACTCGCATCAGGGGAAACCCACCAATTTGGGGTATTGACCATTTGAAATAAAAAAGAATTTTAAAAAAGAATCCACCGTGTATTATTTACGAGAAAATGAAAACAAAAAAACAGCTCCCAAAAAATCTTTTTTGAAGGGGAAAAACTGCAGTAAACCCCCGGGGGACAGTTCCGCTTTAAATTTAAATTTCGGGTTTTATAAAGCCCAAAGCATTGAAAATTGGATTAAAAACACACGTTTTGTTTTGTTCTATCTAATGACTTCTTTGTTACAACTGTTGTGTTTAACTCATTAAATTTGATCGCAGTTTTGTTGTCATGATGGAAAGCTTTGCCAAAAAGCTTCTTTGTATTGTCTGTGATAGTTTGACTGCACAACGCTCGAGATTTCCCCTTTTCTTTCTTAATGATTTTCTCCCGGGTCGAAAAATGTACATTTTTGACCTTAAAACCCCCCCCCACTCCTTTATTTCCTTTCCCGATAATTCACCTTCATCTTTCCTAAACCTTTTTGTTAGTAATTGAAAGCAAAAAGGGAATCTTTAGGGTAAACGGAAAATGTCATACCATCCGCATGTCCTTTAGCACTTCCCTTTCCATGTCTTTTTAAATATCTTAGTGGAATATCTATAACAAAACTATTGTATCTGGTAAAAACTCGGATCAGGATCGAGGGCTTAAAGTATCAAAAGAAAATCAACATCAAAAACTTTATAATTCTAAAACAGTAAACCCCCAAAAAAAAGGTTTGTCAATTTTACTTTCTTTTTTTTCATCATTATCCAAAAAAACTATCATGAAAATTTTTTGAAGTCCGTTAAATTTGGTTTTGAAGTCGCTTAATTGCTTCGTTCTCTTTTTTTACCAAACGACATCTTTACGTTTGGGGGATTCTCCATAGCTTCCAAAACAGCTGTTGTTTTATACTTGAAAAAATCTTTTCGAAAACTGTGGATTTAGTTCTGGTCAGTGTTCTTCAGATGTATGGTTTCATGAACTGTTCTTGATCAAAAGCAATTTTTGTGATGAACTGCTGCAACTTCAATCCTGTCTTAATAAAAAAGCAGAAGTCTGTAATGACAAAAAATTTTTTTTGCCCCCGAAGATTTGGCAAAGTTTAGGCGGTTCTTTGGATCCCCTTTGACTTTCTGCTGTAATGGATAGTCATTATGCAGGTCATGGAGTTCATTGGAATTTTAAGTCAACTCTAGAAAGAAACCACGCTTTGATCAGGCGTTTTTAAAATGCTCAACACTTTAAATGCCTTTTGGAAAATTTTTCGGGTCAAACCCCCTGGTACTTTTAAGTTGGTAAAGGGAGTGATTTGCCATAGCCCAACCCTACAGATTGTTTGCTTAAATAATAAAATTTAGACCTTTTTTCTCGGGTCATAGTCGTCCAAGTATTTGTTGTTTTTTTACAGTAAAGATGCGCGCCTTTCTAATTCCCCCACGCAATCCCTTTTCAATCTTGAACATGGTAAATCTGACAATAAACAATCTGTACCCAGTAAAATTTAAGAAAGGTCCCCCTCATCCCGGGTGCAAAATATAATGCGCAGGATCCGGCTTAAGTTTCATACAGGTCTTTTTTTTTTCAAAGACTCCCCCAACAAACATACTTCCATTAAATTGGAGTCATGATATTCCCCTCGTTTTACAATCTAACTTTTGCCAAACCGAGCTGCTGGTAAACGGGGTCGCTATGTCCTTTTCTCTAAAACTGAAAAAAAAAACCCCTTTAGGCGGGGAAATGAGTTTCTAAACTTTCCCCAAATGTTATGTACTCATAAGGGGAACGCCCCTTTTAAAAAGAGGGGGGGAAAATATTCTTCCGTTTTTGGGCAGGATTTTAAGGACATAGCCGTGCCTCAATGATCCCATCATGTGCTGCATAGAGTCGTAAAACATGTTATTTAAAGTGAAACACTGTCTTTTCTGTGACTGGCAATGCAGCTCCCCTAAAGGCGTGGTTATGCTTGCTTTATAAGGTGAGAGTAAACCTCGAATTTGTGAAGAATCAGGCAGCTTCCATGTCTTTGGGATCAAATTTAGTTAAAGATTGCATTTACTGTGCGCTGCACCTCTAAACTTCCCTAATGTGTCAGGGTCTCTTACTGGGGGGTTTCCTTTGGGGCGTTAGCTCTAAAACCGCAAACCAACAATGGGGGCTGAGTCATCGTTGTTTGTCTTCAGGGCCATTTGATTTCAGATAATTTTAGTTTTTAGAACAGGGTTACGCCCTTTGTGCATGCTTTTAAGAATGTTTTGCAGCATCTGGCCCTTATATAATTCTGGCTCTGAAAAAAACCCATCAGACCTAACAAAAATGAAGGCAAATGAACAAATCTGATGATACTCTTAAGACTGTTTTTCAAAGTTTTTGTGGTGCTGGCCTTCTAGGAACAATAAGCGACTCGATTCCCGAAAACTCGTTGGGAATTTTGCAGCCGTTTCCATTTCTTAAATACTTTGACCCTGGAGGGGGCGTAGTTTTTTCTTCTTACAGTCACAGAACTTTTACAATGTTTTATATTTCAAGCGGGCTTGAGCGGTTGGAATTCTTGTTTTAAAAATTTTCACAGAATCTTGTTTTTGTTTTATGTTTTGAAGTATGCGCTAATAAAACTGTCATTGTGCGATCAATGTGAATGGGGCAGCCCCCGCTGGCGAAAACTTGGGTAAGTCCACATGATTTTGGTGGTTCGCCTATTGTTGGACTGTTCTTGGGCACTTTAAATTTGGGACCCCAAATTTTTTTTCCCCCATCCCCGGTTCATTAACAGTTATTGGTTTTTGTTCTTTTAAAATGATCAAATTTTGGCTACACTAACAGGAAAGGATATTCCATTGAAGTTTAAAAACTTTGGCGTATTGCCCATGTTAGTCACTCTTTTTGCGTGTTCGCGGACAGAGCGCCTTGCAAAAACAACCACATGAAACATTTGTTGTCGAATTTTTATGTTTTTAAAAAACTCTCTTTGAAACCAACTCCCCAGGTTGCGGAAAGTAAGCCTTGCCTAAAACGGTGCATATTGCCTGTTTTTAATCTAATCTCTAAGACTTCGCCCCCGACCAACCAGAGCCTTCATTTTGGCTTCTTCGCGGGAGCGTCAAACTGTGTAAGCAGTTCGTCTGCCCAACCCGGGGTTAAGTCATTTTGAGAAAAAATAGTTGCTGTTTAGTGAGACCCAGACTTCTAGATTTTTTTCATTTATTGTTACATAGTCAATTAAAAAGTAACATACTTTAACTGGGGGGTCTTTTTTATTTTCCTGGGAAATTTAGAAAAAGCATGAACAAACTTGCCTGTACGTTTTTTGGGCAATGACTTCTAAATCAAAATTTATTCGTGTCTTGATAAACGCTCTCTCTCAAGCATTTTCAAAAAATTCGTCTTGTCCTTTATATTTCAGCCATGCTGTTTCTTTTTTTAAAACCAAAAATTTATTTAAATTAAAAAAAAACAACGGGTTAATCAAATCAATATCGCGGTCTTTTTGGCTTGGACTCATAAATAAAATATAAAAACCTTTTGGTGTTGTTATGTGAGCGTTTTGAACAGAGTTTAATGTTTCGTTACTTTTTTTAAGATTCCTTTTTTTTTTGCTCGGGGTTGGCTGTTGAAAAAACTTGCCCTCGCCCTTTCTTTTAAGATCAAAAATTTTGTCTTTTGTATCATCAAAACGGCCGTAACATTAAATTCTTCATCCGTGTGTTTGGAGCTAGGCTTTATTTATTTTCACTTAAGGGAAATAAGTTTAGCGTTATTAGTTGAAAATGCTGTGTGCTTTTGGAGTTTTGTTTTTATTTTTTGCTGGCAGCACCTACAGCTAATGAACAAGGCAAGAGCTAAAACAACCCCCTGAGGTAAAGCTGCCGGTGCACCTACGCCTGTTGCTAAGAGACCAACACTCGTTCCTGCTGATGGAATAGGGTAGCATTAAAAAAAAAGGAAACCCATTTTTTTAAAGTTCAGGTTTTTGGGGTTGCATTTTTTTTTGGGAACCTCCTGTCTTCTGTAAACCCCCCCCCCCCCCCCCCTTTTTCCCCTCATTTTTCCCTTTCTTTCCTGTTTTTCCCTCTTTTTCCCTACATCTGTCGAGTCTGCCCACTTTTGTTCTACCCTTTAAAAATCAAAGCCCCAGTTTTAATTTTTTGGGAAAAATTTCAGATACGAAAAGGGGGAGGGCCCCAGGGGCGGCACGGGGGAAAAGCGGGGAAGGAAAGGTTTCCACTTTTGGCTTTGGGTTTATTTTCCGTCAGGCCCCCTTTGGGGTTTGGGCTTTTCGCTGGGAAAATTTTAAACCCCCCGGTTTTTTTAAAAAACATTCCCTTTCCCCTTGGGCCAGCAAAACCGAAAAACTCCCTTGGCTTAAAAATTCAACGGGCCGGAAGGCCCTTGAAATGCCATTTTTGCCGGGCAGCCCTCTTCCCGGCGCCCAAGCAGGGGGCCTTTGAGAACAGAAAATATCCCGGGGACCCCCAAACCCCCCCCACTTGCTCCTCCCCCGATTTTTCCGGGGGGAAAAAGGGGACCTGAATCAGCATATTATTTGGTTCTCGGGACAATAAGATTCCCAAAAACCCAAAAAATTTAACGATTATTTTCAAACAAACAAACTGGGCGGGAAAAACCCTTTTTTTTAATACAAATTTACTAAATTTTTCAGAGAGTGGGCGTAGGGGAAAGAAACCCGGGGAAAACTGAAAAACCCCCCTGGGGGAACGTAGGGAAAAGCGCCGGGACTGAACGCCTTCATATCCCAAAGGGTGTCTGTTCCCACGGCTCTCTTTTCAGTACGTCAACTCTGTCAGGATGGTTAAGTTTTTAATTGCTAGTTCCCGGGGCCACCTCCCGGGCACCCCGGGGTGTTTTTTTTTCCCCCAGTGCTGTGGTGGGTAATTTCCCAAAAGGCCCAATTCCCGGCCCCGGGTTAGAAGACATTTGTGGATTCTAAGTTAGAAAATTTTTTTTTTTGAATCACAAAAATTTTTTTTCAACAGTTTTTATAGAAAAATTGTGGGGAAAAGACATGGAATCAGCAAAAAACCTTTATAAAAATAACCAAACACACAAAAACACACACACACACACCCACACCCCCAAAAACACAACCACCCCACACACACCCCCAAAACACACAAACAAAAAATACACTCACTCCCCCAAAAACAAAAAAAAAAACCACTCACTCAACACACACACACTCAAAAAACCCCACACACACAAAAACACCCCAAAACAAACTCATTTCACTAAACTCATTAAAACCCCACACACACCCCCACATCCACACACAAAACACAAAACCACAACACAAGCACGTATGCAGGGGATAGAAAACACGGGCGCGGGGCCGGGAGGGGGCTTGTTTGAAACCCTGTGTGCCCTTCCCTATTTTTGGGGCCCAAAAAAAATCAAAAAAACCCATGCCTCCGGAGCTTTATTTGCTTTTCCCTTTTTCCCTTTTTTCCCTTTTGGCCAAGTGCCGGGCGGGCAACTTTGCCCATTTTACACAGCAAATGTTACGAATTTTTAAAGACTGCCCGTGACACCCCACGTAAACCGCCACTACGGGCAAGACCCGGCCTTTTTAAAAAAGGGGCCAGGCTTTCAATGGAGCCCAAGACGGGGTTTTGTTTACAGAGGAACAACGTCGTTTTATGGAGGATCATATCCCAATCCCCCCTCCCCAAAGGTTTTTATGGGGAGGGATAAAAAACTCAGGTGGGCGCGGGTTTTTTTAACCTTAAAAAGCCAAAAAGGGGCAGTATTGCGTTTTTTGGAAGGGGGGGAAAAAGAAAAAGAAAACTAACCATTGAAGAACTAAAACAATTCCTTAAAAAGCTTTTTTTTTTCAAGAAAGAGATTTAGAAAGAGATTTGGGAAATTTTTTACTGAAAAAGATTTTGGGAGGGTTTTGAAAAAGTTTTTGGGAGGGGTTGGGGGAAAATGTTTCCAATTTCAAAAAAAAGGGGTTTTCTTTTACAAAAATTTACAAAAAAAAAAAACTATCCTTTTATCCCTTGGGTTTAAAGGGGTCATTTCCTTGAAAAGGCACAAAAAATTTTTTTAAAAAAGATCAAAACCAACTGAGACTGGCTTTTCCTTTTTACAAAAAGCAAATGAATATTGATGCCCCTATCCCAAGAAAACTGATCGCTTCAAAATTTTTTTATTTTTGCCCAAAAAAATTTCAAAACCCAAAGCATCAGCATCAATGATTTTTTTCCCAAAAAACAAAGTTTGATGCTAAGTACTTTAAAAAAAAAAATGTTTATTTTCAAAACGCCTGGAAAAATTTGATCGAGTTCTCTTTAGAAACCCCTAACAAAAGGGGGTTTGGGGGGGGTGGGGGGGGCGCCACTACCCTCCCAAAAAGCTTCAAACGTTCAGCGACAGGGGTACTAACTGGCGATTAAAAAGCCCCAAAAAAAGGGCTCTCCCCAAAAAAAAAAAAAACCCCCCTAACTCTGCCAAACCCGGTCCCAACCCCGGTGGAAAAAAAAGGGGGGGTTGGTAAAACTTTTTTGTGTGAAAAAGGGAAAAGTATAATAAAAACCCCTTTTTTGCGGGGGGGGCGGTCTGTGGTGAAGTCCCCCTTTTGCTAAAAATTACCCGTTTATCATAACGGTTTTTTTTTAGCACCCAAGGGGCTTTTGGGAAAAGTCAGCCTTCCTTTAAAAAGCCGTTAAAACATGAACGGCTTTTTTTAGCAGCAAGAGGCTTTTGGGGAAGGGAACCTGCTATAAAAAAACCTTTAACATAAAACGGCATTTTTAACCCAGCATGATTTTCTAACAAAATTAGTGGGCTCGTAAGGGGACAGATTTTTACCCCCCCCCCCCCACCCCCGCATCCCAACACCTCCCCCCCCCAAACCCCCCCCCCCACGAAATGCACACCCCCCTCCTCCCCCCCCCCACCCCCGCAGGCACACCTCCCCCCCCCACCCCCCCCCCACGCTGCACCCCTCCTCTTTTCCCACCCCCCCCCCCCACGCATGCACCCCTTTCCTCCCCCCCCCCCCAACCCCACGCATGCCACACATTAAATTCATTTTTAAGTTTTTTAAATTTAAGTCCCCTCAAAGTCACTTCAATTTCCCCCAAAAGTTTTTTTAATTTAAAGTTTTTAATTAATTTTTTAAAATAATACTCAAGTTTTTAAAAAAATTTTCTTGTTTAAGTTTCTTGAGAAAGGGTTTTATTAAGTCCCCTCAAGATCATAAAAAGTCATCCTTTAAAGTAAAACCCCCAAGTTCTTATTCAATTTCTTAAAATTATTCAAAAAATACAATCAATTTTTTTTATCTTAAATAGTAGACCCTAATATGAAACAAAAACACGCCTAAAAAAAACCGTTCCCCGTTGAGGAGGGCCCTTGCTCACTTTACCCCTGCATAGATTTTAAATAAAGGGCCCTTTAACACCCTAAAAACCCCAAATGGATTATTTTTTTTTTTTCGGGGCTTTTGGAAAAAAGTTTTTTATAGACTCCATGTCTTTATTTTTTGATTTTTTTCTTTTTATAAAAACGCCTTGATTTATTTTTAAAAAAAAATTTTTTAAAAATTAAGTTCTTAAAAATTTTCCATTTGAAATGGACCCAAAATGATGCTTTGTTATTGGGGGGTTTTGGCGGCGGGCTGTTTTTTTCGTATTTAGTGGTTCAGATTTTTTTGATTGCTTTTGTTTCTGTTCCTTTTGGGTGTATATATTTTATGGGCCGTAATAACTGCCCCCAACGGGCCCCAATTTGGCCCCAAAAAAAGGGCAACATTTTTAAAAGTTCAATATTCCATGAAGACTTTGGGGCGATAGGTCTTTTTATCACATGGGAGTTTTTATAGCCGGCTTTGGGGAAAATAACCTTTTTCCCCGGGGGTTGGGCGGTGTTAGGGTTTATAAATGAGTTATATTTTTGTAACTTTAAAATTTTTTTTTGTTGTTCCACCTGCTAATTTTTTCCTGCTTCAACCACCCCCAGGATTTTTTAAAATGGCCCCCAAACCTGATTCAGCGTTTTTGCTAAAATTTCGGGTTGGTTATTTCCCTCCACCTGATTAAATGTTTTCTGGTTTGTTTTTTTTTCCCCGATCGTTCTTTTTAAAGGGGAAAAAAAATCAAATATGTTTTAAAAGTTTTTAAATTTTCCCCATGTTTAATGGGGGCTAACAATTTCCAAATCTGTAGTATAGATCAATCCTAGAGACTCAAATGTTTTGTTAAAAAGGATCTTTTGCGTTAAAATTCAAACGAAGATCTTGTTCAGAATCGATGGGAGCAAATCTACTGACTAGTTTATTTGGTAAAAAAACAAGCCCCCTTTTTTCCCCCACACTTTTCACACATTTTTAAAACCCCAGCTGCCTTCATACCTGTTATAAATATTTTTTAAAATGTTTTTGGGGCGACATCTGTTGAATTGTTCTATGCGGGAATTCATTTTCCGGGGAAAAACTTTTTTGGTTTTCCCACATGCTGCCAAAAATCACCCTTTTCCCTTTTTGGGGCAAAATAGCTTGATATCAACTTGGTCTTCAAAAATTCAGGAAGGTTTGGGCCCGCCCTGTAGCGGAAATTTAGATCATCAGGTTAAATTGTTTTTAAATTTAATTATTATTTTTATTTTAAAAAAAATGAGCCCAAAAAAAAAAGTTACCAACCTTGTAAAACCTTTTCGCTGTTTTTGGGAAAGGACAAAGGGGTAGGTTTACTCAATGCTTGGAAAAGGGCCATTTAAAGGGAATTAAACCAGAGATTTGGCAAACAAATTTTGGGATTCAGCAAAGCAAATTTGCTATCTTTGGGCAGTTTTCGTTTGCACGAAAAGATTTTCAATTTAAAAGCAAGGAAAAATTTCCCGAAAATAAAATTGTAAGAAAAAAAAAAATTAAAAAAATGGCTTCCTCGCAATAATGATAGGCGGGGGGCCTGTGGGGGAATGCGTTGTTTTTAGGGGGAAGAAATTTTCGCCATTAATTAAAACCCGGGGGGATGAGGGCCCGAAGAAAAAGACATAAAAAAAGCTATGGAGCAACTAGCAGCTGCACAAGACGCCTAAAAAAGGCAGAGATTTTAGCGTTAATTTTTTAATAATTTGGGAAACACTAAAAAGACAGGGGCATGCAGTTTAAACACTTTTAAAAATGTTGATAAAGCAAAAAAAACAATATTTTTTGGGAAACAGGAAAACCCCAATCGAAAACATTGCCCCCCCCAAAAAATTCGTGACTTTTTTAAAACCATCAGAAAAACAAAAGATGAAAAGAATGGGGGTTTTATTCCCTTTTGGGTATGACCGTTGTGTTTTTTGTGCACTTAATTTGGCTGAGTAAAAAAAAAAACAAAATTTATTATTCCCCCAAAAGGATAGGAAGGGACATACAGAAATTTAAAAAAGCTAACCCCAAGCAGGGGGGAAGGTCAGGGAAAAAACCCAGAAAAAGAATGGTTATCAAAACCCAAAGCGTTTTTGGCAAATTTTTTACCTGCCCCTAGACAAAAACCCCAGGACCACTTTTTTGTGAATACAATCCCAAACCAAAACCCCATCAAATGGCCCTTTCAATATTTACCCTCTGAAAAAAAAGGGACGAAAAAGATTTAAGAAAGGGCACTTACAGCTTTGCCCATAGCTTCAAGATACAAAAAATGGGGGGAAAACCATTAACACAAAAAAGCTTTCTGCTGTTGCTTTTCCCCAAAACAACTGATATACCAACGAGGCCCTTTAAAAATTTATCCTCGCATGATTCAAGTCGATGAGGAAAAGAATTTAAAGGGCCCAAAGTGAATAAAATTTTATTTTTAAAAAAACATAGGTTTCCCCATTAGAAGAGGAAATTCCAGGGTTCACAGATCACAGGCTTTAGTTAAAAAATTTTAAAAACAAACAGTTGTTTGAAAGACTTTTCTCCAACCAGAAACACAGGAGCTATTGAAAATTTCTCGCAACCAGAAGGGGTTAGAAGTTTGCCCTCAGTTTTGCGCGAAAAGGGAAAAAATAAAGTTTTTAAAGGGCTAAAGCCAGTACAAGCAAAAAAAGGGGAAAAAAAAAAAAGGTTGTGAAGGAGATTTCACCCGGGGAAAAACTATTCCCGGGTTTGGTTTAAAAGAAATTTTTTAAACCTTTTTTTAAACCGGGGGGAACAAAGGGGGACACTCGCTTCAGGGAAAACCCAAACCTTTTGGGAGTATTGATCCATAGGGAAATAAAAAAAAAGAAAAAATGAATCCACCCGTGTTTTTTTACGAGAAACGACCAAAAAAAACAACCATCCTCAAAGATCTTTTGTAAAGGGAAGAACTGCAGAAAATCCCACCGGCACATTTTCCGTTTTAAATTAAATTTTTTTACGGTTCTAAAAATGCCCATTGCAAAAAAAAAATCGATTAAAAAACCCCATTTTGGGGTTTTTGTTCTATCTAATGACTTCTTTGTTACAACTGTTGGGGTTTGTTCCTTTTTGATTAGACGCGGGTTTTCGTTGTAAGAGGAAAATTTCTTTTTTGCCAAACAAGGGCTTCTTTTTTAGTTGTTTTGTGAAATTTTGGGACTGAACAACGTGCAGATTTCCCTTTGTTTTCTTAAGTTTTCTCCCTGGCTCGAAATACTGTACTTTTTTTGCCCAAAACCCCCCACAAAACTCCTTGATTCCCTTTCCGAAATTCTTTCCTTCACCCTTTCCAAAAAACCTTTTTGTTAGAAAATTAAAAGAAAACAAAATTTTTGGTAACGGACGTGTCAAAACCACCCCCATGCCCCTTTGCTATTTCCTTTTCCCCATGTCTTTATAAATATTTTTCAGTGGGAATTTATCTATAAAAAAAACTATCTTTTATCTGTGAAAAGAAACTCGGAAACCCAGGAAACGGGGGTTTTAAAAGTAGTCATAAAGAAACTCTAACATCAAAAGTTTGATAATTCTAAAACGGGAAAAACCCCAAAAAAATACAGGTTTTTTTTTAATTTTTACTTTTCTTTTTTTCATCATTAAAGCCAAAAAGCGATCATGAAATTTTTGAATTCCCCGGGTAATTAGGTTTTTGAAAATCAGCTTAATTGCTTCGATCTCTTTGGGGACCCCCCCTTTTGCCCTCCCCTTTTCGCTTGTGCGGATTTTCCCCTGGGCTTTCCCCCAAAAAGCTGTTGTTCATCGCTTGAAAAATCTTTTTTTTTTGAAAACCTCTGTGGATTTAGTTCTGAGATCATGTTTTTTCATGATGTAAAAAATTCATGAACTGTTCCCCGATTTAAAAAACAATTTTGTGATGAATGCTTGGGGGAACCCTTTAATCCAGGGCTTAAATTTAAAATGAGAAGTCTTTAAAGACAACATAAAATTTTTTTGCCTCGAAAATTAGGGACAAGTTTTTGGCGGTTCCTTGGATCCAAACTTTAGACTTTCTGCTGCAAAAGGATAGTCATTATTTCAGGTTTAAAGGGGTTCATTAGGAAATTTTTAAGTCAAAATTCTAAATGAAACCCCGCGGTTTATAGGCGTTTAAAATGGCCCCAAAAACCCCCTTTAATGCCCCTTTTTAATATTTTCGGGGTCACCGCCTGTTTTAAAATTTTAAAGTTGCTTAAAAGGGGGGGGATTGGCCATAGCCCAACCTAAAAGATTGTTTGCATCTAAATACATAAATAGGGTTTTGACCTTTTACTCGGATCATAGTCGTCCAAATATTTGTTTTTTTGCCCTTTTCGAAATGATGCGGGGCCCTTAAATAATTTCCCCCCCGGCCCAATTTCCTTTTCAATCATCTGAATCATTGGGAAATTTTGCAATAAAACAAAACGTACTCCCGAAAACTTTAAAAAAAGCGCCCACTCATCCCGGGGGCAGAAAATAAGGGGCGGATCCAGGCTTTAATGTTTTTAACAGGGCCCCTTTCCCTTTTAAATTTTTAAAGACGTCCGCCAACCCAAAAATACACACCATTAAAAGGAGTCATTTAATCTCCCCCCTCGTTTTTCAATCTAAATTTTGGGCCCAAAAAATCTTGAGCATGCTGGGTTTTTAAACCCGGGGTCGCTAAGCCTTTTCTCTAAGACTAGAAAAAAACGCGCCTTTTGGCGGGAAATGGTCTTCACAAACCCTTTCCCCCAAAAATTCTTTTAACTCATAAGGGTAAAAAGCCCTTTTTTTAACCCGGTTTGGGGCAAAAAATTTTTTTTTCCCTTTTTGGGGGGACTTTTAAGGGGCTAGCCCCCGCCTCTTAAAAAAAACCCCCTTTGCGCAAAAAGATCGTAGAAAGAACATGTTTTTTTAAAGTGAAACACATTTTCTTTCTATGACTGTGCAATGCTGCTACCCTGAAGGCGCTGGTTACTGTTGCAAATTTTAAAAAGGGGAATCCCTAACCTCCAATTGTGAAAGAATACAGGAGCTTTTTCCCTGTCTTTGGATCAAAAATTTAGTTGAAGATTTCATTTTAAATTGGGCCCCGCAATCTAAAATTCCCAATAAAGTGATCATGGTTCTTTACTGTGGGGTTTACACTCTTTTTGGGGGGTTTTGCTACTAAAACCCCAAAACCAACAATGGTGGCTAGTATACTGTTTTTTTGTCTTCCCCGGCGCCATTATAAATTTAGATAAGTTTAATTATTAAAAACCGGGGTTACGCAATTGCGCATGCGTTTTAAGAATGTTTTTCAGCAACTGGCCCCCAAAATAATTCTTTCTCTGAATAAACGCCATTCCCGACCAAACCAAAAAATGAAGGCAAATGAACAAATCTGGGTGATTACTCTTAAGACTGTTTTTCGAATTTTTTTTGGGGGCTGGCCCTTCATAAGGAAAAATAAAAGGGCTCGAAATCTGCGGGAAACTACGTAAGGAGAATTTTGCAGCCTTTCCCGTTCTTTTTAAACCCAACTTTTTTATCCGGGGGGGGGCGTAGTTAGTTTTTTGCTTACAGTCCAACAAACTTTTTTCAATGTTTTTTTAAAGTTCAAGCGCGGTTTGGGGGCGGTTGGAATTCTTTTTAAAAATTTTTCTACAGAATTCCCTTTTTTATGTTTTATGTTTTTAAGTTTTGCGCTAATAATCTGTTTATTGTGCGTATCAATGGTAATGGGGCAGCCCCGCTGGCGAAAACATTAGGGATAAGGCCCATGACTTTTTGGGTGGGCGCCCATTGTTGGGCTGTTCTTGGACCCCTTTTAAATTTGGGAAACCCAAAATTTTTTTCCTTCATCCCTTTTGGGGAAACCTTTTCAGTTATTGGGTTGTTTTGGGTTTTTCCCAAATGATCAATTTGGTCTTTCCTAACAGGAAAGGATATTCCATTTAAGTTAAGTTTTTTGGCGTATTTCCGATAGTTATCCCCTCTTTCTGCGGTTCGGGACAAGATGAGCCCTTTTCAAAACACACCACATGAAACATTTTTTTTTTTGAATTTTTTAAAGTTTAAAATTTCTCTCTTTGAAACCCAAAATCCCGAGGTGCGGAATGTAAGCCTTGGCCCACAATTTGGTGGGATAATTTGCCTGTTTTAATCTAATCTCTAAGGATTTCGCCCTCCCGACCAACCAAACCCTCATTTTGGCTTTTACAGCGGCAGCGGTTTAAACGTGTAAGCAGTTCGTTTTGCCCAACCGGGGGTTAAGCATTAAAGAGAAAGAAAGTTGGGTGTTTGTTTAGCCCCCGAAATTTAGATTTTCCTTTTTATTGTTAAAATAGTCAATTTAAAACGCTAACATTACTTTTAAATGGCGGGTCTTTGTTTTTTGCCTGGAACTTTAGAAATAGGGATGGAAAAACACTGCCTGTACGTTTGTTGGGTCAATGACTTCTAAAATCAATATCAATTTTTGCCTTTATAAACGCTCTCCCCTCAAGCATTCCTTCCAAAAAAAATTGGGCTTTCCTTTATATTCTTAGCCAAGCTGTCTTTCTTTTCTAAGCCAACAATTTAATTTTAAAATTTAAAAAAAAAACAACCCGGGTTAATCAAAATCAATTTCCCAAAGGTTTTTTTGCGCTTGGGCCAAAAACTAAAGTTAAAAAAACACCTTTTGGTGTTGTTAAAAGTACCCGTTTTTGAACAGAGTTTAATGTTTCGTTTACTTTTTTTTTAAACATTTTTCCTTTTTTTTCGCTCGGGATGGCCCGTTGAGAAAAACTTGCCCTCCCTTTCTTTTAAGATCAAACTTTTGGGTTTTTTGTAAACCTCAAAACGGCCTGTAAACGAAATTAAAAACTTCAAACCTGTTTTTTGAGTCAGCAAACGCTTTATTTTTATCAGCTTGAAGGAACTAAGTTTAGCTTTTTTAGTTGAACCATAGCTGTTTTGGGGTTTTGGAGGGTTTTTTTTTTATTTTTTTGCTGGGAGCACCTACAGGCTAATGAACCCCAGGCCAAAAGCTAAAAAACAAAACCCCCCTTGAGGTAAAGCTGGCCCCGGGGGGCCCCCCAAAAGCCGTTGCTAAGAGAAACCCAAAACTCGTTCCCGCGATTGAGCACTTATAGTCGATGCTTTTCCTATTAACTAGGTAAAAAGCATTAAAGACACAGAAATACCTTCGTTTGGTTTTGCTGTATTTTTAAAGGGTTTTCTCTAGTACTTGCGCATTTGCTAAAAGTTTGTTTAAACTAAAAAGGGTTTTTTTTTTAGGGGTTTTACTAACTCTTCTTTTTTGGGGGCGCTTTTAAAGGGAAAATTTGGATAAACTTGAACAGACATCTTTTTATAAAATAAAAAATTTAATTTTGTATTGTATATCTTTTTAAATTTTTATTTCAATTTCACTGCGGGATCATTTATTAAAAACAAAAGTTTAAATTGAAGGTTTATCGGCTTTTTTCTTCTTTAACAATTTGAATTTTTTATTACGTCTTCACAATTTTTCCCGCCCCCTTTCCCCCTAACGGGTTATCCTCCGTTGGGCCTTAGGGCCAAACCTAGAAACCGGGATTTTGTTTTTTTAAAAAAAATCAAACGTTTTTACCTTTTTGAAATTTTAGAAACTTTAAACCACAAGGGCAACTGTTTGGGTTTTTCTTTCACCCCCACCTCCAAACAGTTTTTTTATTTTTATCCCAAAAAGCTGATTAAAAAATTTTAAACCCGCTAGCATAGATTTGGTTGGACGCCCTCAATTTTGAACATTGTCCTTTTGTTATTTTTGGATTTTTTAAAAAACTTTTTCCCCTTCCTCTTTTGAATGGTTCTTCATCTTCACACAGCAATAAAAAAAACCTTTAAGCGTCTTTGGGTGAGACGCTAAAACTAAAATTTCCCTTTTAGTTTTTCTGCCCTGCTTCTTGGATAGTTTATTAAAGAATCATCTTTGTAATAAATTTCTAATTTGACTTATATTGTTGTTCAATTTAGCCGCTAAATTAGGGTTTCAAACCAAAGTTTAAACTCTAACGGTGTCCCCGAAATTTTCGTCTTTGCTTGGTGCTGATTTATTTTAATAACCCGTTTTTTTCATTAAAAAATTAAATTCATAGGACAAACTGTCTTTTAAAGCCCTTGAAAGTATGGTGCATGGCTTTTAAACAACTCAAAATCTTGGGAATGGAAAAACGATTTCCCAAAGCCCAAAAATTTTCAGCCACATTCTTTTTGGCCCCTCTTTAGTATCTGCGGCACCTATTCTATTTTTTGTGCTTCTTTATTTTCTAAACCCTTTTTAAACGCAAAATTTAACCCTTTCATTCCCGGGTTTGCCATAGCAAAAATGGTTAAAAATATGTCGCATTGTTAAAAAAAATATTTCTTTTCCCCTCAAGTTTTATAAAAAATTTTTTTAACGAATTTCCCCCCCCCAGATTCGTACAAAATGGGCCTGTTTGGGGGCCCGTTGTTTGAATCGAGTACTATTTTGAAAGTAAGACGCGCAAAAAGCCGGGGACAAACCCTCATCGCTCCTAGGGCTTTGGGAAAATTGACAGTAAAATTTGATCTGCAAACAATATTTAAAGGATTTATTTGGAACAGTAATAGTCCGCTTATTTTTCCCCTTTACCCCAAAAGGGTTTTTTCAGTCTTTTAAGCGGGTTAAGGGAATCGACCATGGCTTGTGACATTTTTAAGAAGGGAAAATAAAAAAAAAATTATTTAAAAAAATGGCAGGCATTTAAGATGCAGAAGATTTTTGATGTTTTTTATCGTGGGGACGACATTATGAAATGGGTCCCCCTTTTAAACAGCAACGCCAAAAGCTCTCAAAAGGGGGCCCTGAATTAACAGAAAGTAAGGGGTTTAAAACCCTTTTAAAAAAAGTTTAGGTCAAGAACCCCCCCGAATTTATGACCCCAAAGGATTTTTAATTAAAAGAAAGAACCCGTCTGGAAAAAAAAAAGATTTAAGGGGAACTTTTTCGGCTTACAAAATAAACCCGACCCATCCAAGTTTTTAGCCAAAGTCCAAATTTTAAAAAAGATCATGGAAAAAATCAAAATCCCCCTTGGCTTGTTAGACCGAAATTAAGGGCGGAGGCAGTTTTTTAAACTTCAAAACCCCACTGCAAGAACTCCCCACAAACTAAACCCAAAAAAAACATGGAACTTGAAAAATTAAAACAATCGGCAGAAGAAATAAAAAAAGCAATAGAAAGGGAGAAAACCCGTTTTTCAAAAAAACAGCTTAAAGACCCTACACGACTCCCCCCTCCCCTGCGGAATTATTAGCCCCTTTATCGTACTTAAGAACCATCAAAAGGGGATTTAAAAAACAATTTAAACAAAAAAAGGGGGAACTAATGAGGCCCTATAAAAAAGAAAAAGAAAAAACTCGTTGAGGCTGATGACGCCCAAATTAGGGCCTGATATTTAAAAAAAAAAATAGCCCAAAGACTTTAAAAAACTTTGAACCCAAAAAGGGTCAGCAAACTAGAAGTGAGACTACCCAACCGAGCCAATTTAAAGAACTCAAGTGAAAAAAAATAAGAGAAAAAATATCGAAAAAAATTTTTGAAGACACAACACTAGCAGAACGAATACGAACACGTTTAAGAGCAAGGAGTCAAAATTAGCAAGCGTTATAACTTTCCTTTTTGGGGTTTTCAATAAGTACATTGGTGTTGGGTTTTTCAGGCACGGGGGCCAAAGTTCAGTACCTCCAAACCCCAATGCCTCCGCCCGATAAAACAAGGGTAAAAAAAAAGCTTGAACATCTTGCAAAATTTTTTAAAAAAATTAAACCGGTTTAAAACCCCTGGGGCGCTTTACCAGGGAAAATGGGGGGGTATCTTTAGCTGGCTTTTGTCTACTGCAAGCAAAGTAGTTGGCTTTATGGGCCCACACTTTTTGGGCAAAAGTTTTGAAAAAGTTGGGTTAATATTTTGTAAGATAAAGGGCCAAGTAAAACCAAAAACCCGTTAACAAAGAAACAAGCGCGTTTTTTTCATATTCATGGTCTTTGCGAACAGGGGGTCCCCCAAGCTTTTCTGAGTCTTCAATGACTTTTTGGGGGTTTGGGCCTTTTGGGGAATTTGGGTGAACTTAATCTTGGGGGGTTTTTTTATTGTTGTAATTTACGGCCCCCGAATTTATTCGTTTTTTCCCCAAACCCTTTTGTTCATTGCCTTCTATAAAATTTCCCTTATTATAGTTTTTTTAAAATTGTACCTATCTGGAGTCTGAGGTCAGAAGGCAGCATGTTTTAAACCAGGCCAACAGAAAGCTACTTTCGAAAAATTTCGTTTGTAAAAAAATGTGGTACCTTTGAAAACTTGAAGGGAAATCAACTGTAGAAAAATTAATGGGGTCCTCAAAAATTTTCTAAGTATTTTTTGTGCATCAAAGCCAGTAGAAAGATCATTTTTGCTCCATCTTGCCTGTGCTTGCGGGAAACCCACAAAAACCCAAAACTTTAATTTCGAAAAGAGGTCTTTTTTTCGTTCTATTTCCCCGCTCAAATTAGGCCCTTAGAAGGTCTTAAAATTTAAAAGTTGTCCAAAGCTGTTTTAAAAGCTCCCTTTCTCTATGGACCAGGGGTGTCCCAAAATTTTTAAAGGAAAAACCCCCAGTTCCCCCCCGTTATACAATCCCGTGCGTTTCCCGAAAATAAAGGACGCCAAAGGGCCTTTATTTTAAAACCAAATTTTGTTTAAAGTCCCCTCTTGATGTTTTATTGAATTTGTTAAAAAATCCTTTTAAAAGCCTCAAGTTAATTTTTGTTGCTGAATGGATTAACGATTTTTTCCTTCGGAATGGGGGCTTTCGTTAGTCAAAATACGTCTAAGGGTGTAATAGAAAAGAAATCTGTACAAATGACCTCACCCCAAAAAATCAGGATGATTTAGATGTCAGCATACGACAACCCCCACCCCGTTGATGCACAAGAAAAGCAAAGTTTAACTGGTTTTGATAAAACTGCATCGGGGGGACTAAACCCCCCCTTTCTGGATGTGCTCCCTTTTTCAAAAGGGGGGTTAAGATAGCTCTTTAATTGGGTACTCACCTTTTTATTTTTAAAAAGGCCCGTCTTGGGCCCAGGAAATGTCGGGGTGGTCATTTGCTATATTTTTTAAAATTGTAGGGGGCGGCCCAACAGAAAATTTTGCGCCAGTTTTAAAATTTTAAAAGCAATCATTTTTTTTAAATTTTTTTTAAAAAAAATGTTTGTTTAAAAATAAAAAACTCAAGACCGCCTTCGTTTTTAGAACATGCTATTTAATTTTAAAGAAAATTTTTTTCGGAAACCCAAAAAGGGTTTCGCTCCTGAAATTTTTTTTACAAAGTTTGAAAGGGGTTTTAATTTTAACGAAACCCAAAGGGGGAAAAATTAAAATTACAAAAGTTGTGGGGCTCCAAGCTAAACCCTTAACAAAACCCGATGGTTATTTTCGGGTTTTGCTTTACTAAAAGAAGCAATGAGTAAATTCCGGGATTTCTCCCCCAAACTTAAAAAAATGCAAATCTAAAAAACAATATTAAAAATTCGAACCTGAAAAAACAGATTACTTAAATTTTAAAAAAGCTAGCTTAAAAAAGTTAGGCTTTAAAGTTGAAAACTCAGGTCACTAAAAATTTGTTTTTTGGCCAAAAAAAAAAACTATTTTTGGGGGGAAAAACCGCTTTGAACTTGCATTACATTCTTTTCTTTAAGTTCATTTGGATGAGTGAGCAAATGAAAGAAAACCCTTTTAGATGGAAACCCCCAAATGTTTTTAAAAGCTTTAACCCCCGGGGGGGAAAGCTGCATATTGCGATTATGAAATTAAACAATTCCCAATTTTAAAAAGTTTAAAAGATTAGTTTTTTTGGGAGGGTTGGGTCATTTAATATAAAAATTGCAGGGCAAAGCAGGGAAAGTTGTGAAAAGCGATAACCTAAAATTTTTTTTGAAAAAAAATAATAAACTGTACTAAAAAAAGCGCGGGGGCCCGAAGAATCCGGGGTTAAAAAAAGCGCCCGTAAGGTGTTTTTAAATTTTGAAATTTAAAAAACCCTTTCAGGGCGTTTCGGACTTTTAACAGAAAGGGGAGATAGGCGCTTTTTTGGTTTTGAGTACACTAAAGATGGGATTAAAAAAACGCCCAAAAAGGTTGGCACAGCAAAAAAATTTCCTAAAAATAGAACCGCTGGCAATTAAAAAGCAAATTTAAAAATTCCGTTTTGAATTTTAAAAAAGTTTTGAAAGCCCGACCTCAAAAAGGCACTTAGAACCATTTTTAGAAGGGAAAAAAATTTGGGTTTAAAAACCCATTTACATATTTTTGGCCCTCAAAAAAGTTTCAGAAAAAGCATTCAACTCTGGCCCCTTTTCATGTAAGCTTATGCCGGACACAATAGCCGGAAAGAAAATTTTAAAAAACCCGAAAGGGAAAAAACCCGTACATCCTTTCCCCCGAAAAGAAACATTTTAAAAAAAAAATTTCTACAAAATTACAGTTCTTTCCTCCCCAAACAAAAAAATTAGGAGGGGCCCCTTTTACAAAAAGATATTTGGGAAAAAAAATTTTTTCTTTAAAGATGTGGGAGGGATGGGGTTTTGGGCGTTAGGGACGACCTTTAAAAAAAAATTTAAAAAATTTGCTGGAAAACTTTTGACGTTAAACGCCTTACAGTTTTCCATCGTCGTTCTTTACAATTGGTTTAGGAAATTAAGTTTATAACAACAATAACCAAAAACAATGTTGAATTTAAAAAGAAAAAAATCTTACAGAAATGAATTTGGGTTAAACTTACCCCATTTAGGGCCCAAAAGGGTTTTATTATACTGAACAAGTTTTGACAGAGAGTATGATAAAAATAATAACTGGATTAGATTAAAGTCTGTTATAAAACTATGGAGCAGTTAAACTTTATGACAAAAACCCCTCATTGTTCATTAATTTGTGGACAAACTGGTTGTGGAAAAAAAATATTTATCCTCGACCTGTTACAAACAGTTTATCGTTATAATTTTGATCATATTGTGGTTTTCTGTCCAACACTTAAATGGAACAAAGCATATCATGATAGAAGGTTTATATGGACAGATGATGCCATATATTTAGTTGATCCTAGCAATAAACTGAGTGAGTGTTTAGAACAGTTTTATAAACTGTTTGAAGGAACGCAAACACTATTTATTATAGATGACTGTTCGGCAGAAAGAGACATAGTTAAAAAGAGAAACACTTTGTCAAAACTAGCTTTCAGCGGAAGGCATGCTAGATAAGTGTGTGGATTTTATGCCAAAAATATAACTCGGTTTTAAAAGACTTTAGAGAACAGTTAAAGACTGTAGTTTTATTTCACATGAAAGACAGAGACTCATTGAAGAATGTTTGCGCGAAAATGATGTTATTGAAAACGATCAAGAAAAACATAGGATTAAACAAAAACTAAAATCTGAAAAGTTAGTAAATTAGTATTAAAAACGGATAACCCTGCACAGTATGTTTGTTTGTAGATAATCGTTATTTTTTGGTTATTGACGTCTTACTTGTCAGAGAACAGTAATATGCTGATTCTAGGTCACTTTCGCCCGAAAACTCGGTGGAGGAGCAAGTGGGGTAGAGTCGGCATATTACTGTTCTCTCCTTTCCTTCAATAAAATATCAAACAAAATTGTAAATGATGAATGGCCGGACGCAGGCATAAGATAGATCATCTGCTGGAGAAGCTTCAGTCGTTGTGAAAGTAGTAGTATTGCCCTGTCAGAACAGATTCTTTCCATGGTCAGTTGGAACACAGCTTCGCATTGGAAGATCAGCTACCACAACCATAACACGTTCAGTGATGGGTGGACATGAGGATAGGGATAGGGTACAACTCACGCCACCCAATTCGTTTTTTGGGTGAACCAGTATTTTAGGAAGAAGAATCGCATTTGTGGAACATGCACACGTTGTTGTTGTTATCGTTGTTCTTGTAGTTTATTTGTTTTTGGATAGTTTTTTTTTTATTGTGTTAAAAAAGCTGCTTTGCACTGTGTTTGTGTGTTTATTTGTATTTTGGCTTCTTTTCAACAACACTGCAGTCTGTTTCACCCTTCTTGTCATAATCCTACCGACAGTCACTTATAAATCATACCAAGTGATAATTTTGGAAGGATTTCACTTATTTATACGACACAAATAGGTTTAGTTGAAAACAGTGTCTTGGAATTCTAACTTGAAACAATGTTTTTCTATTTTTTTTATTTGCAAGTATTTTGTTTTTATGTATTCTTGATTTGCAAGTATTTCGCTCCGTGAGCAAGACGGTCAACATACTCCATTCTGCAAAATTTATGACAGGGAATAAAGTGACCTAATCGCTTGGCCAAACAGCTCTGTCCGCAAGTTCACAAAAGGCTCGGTGAAGCATGCTATCATTCCTACGGTCTCTATGGTCGGAGACATCACTGGTTGATCCGCTTATTATATTTAAGCGCAGTGTGGTTAAAATGAACATTATTGTAATGATTCAGTCAGCTTACTTTTTGGCATGTATTGTGAAAAATTGAACATCTTTCGAGAGGTTCCTGATGGAGGGTTTATAAAAACCGAAAATTCGAATAAATTGCGTAAAAAACGGTGAATTTAGACTTCTGAATTCCACACACGCACGCACGCACGCACGCACGCGCGCGCGCGCACACACACACACCACACCACACCACACCACATCACACCACACTACACACACACACACACACACACACACACACACACACACACAGAGTTCAGAGTTGATATCCCTGCTCGTTCACTACGGTCTTCGTTTAATTAACAATCGCATCTTTCAAGTTCCTCTGCCTTTGACAATGGTCAACTTTGTCACCGAAAACTCTGTGCTTTTAAACTCCAAAAATCTCTTCCGCGCTCACCTCTCCGTCCGTCCGGCCATCCCTCCTCCTCGCCCTCAGTGTTCGAAACATTCCCCTTGATCTTTCTCTTGAACCCAACTTTAAAACTGTTTTTCTTTCCATTTTCCCTATCTTTCTCTTTCTCTTTTTTGTTTTTGTTTTTGATTTTTTTTTAAACAAACATGATCTTATCCCACGTTCCGAGAGACACATTGATTCCAGATACTGGTGTTCATTCGTGCGTGCGTGGGGAAGAGAAGACATAAGTGTAATGCATACATATATTGGAGTCTGTGGTTGAATCTGTGTAATTGTTCACGCGTATAATTTGTTCGAAAGGAGTAGCTGTGTGTGCATGCGAGTGCGTAACATTCTCTCTCTCTCTCTCTCTCTCTCTCTGTCTCTGTCTCTCTCTCTCTCTCTCTCTCTCTCTCTCTCTCTCTCTCTCTCTAACGAACGAACTTGTTTCGTTTTGCTATTACAGCTCTGGAGAAGTTTTGGAGTTCGGTATCCTATAAGATTGGCTTCATAAAGATACTTTGATACCACATTATTGCCATTATATAACATCCCCATCTCTCTTTCCCCTCTTCCATTACTCCTACAGAAACCTTCCTGCTGTTCCTTCTCCTTCATCCGCCCTCCCCCCCCCCCCCCCCCCCTCCGTGTGTGTGTGTGTGTGTGTGTGTGCGTACGTGTGGGCGCGTGCGT
>CM031612.1:45774112-45784112 GCA_018398815.1 Conus ventricosus | reverse complement strand
TAACAACTTGACATTGACTGCTCCCTGTGGATTGTCGGTGCCGGGGCTGCGGCGGTTCGGGCCGGGCTGTGGCTGGGAAGGGGTGTCGGAGTGAGCGGCGTGGGTACACTGCCACTGAGATGGCACAGAAGATGGAAAAGCAAAAGAAAAAAAACAAGATATAAACGTACTCCCAGTTTATCCTGAATACGCGTGAGATATTCCATAAAGAGGAAAAACCATCTTGGGCTGGTGTAACCGTTAGAAATGGCTATTCTGGTAAACATCAGCTATCGTCTGTGACCTAAAATGAACATACTTACAAATTTTCAGAAAGATCGGCCAAGAACTTTCTGAGATTTTCCATAAAGAAGAAAACCATCATGGGCCGTTAGTAACGGCTCTAACAGTAAACTTAAAAATCGGGCATCATCCATGACCCATAATGAACACATCTACAAATTTTCAGAAATATCGGCCACGTACTTTCTGAGATGAAGAAGAAAAGGCGTTACAGTCCGTTACAGCCGTTAGTAACAGTATAACGGTAAACTAAAACATTGGACATTATTTGTGACCCATAATGAACATACATACACATTTTCAGAAAGATCGGCCAAGTGCTTTCTGAGATATTCTATAAAGAAGAAAAACCGTTACAGGCCGTTGCAGCCGTTAGTAACGGCTATAACGGGGTAAACTAAAACATCGGGCATAATCTGTTACCTATGATGAACATACCTACAAGTTTTCAGAAAGTTCGGCCAAGTGCTTTCTGAGATATTCTATAAGGAAGAAAAAGCGTTACAGGCCGTTGCAGCCGTTAGTAACGGCTATAACGGTAAACAAAAGCATCAGGCATTATTCGTGACCCATAATGAACATACCTACAAATTTTCTGAAAGATCGGCCTAGTATTTTTTGAGATATTCTATAAAGAAGAAAAAACCGTTACAGGCTGTTACAGTCGTTAGTAACGGCTATAACGGGGTAAACTAAAACATCGGACATCATTCGTGACCCATAATGAACATACCTGCTAATTTTCACAAAGATCAGCCAAGTACTTTCTGAGATACTCCATAAAGAAGAAAAAGCGTTACAGGCCGTTACAACCGTTAGTAACAGCTGTAACGGTAAACTAAAACATCGTGCATCATCTGTGACCCATAATGAACATTTCTACAAATTTTCAGGAAGATCCGCCAAGTACTTTTTAATATTATTCTAAAAAGAAGAGAAAACGTTACAGGCTGTTACAGCCGTTAGTAACGGCTGTAACGGGGTAAACTAAAACATCGGGCATCATCCGTGACCCTTAATGAACATGCCTGCTAATTTTCACAAAGATCGGCCAAGTACTTTCGGAGATATTCTATAAAGAAAAAAAAGGCGTTACAGGCCGTTACGGCCGTTTGTAACGGTAAACTAAAACGTCCGGCATCATCCTTGACCCATAATGAACATACCTACAAATTTTCAGAAAGATCGACCCAGTAGTTTTGCCTGGAGCGAGTGGAACACATTTTGACCACGGACACACAGACACACACACAGACACACACACAGACAGACAGACACACAGACAACATTTCTTCGTTCCCATTCTAAAGTACTCCCTGTTCTATAAGAACTGGGAGTACAAAAATGGAGCAGAGAGAGAGAGAAGATTTAAGTAGAAGACAGATTTTTCCCAACTTTCTTTTTTTTTTTCTTCTGTTTCCTGATTAATAGAACACTTGGGGAAAGAAAAATAAGAAAGAAAGGGTCTTTTTGTACTCCCAGTTCTTATAGAACAGGGAGTACTTTAGAATGGGAACGAAAAAATGCTGTCTGTGTGTGTGTGTCCGTGGTCAAAATGTGTTCCACTCGCTCCAGACAAAACTACTGGGCCGATCTTTCTCAAAATTTGTAGGTATGTTCATTATGGGCCACGGATGATGCCCGATGTTTTACTTTACCGCTATAGCCGTTACTAACGGCTGTAACGGCCTGTAACGCTTTTTCTTCTTTACGGAATATCTCGGAAAGTACTTGGCCGATCTTTGTAAAAATGAGCAGTTACTTTCATTATGGGTCACGGATGATGCCCGATGTTTTAGTTTACCTCATTATAGCCGTTACTACCGGCTGTAACGGCCTGTAACGGTTTTTCTTCTTTCTGGAATATCTCAGAAAGTACTTGGCCGATCTTTCTGAAAATTTGTAGGTATCTTTATTATGGGTCACGAATAATGGCCGATGTTTTAGTTTACCGTTATAGCCGTTACTAACGGCTGTAACAGCCTGTAACGGTTTTTCTCCTTTATGGATTATCTCAGAAAGTACGTGGCTGACCTTTATGAAAATTAGCAGGTTTGTTCATTATGGGTCACGGATGATGCCTGATGTTTTAGTTTGCCCCGTTATAGCCGTTACTAACAGTTGTAACGGCCTGTAACGGTTTTTCTTCTTTATGGAATATCTCAGAAAGTACTTGGCCAATTTATAAGCGGTTTGGATGATCTTGTGACAAATCGGATTCTCTGTCCATATGTAAGTGATGTAATGCTGAAAATGGATTAAACAACCGTTAAAAAACCGTTATTCTGCCGTTATTTCTTATATATAGGTGGATTTTAATGAAATTTGGTATATAGAAAGGTTATCCACACAAGTGGCACTTCTATATAGTGTTTCAAAATTTGACCGTTAAAAATCGTTATTCTTCACATATTGTCCAATTTGGATGAAATTTGATATGTACACAGGCTTTAAGCCCAGTGAGGACTAAAATACCGGTTTCAAAAGTGTATATCGTTTATATAACCGTTAAACCCTTATTTGGCCGTTATTTTTTTATATATGGTGGGTTTTAATGAAATTTTGTATATAGAAAGATTACCACACACAAATGGCACTTCCATGTAGTGTTTCAAAATCTGACCGTTAAAAACCGTTATTCTTGACATATTGTCCGATTTGGATGAAATTTGGTATGTACACAGGCTTTAGCCCAGTGAGGACTAAAATACTGGTTTCAAAAGTGTATATCGGTTATATAACCGTTACACCGTTATTCTGCCGTTATTTCTTATATATAGGTGGATTTTAATGAAATTTTGTATATAGAAAAGTCATCACACACAAATGGCACTTCCATGTAGTGTTTCAAAATCTGACCGTTAAAAACCGTTATTCTTGACATATTGTCCGATTTGGATGAAATTTGGTATGTACACAGGCTTTAGCCCAGTGAGGACTAAAGTACCAATTCCAAAGTGTACATCGGTTAAATAACCGTTTAAAACCGTTATTTTGCCTTTATTTCTTATCTCATAAAGCACTTGGCCGATTTATAAGCGATTTGGAAAACTGGGAGTACGTTTATATGCTTCGCATCTTGTTGTTTATTGGGGTGGGATGGGGGTTAGTTGTGTGAGTAGGAGGAGGAAGAGGATGGGATATTACATGTATGAGGAAGAGGGATGAGGTGGGAGGGATTGGTCGCTGGTGCGTGTATAGATGGCTCTGCAGTTGCTTTCACAAAGACTGCTTAGCTAGGAAGCCGAATGAAGTATTTCATTGGTCTGGTAGACCCGTTTTGTTGCATTATTTGAACTATTCGTCTAATCAAGGAAAGAATTATTAAGGCTGACTCTTTCGCCTATAGTTCCCATCATGGGGAATGGGGTATTGCGGTGGTGGCGTGGTGGTGGTGATACGTCAGTTTTCCTCTCTGTTCTAAATCGGGGACGGTTACTGGGCGTAAATGGGGTGGTAGTGAATACGGTTAATCGATGATGGATGGGGATCGACTTCATTGCCGCCAGTGTGGGAGAAGCCTGCTGCTGAAGGAACACGGTCATAATTCTCTCCAGCGAAACGGGCAATTGTCACTATGAAACGAGCATACATAGACTATCAATATAACTTTCACGCGATATCAGTAATTGGCTTTTACGTAGTCCTTATAAACGCACGCATGCACATGAACTTACGTATTCACTATTGTTCTCTCTCTCTCTCTCTCTCTCTCTCTCTCTCTCTCTCTCTCTCTCTCTCACACACACACACACACACACACACACACACACACACACACACACACACACACCAGACAACAGTTTGTTGGTTGCCTTGGGCAGCCATTGGGTTTTGTGATTTTCTCCCTTGGTGGAGAGATTAATTATGGTGAATTTTTTGGATAATGTCTTTGTTAGATACCACGGGCCGTCCCTGAATTGTAGGGAGTTATCTGTCAAATGCTATCGATTGACTATCGCTGAATTACGGGAGTATGCTTTTGTTAGATAGCTTGGGCCGTTCTGAATTGTGGTGAACGTCTCTCTTTTAGATGCCATGGGCGGACCATCGCAGAATTACCGCATGTCTCTTACAGACACCATCTCTAGGTTGAGGAGGTATGCCTCTGATAGATAGCATGGGCGGGCCATTAACAGAGATACTGTCTGTGAGATCAAATTACTAACCCTGAATTATAAGGACTATGTCTTCAAGATGCTATAGACCATCACAGAATTATAGGGAGGATATTCATTAGATGCCCTTGGCCATCACTGAATAATGGGGAGTATGTCTTGCATACTGTGATCCTTCAGTGAATATTGGGGGTAAGTCTGAGATATCATGAAACATCCCTGAAAAATAGGGAGTATGTCTCTGTGAGATACTTAGGCCGACCATCCTTGAATTATGTCTCTGATTGATTCTGTGAGTGGATTTTCACTGTAGTATGTTTCTGATTCTGTGAGTAGATTTCACTGATTTACAGAATGTAGTTTGTGTTGGATACAGAGGATGGACACTCACTGATTGTAGATGGTATGTGTCTGTTAGATACTATGACTGAACTTCCAGTTGATCTCTTTTTCAGCTGATTTCCTCTTTTTGCTGCTGGAAATCTTGTAGAACGCTACCCCCACTGCCTATTTTTTCCCACCCAGTAATACGAAATGTGAATGAAAACATGTTAAAAATGTATTTGAAAGCAGCCAGTCAGTTAATTTGCGGTTGTGAAAGAGGTCCCCAAGAACGCTGCCTGTTAATAACAATGTAATTTGAGGGTAAAGTAGTAAAGACCAAAACAAAACGGGGGTCAAAAGGAAACAAAAACAATACACAACGTTTCGACTCTTATCTAGAGTTTTTTCAAGTGACATGAAACAGAAGTTGTTTCAAAAATTTTTGAAGTGACAAGAACTCAAAAAACACACAAAAGGGAGGAGGCTGGGTAGACATAAAAACACACAAAAGGGAGGAGGCTGGGTAGACACTAAAAAACACAAAAGGGAGGAGGCTGGGTAGACACTAAAACACACACAAAAGGGAGGAGGCTGGGTAGACACTAAAAAACACACAAAAGGGAGGAGGCTGGGTAGACACTAAAACACACACAAAAGGGAGGAGGCTGGGTAGACACTAAAAACACACAAAAGGGAGGAGGCTGGGTAGACACTAAAAAAACACACAAAAGGGAGGAGGCTGGGTAGACACTAAAACACACAAAAGGAGGAGGCTGGGTAGACACTAAAACACACAAAGGGAGGAGGCTGGGTAGACACTAAAAAACACACCAAAAGGGAGGAGGCTGGGTAGACACTAAAACACACAAAAGGGAGGAGGCTGGGTAGACACTGTATCTACCCAGTCTCCTCCCTTTTGTGTGTTTTTTGAGTTCTTGTCACTTCAAGTTTTTTTTGAAACAATTTCTGTTTCATGTCACTTGAAAAAGACTCTAAGAGTCGAAACGTTGTGTATTGTTTTTGTTTCCTTTTGACCCCCGTTTTGTTTTTGGTCTTTGCTACTTTACCTTCAAATTACATAGTTGTTCCGTAAAAAGACCCAGTCAAGTGTTATCAATGTTCACTGCCTGTTAATGCATTTTTTCCCACCTCCCGTTGCGCGGTCCACTCCTCCCTGCTGCAGTTGTGATTTCTTTTCATCTTGATTAGTAGCTTCAAGAAGTTGGCATGCCGGGAAACAGGCCGAACTCAACCACCGGGTTGTCGGAAATATATTTCTGTAAGCTACTACCGGTGGTCCGTCTGTGAATTATTGGTGGCATGTCTGTGTCAGATACATGGGTGGATCATCCGTGTCATAGCTGGGTTTGCTGATTTGACAAAAGTCGAGTCAAGTCAGATGTATGTTCAGCCGTGTTAGACATCATCCCTTAAGATGGAAGTGGCTGCATTTACTGTTTGTCTTTTTCTTTTTTTAATGGATGAGGTGCATTAATATTTTTCTCGTTGAAAGTCTACTTTGACTTTTTTGGTAGTCTCTTCTTACATGCATTCCTCACCCCCATCTCCCTACCCTCATCCAACGTTCCCATCCTTCCCTCAATGGCCACGCCACTCACTCCTGTTCCCCCATGCACAGTCCAATTCGTGCTCGTCCTGTGGCATCCCGACACGGCAGTCCACATAGAGAAGTCAGTGTTATGAGGTCTTGAGGCAATTCACCAGAGGCGACACAGCTCAGCTGTCTGAGTCACTCCGGTGTACAGTGGTGCCTGTTGTGATCACCTATACATATGATACGCAGGTCGGCATTTACTGAGCCCCGCAATGATGATAACTTTTTTGTCTGGAAGCAAGTTTGAGTTAGTGTTCTCCTCCAGAGGACGCCACTACGTCCCTCCAATGAGAGCGCCCAGATGAACATGCCAGCAACTTGACCTCTGAATCGCTGCGGCAATGAACATGGAGCTCTAGGAAACTGGCACAGAGATCACCACGAAAGCAGGTCATACTGGTCACGGGGTTTGCCAGTTCTTAAAGTTTTTTTTATAAAGTGGTGGTGGTGGTGGTGGTGGTGGTGATGATGATGTGATGGTGGTGGTGGTGGTGGTGGTGGTGTGATGATGATGATGATGATAGATGATGGTGGTCATCATTATTGCTTTTTATCATTTTGATGATGATCATGATGGTGATGATGTTTGTCAATGTATATATATATATATATATATATATATTTTTTTTTTTATTCCATTATTTCTATGATGTTTTATTATCGATAATCAGTGAGAAAAGATATGATGAAAATGCTATAAAGTTCCATCTGGTCAGAGATTAGTTGACAGGGCCGTACTCTATTTTTTCATTCTTGATCAATCCCGGTATCAGCCAGTCTCGAGAGACACGGACACGTGCAGTATGGCCCAGAGAATTCAGCTATCAACCTGAAAGACGCATCCATTAAGCGGATGAAATTTGGCTGAGTGGTTCCAGTCTTCCCTCTGAAGCGCTTCCCGTAGCACAACCAGCTCCGAGTAGAAGCCGGCTAGGAATAAAAACACACACACACACACACAACACACACACACACACACACACACACACACACTCAACCTCACAAGTAAATGCGTCCGATAAAAGGAATCGAACCCACAACCTTCCAGTCCGCAGTCCCACGACGCAAAACATTGCAAGTTCTTTTGACACTGCTAGACCACAGGAGATCGTGTCAAGAGATAGAATACAATAATAGGTGAACCCTTTGTCACCGGAGGGACACCTAGGGTAACCGAGTCAGTTAACAGTTATTTTTATTCCTGTGTTAAGCGCCATCTTCCTTGTACGGATGCCCAAGAAAATAGTTACTCGTTGAATGTCTGGGTTGTCTTTATGTCGTGAAAATGAGAGGATTTGCTCGGCGTGGTGATGGAAATGATGTTGATATTGTTTGGACTTGTTTTTTTTTTCCGGTGAACATGGCCTGTTTTCATCGTGACAGTTCTAATGCAGACATGCTAAAAGGGTGATCTTCTAGAAGCGACGCGGTAACATAATCAGGTTGGATCAGTCGCCAACCGACTTTTTTTTTCTCCCCCCCCCCCCCCCCCCCCCCCCCCCCCCCCCCCCCCCTCACTTGCTTGGTTTTCATCATTTCAGACGTCAGCACGAACCGAGTGGCCAGGATTCTGTTTCGCCTGAGGGTGTGTGTGCGCGCGTGCGCGTGCTTAAAGGGACTGGGTTTAACAATGGGAGCGAGAAGCACGCGCGTGGTGTTGTGGCACTGGAGCCACCGTCATTAACGGGTCCGAAACCTTAAATCGAACTCGTTGGCGTCAGAATGATTGGGAATTGATTTTCAATTCATGGTACCTCTTTTTTCTACGTCAAACTCGGAGTAAACGCGGCAAAACGAAATAAAACATGGTATGAAATAAAAGATCAATCGGTACGCCGCTTCGGTTTGCTTCACGCTTATGGCAGAACGGTTTAGCGATGTCGCACGCGCCTTCTCTGTCTGTCTCTGTCTCTGTCTCTCTCTCTCTCTCTCTCTCTCTCTCGTGCGCATGTTCTTCCTCCTCCTACGGTCCCCGCCCTCCTCCATACCCCGTCCCTGTAATCTTCCCTTGTTATCTCGTTCGCTCAGCGCATTTGAGAGAGAGAGAGAGAGAGAGAGGGGGAGGGAGGGAGAGAGAGGGGGTGGGGGTACCCGCGAATCGGAAAATTATTTACTCGAATGACTTCCGAATTCAGTGCGCTTTTAGACCATTATGGTTGCTCTCGAAGAAGGAACAATAAATGTCCATTTTCGTGGTCGAGTCCAAAACAAATTGTATTTCGAGAAGAATTCTCGACTCTCCCCTCCCTGTCATTAGGTTTCTGTTCTTTTGTCTCTTGCTTTTCCAGTTTGTATTGTCGTTGTCGTCTGTTGTGGTGGTAGTCGCTGTCTTTCTGTCTTCTGCTTTGATGCCGTTTTATTGTGCCCTGATTGCATTGTCGTTGTCGTCTGTAGTGGTTGTGGTCGCTGTCTTTCCCGTCTTCTGCTTTGACGCCGTGTTGTGTTGTAATGTGTCCGCCTCCTCTGTTCATCGTCCTCACCATTTCCTCCTTTTCCCCTTCCACATCCTCCTTTTTCTCCTCCACACCCTAATCCCCTCAACACCCTCCTTTCCTCCTCCACACCCTCCTTTTTCTCCTCCACCCCTTCCTGGTTTCCCCCTCAACACCCTCCTTTCCTCCTCCACACCTCTTTTTTCCCCTCAACCCTCTTTTCCCTCCACATCTCCTTTTCCCTCCACACCCTCCTTTTCCCCCTCAACACCCTCCTTTCCTCCTCCACACCCTCCTTTTTCCTCCACACCTCCTTTTTCCTCCACGCCCTCTTTTTCCCCCTCAACACCCTCCTTTTCCCCTCCACACCCTCGTTTTCCTCCTCCACAACCTCCTTTTTCCCTCCACACCCTCCTTTTCCCTCCCACCCTCGTTTTCCTCCTCCACACCCTCCTTTTTCCCTCCAGCCCTCTTTTTTTCCACCTCCCTCTCCTTTTCCCCTCCACAACTCCTTTTCTTCCCCTCTCCTTTTCCCTCTCCCCCGCCCCCTTTTCCCCTCCCACCCTTCTTTTTCCCCTCCACACCCTTCTTTCTCCCTCCAACCCCTTTTCTCCTCCCCACCGCCTTTTCACCTCCATACCCTCCTTTTCCACCTCCCCTCTCCTTTTTCCCCTCCCCACCCTCCTTTATCATCTCTCCACCCCTCCTTTTCCACCTCCCCTCCTCCTTTTTCCCCTCCCTACCCCCTTTCTCCCCCCCCACCCTCATTTTCCCTTCCCACCCTCCTTTTTCTCACCACACCCTCCTTTTCCCCTCCACTCCTACGTTTTTCACGTCCCCACCGTCCCTTTCCTCTCCACACCCTCCTTTTCTCATCCACACTCTTCTTTTTCCTCTTTACACCCTCCTCCGCACCCTCCTTACTTAACCTCCCCACCCTCCCTTTTCACCTCCCCACCTCCTTTTTCACCTCCACACCTCCCTTTTCACTTCCACACTCTCCTTTTTCACCTCCACACCCTTCTTTTTCACCTCCACACTCTCCTTTTTCACCTCCACACCCTTCTTTTTCACCTCCACACTCTCCTTTTTCACCTCCACACCCTTCTTTTTCACCTCCACACCCTTCTTTTCCTCCTCCACACCCTTCTGTTGCCCATCCCCACCCTCCTTTTTTCCTTCCCCACCGTCCTTTCCCCCACCACCCTCCTTTTTCACCTCCCCACTCT
>CM031612.1:45761612-45769112 GCA_018398815.1 Conus ventricosus | reverse complement strand
GTTTCGGTTAAACACACAAAATCAAATTCATAAATGAAGGGAAAAAAAATCATGGTCAGTAAGTTTAGAAAATAAACCATTCACATTCCATGATAAAAAAAAAGAGAGAAAGGTTTATTTACATCTATACATTCCGCGTCCTTTACTTCATTGCACGTGTTTTCAGCGTATTGCACAAGCTCACCGCCTGACCCGCAAAACACCGCCCACCACTGCCACTGCCACCAGTGACAGGCGTTTCTACCGGTGTATATTTTATGTGGTTCCCTTTCCATGTCACATCAGTGTTGAGAAAATTTTCCTTACGTGGCCGCCCCCCATCTGTCTGGACTCTTTTAGATCACCTTGGTCATCTGGGAAATTCTAGCAAGCAGATGATAAAAAAATCATCGTTGCTCTTTTACCTTCGGATCTTGCTGTCTTCAGGTGAGGGGAAAGGCCACGTCTAATTTCTCGTACACGAGTGGAAAAACCCTCTCCTACAAAAAACGTCGCTCTTTGTAATTTCCTCTTTTCTTTCAGAATACGCAATTTTTCCTTATAAAAGGAACAACGAACAATGATAGGAGAATCTGATTTTTTTTTAATTTAACCTGTGAGTTCTGTCAAACTCGATATCCCGTGTTAGTCCAAGTTTATCTGTAATAAGGTCATGGATTTTACCTTCACCTTTTCCCTCAGATCCTTTACACCACTTTGTACGCAGCGAACTGGTCATTTAGATACCTGACGCTCCTCTCCATGTCCGTAAATTTATCGTTCATTTCTTTAAAATCACAGTTCATTGACGTCAACATACCCATGATGTCGGCATTGGTGGGTTGTTGAGGAGAGGAGGGTGTCGTCCGTCCGCTGTCCGCCGGCGAAGCTCCAGTCTTGACCACGCTGACCCTGCGTCCTGAGCTGCCGAGCCGGGTCTGCTTCAAACTATCCGTCCTGGGTCCAGGGTTCTGCTGCGCGTCTCCGCAGCGTAGAAAAAGTCCGCCCAGAAAATCAACGTGAGGAGCAGGCCTAGGGCTACACCGTCCGTCCTCGTTCGCGGTGTCAACATGGCGATCCGCATGGCCATCTTCTTCATCTCTCGTTGTGACATTCGCTCTAAAAGCAAGCGGTGCCGCTGGCATGGTGCTTAATGGCAAGGCAAGAGAACTGCACCGTGCAAATGTCCGTTAAACGCAAGAAGAATCTGCAGAGCGATGCGATGCGTGACTGCTCGAGTGAAACGAAGTTCACGACCCCCCTCCACCCCTCCCCAAGAGAGAGAGAGAGAGAGAGAGAGAGAGAGAGAGAGAGAGAGAGAGAGAGAGGGGGGGGAGTGGGGTTGTGCTGATGCAGACGATATAAATTTGAAGAGATAGAAGAAAAAATAACACCGTCCGGGCTTTGTTGTTTTCGTCATCTCTTTGTCACTCTCCTCGCTGTTTCGTCGTCCGTTTCCTCACCTCATTCTTCTGTCCTGGTTATTGTGGGTTTTCCCTTCTGATGCCCGTCGACTTTTTTTTAAAAAACTGTTATTGTTTCTGTTTCCATCTGTCCGCTTTTACTCCTTTTGTTCCCTCTTTCGTTACTTTCTCCCTTCCCTTTCTTTCTTTCCTGCCTTTCTCGTTTCTGTCCTCTCACAGTCTTGTGGACCTGTCTTCTACCTTGTCATCGTTTCTCCGTTGTTTTGTTATTGATTGTCTTTGATCTCTCTCTCTGCCCCCCCCCCCCCCCCTCTCTCTCTCTCTCTCTCTCTCTCTCTCTCTCTCTCTCTCTATCTCTCTCTCTCTCTCTCTCCCTTCTCTGTCTCTCTCTCTCTCTCTGTCTCCGCTTTTTTGTGTGATGTTCTAGCGACACGATTTATGGCGAGTTGCGTTCCGCTTTGCTGGTGAAGTATTGTGTGCATTGCTGCAATAGCTGGTTTCAGGCTGTTTGGCACTGTGCAGAGATGTGTTTCACTCTGATACATTGATTGGTTTGGTGGTGATGCCAGCGTCCGCCCTTTTGTTGTTCTTCAGTGTAACGTCATTCTACTTATAGTTTTATATATAGGAGTAAAGGAGAAAAGTCTTTGCATAGTCATAGTGCGAATGAAGTGTGTGTGTGTGTGTGTGTGTGTGTGTGTGTGTGTGTGTGTGTGTGTGTGTGTGTGTGTGTGTGTGTTGTCCGCGGGCGAGCGCGTGTGTGTGAAAAAAGAAATTCTGAGGAAAATTTGTGTGTGTGTGTGTGTGTGTGTGTGTGTGTGTTCTGGAACAATGAAACCAATGAGTAAACTGCAAAATGTCTTAACAGTGACGGGATTACTTATTACCGCTCCCGTCTCTCTCTCTCTCTCTCTTCTCTCTCTCTCTCTCTCTCTCTCTCTCTCTCTCTCTCTCTAGCTCGCTCGGTCTCTCCTTCTCTCTCTCTCTCTTCAACAGACATACATTTTCCAACTTAGCTTAGGTGCCCCTTTCAGATATAAGTAAGATATCCATCTGAAAAGCAACGTCTAGAAACACCTACCTAGCCGCATTGGGGAAAATCAGACAGCAGAAGGCCATGTAGTAGTCCTGACCTGGATGCGGCCCGGCCTTCCTGGAGTGTAAAGAGTTCAGGGCCAAAACTTTGGTTTGAGAGGGGTTTCTTCTGTGAGAGCCTTCTGCTGTCAAAGCTCCTCTCTCTCTCTCTCTCTCTCTCTCTCTCTCTCTCTCTCTCTCTCTCTCTCTCTCTCTCTCTTAAGAACAAGTAAGATTATCAGGTAAATTAACCTGATTTGATCTCCTCTGTACCAGAAAGGAATCAGTTCAGCGCCAAATGAATGTCTGTTACAAGTCATGCAATTTTCTTTTGGAATGTGATCTAAGCAGAACCAACAGGCTTGTTAGTGTTGTCAGTCACGTAGATGGCGTTCTGTTGAATCATTTTCCTCATTTGTCACTATTTACAATGTGCTTTTTTTTTTTTTTTTTTAAAGTGATGTTTGGTACTGAAGTTTTATAGTATGATATGATTTGGAACAGTTTTTTTGTTTGTGTTTTTCCCCCCTTTATTTTCTGTATTTTGCTTAGGAACATTGTCAGGTCTTTAACGGTTGTTTATACTTGTTCCGACCGCATAGGAGATCCAGTGTCACAGATTACTGTGTCTCCTAAAAGAATGTTATAGAAAACGCGGCTTTGGTTGGCGACTGGCGGCTTTTAACTTGGATTATGTATTGCTTCTTAAAAAAAAAAAATCTTTTGAGAGTGTTTATGCGGCGCGGCTCCATTTAAAGTGCTTGATGGATTCAGATGTCATCGGTCCTATTTGTGAAATTTATATACATAATTTGTTCTGATTTAGCCCGTTTTCCCTCATGAGGAAGCCGGGGGTTCTTTCAGTTCAAATAGCTCCCTGACCCTTGTCTTCTGAAAGTTCTGTGCTGGTAACTTCCTCTTTTCTGTTACTCTTTTAAGTCTTTGACTTCCTTAAAAATCTATATTTATTTATTTATTCATGTATTTACTTATTTACTGGTTTATTTATTTATTGCGTTTCTTTACCGCCGTCCACCGTTTTCAGGCGTTTGTGAACCATTCCCCTTTTTTGTACTGGGAAGTCTGTACACTCCCCCCCCCCCCCCCCCCCCCCCCCCATGACAATTTGTGACATGACTTTTGTTAGTTTCTTTGTTTGTAATCTGGCGACTGTGTGTCCAGGGTGGACACTAGTTGCCTATTCTGTAATGTCTATTTGCCCATTTAGGATTTCCACTTTTTTGTGGCATTTAAACTGTTTAAACGGTGTTTTTTTTTTTACGAACTTTTTAAAACGCGAGAACGAAAAATAAAGGGGGGTGCTTGACAGTCTCAGCACAGCGTAGTGTTATCTGCCATAAGATGGCAGAAATTCAGCTAACCATGTCATTAATTGCTGTTGTTATTTGTTTCTTTCTCAGGATATAGTATTTTTTGTGCTCTGACGTGTTTAGGATATAACGTTTTTACTAGTATGAGTAACAGTGTGACAACCCTTTAAAAACCGTGTGTGGTAGGCTGGGCTATGCATATGATACAATCTTGAAACTTAAACTGTTCATTTTTGTGCTGTTTCATGTGCTGTGCTGCCGATCTGTTATGCTGTGGCAGGTAAGATATTTTTTCTTTCATGTTTTTTTCCTTACATTTTTGGCATTGTCTGAACGCAACATGAATGCATGGATTTCAAGCTTTTGGGTCACACGTAAGTGGTTAAGAGAGCTTTGTAGACCGAAGCAAGAAGCGATACGAGTGGTGAGGACTCGCCTTTCCCTATATCTCTATCTGAGTGAGTTTGCTTTCATGCGCATTTGTTGTTGTTATCGTTTCCCGTTTTCATCTCGGTGCGTGTCTCCTCATCTCTCTCTCTCTCTCTCTCTCTCTCTCTCTCTCTCTCTCTCTCTCTCTCTCTCTCATTGTGCGTGCTTCCTTGCATACATATCTCTTCTCTGTCTGTCTGTCTGTCTGTCTCTCTCTCTCTCTCTCTCTCTCTCTCTCTCTCTCTCTCTCTCTTACTCTCCAGTATTTGTTAGTTATTCTCTCCAGCAGCTGAGCGGAATGACAACTTGTCGTGTTTGGATGCTTTTGATTTGTTTTTGTGTATTGCCATTTGTGTTGTTCTGGATCTATTTTCTTCCGTGTGAGGTTCTGCGACCATGTAATACCGATACTTCCTTATTTTCTAGTAGTTTTCGTTAAATTTGAATTTAAAGAAAAAGAAAAAAAAAGAAAAAAGAGAAGACTCTGCTGTGAAACGCTCGGCTGGTATACAACTTCCTTGAGACCATAATTTTTCGGAGAAAAAAAATCAGCCGGTCTCAGATTTGTCCCTTTAAAAAAAAAAAAAAAAGAATAGCAAGGTGGGAAAAAGAAATGTCAGCTCTTATCTCAAATATATATGGAAATCGACTGCTTCGTTCCAATCAGTTAGCGTAAATACACGGTCATTGGTGCAGAATTGCATTTTATTGAAAATTTAACGGTTTGGTTTGTGGACTGGGTGAAAAAGTACATTTTATTACTCTTGTATATTTGTAAGTAGCCTTTAACACTATTGAACACTCCATTCTCTTAACCAGACTTTAAACTTCTGCTGGTATTCGATGGCATAAATTAATTCTTATCTGAACAGACTTTACGCAGAAAGTATGTGTGAATGGCATACGTTTGTGATGTATATGCCTTGAAGTTTGTGTCCCACATGAGACTGTCCTGGGTCGTGTTCCTTTTGTGCTGTAGGCGGCTCCTGTGTCTGATGTCACGTGATAGCTCTGCCGATGACACTTAACTTCATCAGTCGATCCCCATCTTGGAAATCAATGCAATGATGTCTCGGACATAGGAGTGGATTGCTGGCTTATATATTTTAGGAAAAAAAATAGAAAGAAAAAAATCTTCATGACTCTGTAAACTACGCTTAAAGATGATAAGATGGAACTTGAGATATCCTCCTCTTTTTTTTCTCTCCAGATTTCGTTTCTGTTCTTGGTTTTGTTCTCATTAACAGCACATTTGTTTCTTTTTCGTATTCTGTGCGCAGTTTGATGTGACTCTGGAGGAGTCCCTTTCCTTTCAAGAGCACATTGCAATCCTCTGTACAGCTGCATATCTTGTATAGCCCAGGAGCACTCTATCCGCCATTACCTCTCTGCTGACGCAACCAAATCACTTGTGTGCGCCTTTGTCCTCCCAATGATGGATTGCTTTTTGCCCCCGCTCATTTTTGTCGGCCTTCCCAAATATCTGTAAGATTTCGTTGAATCCAGAATAATGCTGCCAGACTCTTTTACAGAGCTTCTAAATCTGACAGCGTTTCTAATCTTCTTCACTCTCTCCAGTGGTCGCCTGTTTCCGATCGAATAGACTATCTTGTTTACTCTGATTTTTTTTTTGTTCTGCTGTCAGAGGCTCTGGTATCTTTCTGAACTCCTCTTGCGAGCTCAGCCCTTACTCTGATCCTAGCTGAGACTGACGGACAGAGATCTTTTTTCTTCCAAGCTCCAGCGACATGGAACAGACTCCTTCATAACCCCCGACCCTCTGCCGCCAGCATCTATTTTCTATCTCTCCTTCAAATTGATTTCTTCTCTCAGCAGTAGGTCTTGTGGCGTATCCACGCAAGGTGTATGTATAGCCTTTGTCAAAAGAAACGCGAAAAACAATCCTTTACTGTCGCTTCTGGAAACAGACTATAGTGTGGAGTCTGGGTCTGTGGGTCAGGCATGCTGAAGACTGGTTTCTTTATGTGCTTTCGTTTTCATCAGATTCGGCTGTGGTCAGTGTGGTTAGTGAGGCACGTGGGAACTGCTATTGCGGTTGTTCAAGCTTCTACACTGTAGCCAAGACACAACCCGTGAAAAAGATGCTCCTGCTCAGAATACTGCTCACATCTCCAAACTGAAATGGGTTGAAAAACAGGAGCGCATCAAAGGTGCAACACACAGGTAAAAAAGCAAGATGCCGCGTCTCACGAAAAATGACAGAGAACGGGCCATTGGTATGTTGTACGCAGGCTCGTCAGCCCAGGTGATCGCAGCCAGACTGAATGTCCACCACTCGACAATTTATCGACTGAGGAACCGCTATCTGGTGACTGGCTCCACAGCAGACGCTCCACGAGCAGGCCGACCACAAGCGTTGACCGCACGGACACAGAGACAGGTGGTGCGCTCATTTAGGAATGACCCCTACCAAAGCGCTTCCACCACTGCCAGGCACAACAACACGTCGCCATCGACAATAATTCGTCTGCTGCGTCGAAACCACCTTTTTTGTCGCCGTCCATATCGGGTTCGAGATTGGCTGCACAACACAGACTCCATCGGCAGAACTGGGCCAATCAACACGCGAACTGGGCAGCAGAATGGAATGAAGTGCTGTTCAGTGACGAATGCCGAGTCTGCGTTGACAAGGTTGATAACAATGATCGGGTCTGGAGACCACGGGGTCAGCGCTTTAATGCCCGTCACATCAAGGAACACAATTTTTGGGGTGGACCATCAGTCATGATGTGGGGTGGCCTGTACGGTCAACAGCTTGTAGGCCCGGTTTTTTTTTTTCAGCTGCAGCGAGGTCGGGGGAGGAGGGTGAATGCAGCACGTTACATCAATCAGGTGCTGCAGCCAGTTGTCGTCCCTTTCTTCCAAAGAAACCAGGCTCACGAGTTTCAACATGACAATGCTCGGCCACATGCTGCACAAGCCACGCAACAATTTCTTCGACGGAATCAAATTCCCACAATGGTTTGGCCAGCTTGCAGTCCAGACTTAAATCCCATGGAACAAGTCTGGGCATACTTGAAGCGCAGCATTAACAAACAACCCCGCCGACCAGGAAACGCCGTCGAACTCCAACAAGAAATTGTCCGACAGTGGAACAGAATTCCACCAGCTTTCCTGCAGCGCTTAGTGGTCTCCATGCCGAACCGCTGCTGATTGGTCATCAACAACGCAGGGCGTCAAACAAGATATTGACAGCATGCACTATCCCATGTCCCGTTCTGCTGTTACCTCTGTCCTTTTCA
>CM031612.1:45726612-45754112 GCA_018398815.1 Conus ventricosus | reverse complement strand
TTTAAACCTAGCCTGCACTAATGGAAGCCCCCCCCCCCCCCCCCCCCCCCTTCACTCTTTCCCGCAGATTTTGTTAAGAATAACAATCAGATGGGAATCCTTAGAATCCTTAGAACTGTAGTTCTTTTTTTTCTGGATGCTGTATCATCCTACCTTCCGCAGCCGTCTCCCTCCCCATTTTCCCAAGATTGACGCACCATTTATTTTAAGCAATGTTCTGTGACTGGTTTATCGGTGTCTCGTTTTGTTATTGTCAGCGATCAAACGTGTTTTGAATGGGACTGTTGACATGTTTCACCCTTGTTCATTCCACTGTGATCCAGTTGAGGTCACTGTCCGAGGCAGGTTAATCAATTATTGACTGACTTAGATTGGTGTTGGTGTTTGTTTGTTTTCCAAATGGAGAATGATTGCCACCTATCAGCTTTGAGTTGTGGAGGGTCAGTCAACAACTTGGCTTGACAAATGGGGTTGATTAAATGTTGGAGATCGGTCAGAATTGGTGGATGTTTTGGCGGCAGAATGTCACAGATGACTTGTAGATAGGAGAGTGAAAACTGTTGAAATGTCTGTTGGAAAAAGAACTGTTTACGGTTGAACTCTGTTGTTAGGGAAAGTGCTAAGTGTTAGATTCATGTGACAAGACTGTTAAGGTTGTGTAAATCGTAAGGAAACTGTTAACTGCTGAAGTCTGTGTTGCAAAACTCGTAATAGTTCAGTTCTCATAAGAAGAAAATGAAATGTCCACGATTGATTCTTTATAGCTAAACTATGGACTGTTGCAATACGTGTTTGTAAACGTTTAACTCGTCAGTTTTTCATAGCAAATTGTTAATGATAGAATTGTTTGTATTAAAAATTAAAAAAAAAAGAATCCTTCGCGAAATCGTATATTTTTTGCTCTGTGACAACGCGTGACTCTGCCCTTTAAATAATCGATAAGAATAAAACGGTTGAAGAACTATTTCTTTTTTTCCCGGACCACTCTCTTAAGAGACTCTAGACGACTTTTAAACATTCTGCATTCTCGCTTCCATTCTCGTCTATCGCTTGTGTGTAAGCCTCCTCCCCCACCCCTCCCCTTTGACGCTGCCTCCATTCCTACCCAAACCTCGCCTCTCTGTCAGACCCTCCACCCACCCGTCTCCACCATTGGTTTTACGAATTTTCGATTTTTCCCCCATCGCAGTCAATACGCATGCTTGCCTATCCAGAGCAGATTTTTGCACTATGTTTGTGGTCAATGGTGAAGTGTGCAAACTTTTTGAGTTCAGTATATCGACTCTCTGTCTGTCTGTCTGTCTGTCTCTCTGTCTGTCTGTCTGTCTGTCTGTCTGTCTCTCTCTCTCTCTCTCTCTCTCTCTCTCTCTCTCTCTCTCTCTCTCTGTCTGTTTGTCCATCCATCGTCTGTCTGTCTGTCTCTGTCTCAGTAGGTGTCATGGAAAATATACAGTGTGTGTGTGTGTGTGTGTGGTGTGTGTGTGTGTGTGTGTGTGTGTGTGTGTGTGTGTCCCTGCCCGTGTTGAGATTTAGAGAAGAAGAAGGGGGAAAAAAAAGGGGGGGGGGGGGGGGGGCTGAAACAATTGAACACTTCTTTATTTAAAACGAAAATTTGACTTGGACAATGTCATTGATTATTTTCGGGTTTTATCAGTATATGCTTCCCGAAATAAAAAGAAATCCAGGGACCTCACCCCCGTCTCCCTTTTCTTCCCTTTGTTTAAAATCTGTACAATCTGCCTTTGTCCAGAGTGAAGGAGGATATCTCAAGTCTTGGGTTTGGGGATGGGAGAGGACGGGTGAAATGCAGAACAAAACTCTTTCCCTTTGTTCGGGTGAAAGAAGATCCAAGGTTTGGGAGGGAAGGAGGGGGGGGGGGGGGGGGGGGACGTGGGCTTTTGCCGATAGGATTTCTGCCGATTGAGTACTGTACTTTTACCAAGGATTCTGTCTTATTTTTGAGGTAATTGCAGGAGGTGGGGGTGCAGGGGGTGCTTTCTGTCCACCCTCACTGCTGAGCATAATCGTAAACTTGAGAGAGTACTTCACGAACACTTGTCATTATAATTCAGTACTTAACACCTGTCAAATCATTCATTACTGAACACCTGTCATATCATGCAGTGCTATACTGAACACCTGACACGTCATTAAGTTCTGAACACCCGTGATCGATCAGCACTGAACATCTGTCAAATCTCTACATCTACATCATTACATCTGTCATATCATTTAGTACTGAACACTTGCCATTTCATTTCATTCAGTGCTGAACACTTGGCATATGATTCAGTACTGGACAGCTGTCATATTCAGTACTGAACTTCTGTCATACATCAGTAATATCGTTCATTACTGAACACCTGTCTTATCACTTACTCAGTACTCGGTTGGGTTGATCATTTCCCTTCAGACGTGTGCTCTGGCCGTGACTGAACTGGACAGCGAAATTCATTTTTTTTTCCACTTGAAGAGGCGTAATGACTTAATTTTTAGATTAGCGTGGTATTATCTAATACTGCAGTATTACAGTGTGTGTGTGTGTGTGTGTGTGTGTGTGTGTGTGTGTGTGTGTGTGTGTGTGTGTGTGGTGTGAAAGAGAGAGGGGGGGGGGAGGAGCCAAGCGGGAGGGAGGTGGGAGAAGGAAGCTGCGGCAGCAAGCATTCAGACAAACGTCACAACCGGTGTTTCGAGTACAAGCCGCCACAATTAGAAATAGATTGACTCGGGGAAAGTCAGGCGACCAGAATATAATGCGATGTAGCGTAGATTAAGCTGACTGCATGCCATCTCACACGTCCGCTTTGGGAGTGAAAATGAAGGGGAAATTCAATTTCTGCCGTCGCCTTTTCTCACTTCTCCTATCCCCATTCCCCACAGACGGCATTGTGATCCTGACGGGCACGAGAGGCGGGGTATGAACAGTCGGGGTCTCCTGGATAGTCTGTTCACTGATTCACTGATCGAGATACGTACAGACGTGCATTGCGACGTCGGTAGGAACCCTGGGTCTCCTTTTCACATAGATTAACGCACGCATGGGCATTAATAGTTTCATGTTTCTTAGACAGTCTGCCCTCTCTCTCTCTCTCTCTCTCTCTCTCTCTCTCTCTCTCACACACACACACACACACACACACACACAAACACACGCTCGCACGCACACACATACGCATGCGCGCGCGTTCACGCGCGCACGCACACACACACACACAGAGAGAGAGAGAGAGAGAGAGAGAGAGAGGGGAGGAGAGAAGAGAGAGAGAGAGGGGGAGAGCACGATGACCAGGGAAAAAGAAGGGAAAAAAAGAGAAAAGAAACCGTTATTAGAAGATGAGAACAGAAAGAAAGGAAAACATTTTAAAAAAAAAAGGGGGGGGGGTAGAGATATCATTAGTAGAGAGATAAGAACAGAGAAGGAGAGGGATAAAAGGAAAGAGATCATAAGTAGAGATGGATGAGTACAGAGAAGGAGAGAGAAAAAGGGAAAGATAGCATTAGTAGAGAGATGAGTACAGAGAAGGAGAGGGAAAAAAAAGAAAGATATCATTAGTAGAGATGGATGTGTACAGAGAAGGAGAGAGAAAAAAAGACAGATATCATTAGTAGAGATAAGAACAGAGAAGGAGAAGGGAAAAAAAAGGAAAGATATCGTTAGTAGAGATGAGTACAGAGATGGAGAGGGAAAAAAGGAAAGATATCGTTAGTAGAGATGAGTACAGAGATGGAGAGGGGAAAAAAGGAAAGACAGCATTAGTAGAGATGAGTACAGAGATGGAGAGGGGAAAAAAGGAAAGACAGCATTAGTAGAGATGAGAACAGAAGGAGAGAGAAACAAGATGCAAAGCATATAAACGTACTCCCAGTTTTTCCTGAATACGTGCGAGATATTCCATAAGAGGAAAACCCGTCTTGGACTGGTATAACTGTTAGTAATGGCTATTCTGGTAAACATCGGCCATCGTCTGTGACCTATAATGAACATACTTACACATTTTCAGAAAGATCGACCAAGAACTTTCTGAGATTTTTTGTTTTTGTTTTTTTTTGTTTTGTTTTGTTTTGCTGTCCCAACCTCTGCGCCACCTCAGAGGCAGTGCACCCACGCCGCTCATTCCGACACCCGGTCCACAGCCCGGTCGGCCCCGCCGCAGCCCCGGCATGGAAATCCACAAGGAGCAGTCAATGTCGAGTCGTCAAGAGGCATCCCACCGGAGGAGACACTGCACTGCCGCCGAGTCACTTTGGTGGTGTTCAGTGGCGCCTGTTCTGATCTAACATACGCAGGACACCACCTACTAAGCCCCGTACTGACGACAATAATTGCTTGGTCGCGGAGCCGGCGTGAGTGAGCTCTCCCTCCGGAGGGCGCCACCACGTTCGTCCAACGACAGCCCCCATGGACTCGCCGATACCGGTGACCCCGACGGAACCAGACCAAGGCCACAGACGTGGAGAGGACATCGAAACTGAGGTCACCATGAGAGCAGGGCATGAAGGGCCACAGAATTTGAGACTTTTTTTATGCTGATCGATGTGAATGAGGATGATTAAGATGATGCTACGGATTTCCATTTCGGTCTGAGACAGACTACATGACAGGGCTGTACTCTACGCTTCCTTTCATAATATACCCCGGCGTCAACCAGGCCCGAGAGATACAGGCACCTGCAGTGTTGGTCAGGAAATTTGAGCAACACTCTCAGAAACGCATCCAATAAGTGGATGAAACTCGACTGTGTGGTCCCAGTCTTCCCAACTGAGTCCGCAGCAAACTCAACTCTGGGTAGGAGCCGGTCGGGGCAGAAAAACCCACATGACTCTGATGGGATTCGAACCCACGACCTCCCAGCCGGGAGTCTGCGACGCTAACCACTTCGCCACGGAGGCTGGTAACTTTCTGAGATTTTCCATAAAGACGAAAACCATAATGGCCCGTTAGTAATGGCTATAACGGTACACTTAAACATCGGGCATAATCCATGACCCTTAATATTTTCCATAAAGACGAAAATTATAATGGCCCGTTAGTAATGGCTATAACGGTACACTTAAACATCGGGCATAATCCATGACCCATAATGAACATACCTACAAATTTTCAGAAATATTAGCCTTGTACTTTCTGAGATATTCCATAAAGAAGAAAAACCATTACAGGCCGTTACAGCCGTTAGTAACGGCTATAATGGTAAACTAAAACATCGGGCATCATCCGTAACCCATTATGAATATACATGCTAATTTTCACAAAGATATCGGCCAAGTAGACTCTGAGATATTCTATAAAGAAGAAAAAGCGTTACAGGCCGTTACAGCCGTTAGTAACGGTATAACGGTAAACTAAAACATCGGGCATCATCCGTGACCCATAGTGAACGTACTTGCTAATGTTCACAAAGATCAGCCAAGTACTTTCTGTGAGATTCCATAAAGAAAAAAAAACCACGTTACAGGCCGTTACAGCCGTTAGTAATGGCTGTAACGGTAAACTAAAACATCGGGCATCATCCGTGACCCATAGTGAACATACCTGCTAATTTTCACAAAGATTGACCAGGTACTTTCTGGGATATTCCATGAAGAGAAACAACCGTTACAGGCCGTTACACCCGTTAGTAACGGCTATAACGGTGAACTAAAACATTGGGCATTATTCGTGACGCATAATGAACATACATGCTAATGTTAACAAAGGTCGGCCAAGTACTTTCTGAGATATTTCATGAAGAAGAAAAAGCGTTACAGGCCGTTACAGCCGTTAGTAACGGTATATATGGTAAACTAAAACATCGGGCATTATTTGTGACCCATAATGACCATACCTACAAATTTTCAGAAAGATCGGCCAAGTGCTTTCTGAGATATTCCATAAAGACGAAAAACCGTTACAGCCGTTAGTAACGGCTATAACGGGGTAAACTTAAACATCGGGCATCATCCGAGGCCCATAATGAACATACCTGCTAATTTTCACAAAGATCTGCCAAGTACATTCTGAGATATTCCATGGAGAAGAAAAACCGTTACGGGCCCTTACAGCCTTTAGTAACGAATGTAACAGTAAACTAAAACATCGGGCATCACACGTGACCCATAATGAACATACCTACAAATTTTCAGAAAGATCGGCCACGTGCTTTCTGAGATATTCTATACAGAAGAAAAACCGTTACAGGCCGTTACAGCCGTTACTAACGGCTTTTACGGTAAACTAAAACATCAGGCATTGTTCGTGACGCATAATGAACATACCTACAAATTTTCAGAAATATCGGCCAAGTACCTTTGAGATATTCTATAAAGAAGAAAAACAGTTACAGGCCGTTACAGCCGTTAGTAACGGCTGTAACGGTAAACTAAAACATCGGGCATCATCCGTGACCCGTAATGAACATACGTACAAATTTTCAGAAAGATCGGCCAAGTGCGTTTTGAGATATTCTATAAAGAAGAAAAACCGTTACAGGCTGTTACAGCCGTTAGTAACGGCTATAACGGGGTAAACTAAAACATCGGGCATCATCCGTGACCCATAATGAACATACCTGCTAATTTTCACAAAGATCGGCCAAGTACTTTCTGAGATATTCTATAAAGAAGAAAAAGCATTTCAGGCCGTTACAGCCGTTAGTAACGGCTGTAACGGTAAACTAAAACATCGGGCATCATCCTCGACCCATAGTGAACATACCTACAAATTTTCAGAAAGATCGGTCCAGTAGTTTTGTCTGGAGCGAGTGGAACACATTTTGACCACACACACACACACACACACACACACACACACACACACACACACACACACACACACACACACACACACACACACACACACACACACACACACACACACACACACACACACAGCATTTCTTCGTTCCCATTCTAAAGTACTCCCTGTTCTTTAAGAACTGGGAGTACAAAAAGAAAGGAAAGATATCATTAGTAGAGATGAGTACAGAGATGAAGAGGGGAAAAAAGAAAAAGATAACATTAGTAGAGATGAGAACAGAGAAGGAGAGAGGAAAGAAAAGATAACATTAGTAGAGATGAAAAGAGAGGAGAGAGAAAAGGAAGATAACATTAGTACAGATGAAACAGAGGAGAGAGAAAAGGGAAAACGATGAACAGGGGGAACGATAACTTAGTAGAGATGAGAACAGAGAAGGAGAGAGAAAAGGAAAGATAACTTAGTAAGATGAAAACAGAGGAGAGAGAAAAGGGGAAGATAACATTAGTAGAGATGAGAACAGAGAAGGAGAGGGAGAAAAGGAAAGATAGCATTAGTAGAGATGAGAACAGACAAGGAGAGGGAGAAAAGGAAAGATAACATTAGTAGAGATAAAACAGAGAAGGAGGAGAAAAGGGAAACGATAACATTAGTAGAGATGAGAACAGACAAGGAGAGGGAGAAAAGGAAAGATAGCATTAGTAGAGATGAAAGGATGGAAAGGAACGAACATAGGAGAGAGAAAGAAAGGAGGGAGAAAAGGAAAGATAACATTAGTAGAGATGAAACAGACAGGAGAGAGGAAAAGGGAACGATAACATTAGTAAGATGAAAACAGAGGAGAGAGAAAGGGAACGATAACATAGAGAGATAGAACAGAAAGGAAGGGAAAAGAAAGATAACATTAGTAGAGATGAGAACAGACAAGGAGAGGGAGAAAAGGAAAGATAACATTAGTAGAGATGAGAACAGACAAGCAGAGGGAGAAAAGGAAAGATAACATTAGTAGAGATGAGAACAGAGAAGGAGAGGGAGAAAAGGAAAGATAGCATTAGTAGAGATGAGAACAGACAAGGAGAGGGAGAAAAGGAAAGATAGCATTAGTAGAGATGAGAACAGACAAGGAGAGGGAGAAAAGGAAAGATAACATTAGTAGAGATGAGAACAGACAAGGAGAGGGAGAAAAGGAAAGATAGCATTAGTAGACATGAGAACAGACAAGGAGAGGGAGAAAAGGAAAGATAGCATTAGTAGACATGAGAACAGACAAGGAGAGGGAGAAAAGGAAAGATAGCATTAGTAGACATGAGAACAGAGAGGGTGAGGGGGAAAAAAAAGGAAGCAGAAAAGAAACCATGATCGATGAGAAAACGGACATTTAAAAAACAACAACCAAAAAACAAGAACAAACCCCCCCCCCCCCCCCCCGACTTTTATTACAGATGATAACACACACACGAGCGCGCGCGCGCGCGCGCGCGCACGTACTCAGTGATAACACATTTCGACATAGCTAAATGTCACGAATGATACGGAGCACCGTTGTGACTCCCTTAAACATTCAGGTGCTTGCATCAGAATGAATCCTAACAAGCGACCCTTTTTGACACCAAAGCAAAAGCCGCTGTAACTGGTTTTACGCCGACGGCACTTTGACTTGGGACCCCCAGCCCTAGGAGATCGATGGAGACTGGTTGAGATGAACCGTCAGGGACCGTTTTGTCGCTGGAACCAGTTTACCTCCAGTATGTTTGGGTGGTTGGCATTGGAAGTGACATTGATGGTAATGAGAAAGACGGGGTGAAGGAAAAGGTAGACGAGAAAGAGAAGATGGAAGAGGAAGATGGCAGTGGTAATGAATAAAGAGTGCGCACCTTTGTCAGAACTAGCATGCGACCATTTGTTTTCTAAAGGAAATGCTGTGGCGTCAGGACCGCAGTATTTTCCCCTCATCACTCGTTCCTTCTATTTTAGATCCATTTTCTGAGAGACAAATCTCTTGGCAGTAATATTGGCGTTTGTTCAAGCTTCGTACTCGTAGACTTATGACACACAGGCATATAGGTAGGCACAGACACAAGCGTTGTACGCGCACATTACTGCACTCGCACGCACACGCCTACGTGCGTGAGCGAGCGCGCGCGCGCGCGCACACACACACACACACACACACACACAACACACACACACACACACACACACACACACGCACGCACGCACGCGCGCGCGCGCACACACACTGAAAATAGTAAAGCAGTCTATTTATTTGAAAATAAAACCCCTTTCCTCCAAGAACAAAGCGAAAGAAAGAAACATTGTATCTGATATCTTATAGATCAATTTATTGAAGCACTTTTGTTCTTTCGCAAATCCTTAATTAAAAAAGCACACCTTAAAACAGTCATTCACAGGGTTTTGAGAATGCCTTCAATTCCTGTACAAAGCAGGGATTTGAATTTTAAAGAAGGCTTCTAATGTGAGCAGCTAGGCCTTTTCAGCTTGAAACACGTCGTTTCTTGCCCTCATTGATCAGTTTTTCAGACATCCCGTAAAAACCGATAATCATACAAGACGTTGGAATCCACTGCCATCCGCCGAAAAGAACGTGCAAGCTTACAAGTGCGAATTTGGAATAGAATCATGCCTAGGGGTACTCTTTCAAAACAAATGGCTGGAAGAAATGGGTTGTGAGGCCTAGAATAAAGACCCCGACAGATTTACACATAGCTTGGTGTGTTTCCTGCAAAAGTACTTTGAAGCGGAGTCTGATGGGGGTGCATCGATTCTCTGACAACCTGCCAAGATTGATGGGCATACCAGGGAGGACACAAGGGACACGGTGAACACACGTTACAGCATGAAGGATTTCCACTGAGTGAACACTTCATCTCCCTCTTCCACTGCGATTGCACCAAACCAAAGGGGACTCCCGCGGTTATGCCCCCGTAAGGGAATCAGTTCAGATTTGCAACCGCCGCTACCTGTATACTGACCGACTAGGCTTTTGGCTGTTATTTTATCCTTTACGATGATCAGATGGTTGAAGTTGGGTTGCATGAGTCAAGTTTGCATGTGCTGATCATCTTTGGTAAGTCATGATTTTGGCATACTGTGCAACGGAAAGTTTGCAGCGCAACTGCTATGACGAAATATTTTCTCTGGTGTATGACACTTTGATTTTTTTTTTTTTCACTGAAAGTGAGAGCAACTTTCGAGAGAGAGAGAGAGAGAGAGAGAGAGAGAGAGAGAGAGAGAGAGAGAGGGGGGGGGGGCGATGGGTAGGGAGTCGTTGAAACAGGTAAGCGAGCCAGGAGTCCTTTGCTTATTGCCGTCATTCTTGCTGTGAGCAACGGTGCCACTTGTGAAGCTGTTCTCCAACAGGGCGCTGAGTGTCACAGTCAGCCTGCTGTGACAAATTGGATTGTATTGAATCAAGGTGCAAGAGATCTTCTCTTCCATCTTGTTTGATCCTCCAACCTCACCGACTCAAATGTCACACAGTTAGATTGATTTCCATATGAGAATGGGTCATACTGTTCGCGCGAAAATGTCGCACGGTGGCGAGAGGAAAAACAAGATCCCAGCGTCAACATAGTTTGTGTAGTATGAGGAGATTGCACACCGGCGTTAAAATGGTGGGTAACACACACGCACACACACGCACGCACGCACGCACGCGCGCGCGCGAGCGCACATCTACATGCACGCATGCGCTTACACGCTTCTTTACCTCCTTCCCTTTTTCTTTCCATCCTTTTATCTGTCCAGCGTTCACCTAACCATTCATCCATCATCTATTCATTCAGGCTCAAACTGCCGTATTAGCACAAAATTGACTTGCCCTAAGCCAGAAGAGCGTCTTGGAATTGTCGTTACCAGATGCCCGTCACCAGTAGACCACCAGTCGGTCAGCGAACCTGCAGATGTCGTCGACAACAGAGGGGGCGCAGGGAAGGAGAAGGCGGCGGAGATGAGGAGAGGCTGAGGGGGTGGGAGAACTGGAGGGGGGCAGTTCTACTGGTGTCAATTTGTTAAACCGGGACACCTGTCCGTATGCTCGAATCTGTCCTTTGCTCTGGACCTTTTCCCTTCTCAAGTTTTACTAGAATAACGATCACTTGGGTATGAGTTAACTTCAGTTTGTCATTGTTGATCCCCCACCCCATTCCTCCTTCCCTTCGCTCACCATCTCGTCCTTCCAAGATGGATGCCCAGTTTGCGTGTTAACACACGCTTTGAAGTGTTGTTGTTGTATTGTTGTTTGTCGCCCCATCCCTCTCCATCTCGTCCGCTAATGATTCGTGCCCTGTTCATGTGAGCACTTACTTTGTAGGTACCAGGGCTTATCAGATGATAATGATGAATTGATTATTACTATTATTATAATTATCAAACGATTTGATTACCATTATTATTATGATTATTATTAGATGGTGACGATAATGATGGTGTAATATAATAATTATTATCATCATGATTATGATTATTATTGTTGTGGTTGTTTGTGTGTTTGTTTGTGTGGTTGAATTCGAACGTGTTTAGAACAGGACAAGTTGCCATGTTTCACTTCATTCCAGTGTGATTCAGCTTGGACTCCGACATTGATTTTAAGCGACGCAGCGCCCCAAGCCAGGTTAATTCTATTGTCGGCTGATTTAGTTCGCGGTTGTGTGTGTGTGTGTGTGTGTGTGTGTGTGTTTCCTCATCGTTTCCGCTCTCGGTGGAGAATTGCTTTTCACGTTTCGGTTATGTCAGGGTAGAATTAACTACGCGGGTTTAGGTCGGTTGTCAGGAAGTGTTTCCAGCGACTTAAAGCTTTTTTAAAATATTTTTTAAAGAAAAATAGTGAAACTGCCAAATCCTTGTCAAGGTAGAAGTGAAACTGTGACTTGTTGCATTCTGTTCCTGGAAATTATGAACTGTTGAATTATGAACTGTTGAATTCCGTACCAGGGTAACTGTGAACTGTTGAAATCTTGTGCAGGGAAACTGTGAACTGTTGAATTAAAAACAGGGAAATTGCGTTCTCTGAGGGGAAAGAGTTAACTTGTGAATTCTGCGCAGGGAAACTGTTCTGTTTTGTCGGGAGTGTGGTTGTTCGTGTGGGTGTGCCTGAAAAGGAAGGTTGAGCGGCTGCGTGTTCTCTTTTTCTCTTACACGCAGCAACAACATGCGTTAATTTGGTGTTCTGGCTCACAAAGAAAACCTTGGGAACGAAAGTTACCTGTCCTTAAAATGCTAAATTCAATGTTTGTTCCATTATTTGTTGTACACGTCATGACAGTCTTAAAGTTTTCCAGAATTCAAAATATTGACACATTCAAGCTCAAATACAGTAACTTTTCACGTACAAATAGCCTACCTTAATGTTTAACAAATGGTTTTCTTCAGAATAAAAGTTTTGAAGCGTGTAGGTACCTTACGTTATAAGCAGTCCGTAAGTTGACACCAGTGTACACTCCATAGCTGGGTGTTCTCATCCTGGCGGCGCGCATGTTTCCGGAGTGAACTTCAAGCACATTCTCTTCTTTGTTCTCATATGTTGCTGACAGCCCATTAACAGCAGCACTGAGAAACTACGAGAGAGAGAGAGAGAGAGAGAGAGCCGGTCCCCATTTTATAGTATTAATGGATTGACCAGGGGTCTTGCGGAGAGCAGCACTGATCCAGTTGTCCTTGGCATGCATTCATCCTTTAGGTGGGCGAGGGCGCATCGCTATACTTTTGTTACAAGAATCGTTTTGTTGTTGTTGTTGTTTTTTTAATATGCTATCTGTACAGTACACTATATACGGTGAACAGTTCCCATGTTTTTGACAAGTGGACAAAGGTGCCGAAAAATAACGCAAAATGTTCTGATGCGGTGACACTATAAAACCATACTTTCCAGTCAATATTTTGTACCATATAAATTCATCTGTAAAATTCCCAACTTTTCACAACTCGAGGACCACTCAGCCCACTAAACAATATATATTGTTTTAAGTAAAAAGAAAACAGAGAAACTTAGCTTTTAATTTTACTTTATTTTTCCTTTACTTTGACCTGTCGGGGGGTATATCCATTCACGTCTTTCAGCCTCAAACACGAGCCAAATTAAACTAAATAATACTCGCTCAACACGAGAAAATGTCAGTGATTTTACCTTTCGTTTGTATAATTTTGTGGTAGTGCTTAAGAACAAGCCAAGACTGTGAAACCTTTGTAACTTTGAACAAGAGAAAAAAAAATCTCCGTGTATATGTTGAAATAATTTTTGAGAACAAAACAAAACAAAGACAAGAAAACAAAAACCCCACACAAAACAAAAGACAAGAAAACAACAAACACCATCACCACAACAAAACCAAGATACATTAAATGAAATTAAAGAAATCAAATTATTTGAAGCTTCTGGGACTCTTTTTTTGTGTCTTGATAGCCAGCCAGTTGATATTGTTTGACCCTGTCAGCCTGCGCTCCCGACCTGCGGCGTAATGTCAACAGACGTGGCCGCAGAGCTGCACAGTTGAGTTAAGACATCATGTGCACGTGAACAAAGGCCAAGGAATCGGGAGAGGAACATCGTCGCGTTCCGTTGCTCACATTGAAAACATTCACCGCTCCCTGTTGATCTGATTGGGTCTCTGTTTGCGTCTTGTTCACGGGTTAGTTGTTGGTTCGCCACATTCCGCTGCTAACGGTGTCCAACTGTCAAATTCGGAATTCACTGTCGGTGGTTGGCGCGCAGACAACGGCTTCATGCAGGCAGAGGGACGATGTCACTGAACAGCAGACGAGAAGAAGCAGGCATGAAAGAGGGCAGCTCAGCCAGTTTAAAACAGTTCTGTAGTGGCGTGCGGTGCCTGTCGTCCCCAGATATGGTTTATGACCTACGGGAGCGAACGGGACTCCAGTGAAGGCGGAGAGTGGGAAAGTGAAGCGAGATCCTTATCATCTCTCCTCTTGATCTGTGAACATAGTGGATGTTAGTCAGCCTCCCTACGTGACTGATAAATTACTGGATGTTAATCAGCCCTTCCACTTGATCTGTAAAACAGTGGCTGTTAAGTCAGCCTTCCCACGTCATCTTTAAAAGACTGGGTGTTATATCAGCATCCCCATTTTGATCTTCAACAGATCGGGTGTAATCAGCATCCCCATTTGATCTACGATATATTGGGTATTCAAGCAGTCTCCTTGTTCGATCTAGAAAGTTGTGGGTCTTACACCAGCCTTCCCACTTGATCTATAAAATAGTGGGTAGTAAATCAGCTTAAGTCAGCCTCCCCACTTGATCTGTGTAACAGTGGCTATTAAATCAGCCTCCCCACATAATATGTATAACAGTGGGTGTTAAATCAGCCTTCCCATTTGGTCTATAAAATAGTGGGTGTTAAACCAGCAAAGAGCATAATTTTGAAACCTAAAAGTTTCGTGCATGAAGATGATAAAAGTGAAGAGAAATGTCGTGTTCTGACCTGAAACACTCCCAGAGGGGATGCTAGTAGCGTCTAACTATTCCATTTATGTCACCATGGATTACTAAGTGTAACATTTGGGCTATTCCTGGGGTATGCTTCTAACCTCTCGCTTTCCTCGTTCCCCTTTAAACCCATTTTTAAACCCATTTTTCAACTCCCCCATCCACTACCATCCCACCCTGGCGTATCCCACATATTTTTTCCCCATTTGTACACTTCCTTTCATCCTTTTTCCTCCCAGTCGCTGTCAGTACACATACTTTCTTGTCTAGTATAGATTTCCCACAAAATGTATATGGCCGAGGGCAAAGCACGACAAATGATGCGAGTTCACTGTGCTGACCGTCTGTCTGTCTGTCTGTCTGTCTGTCTGTCTGTCTGTCTCTTCTCTCTCTCTCTCTCTCTCTCTCTCTCTCTCTCTCTCTCTCTCTCTCTCTGAGCACTCTGCCTTATGTTTTCATCACCCATTTCTTCTTTTATGATCGCTGAGACACTCTTGAATATTTGATGCGGTTATTGCAGGAACTGGAAGCTGACAGCGTCGATGAGGCGGGAGTAAGAGGGCTGGACGGGGAGGGGGGGGGGGGGTGATGGGGACCAAAGGAGGGGGGGGGGGGGGGGGAGGGGGAAGGGCAGTGAATAGGGAAGTGGAGGTGGAGGTGGGTGTCTGCACAATAGCATCCATCTTTTGATGTGGCAAAGTGTGATTTGGCTGCAGTCGGCGGGCTTCAAGCCTTCCGAGGAAGGAAGGAAGAAAGGAAGCGGCTGTTCGCACGGGCTCATGCCAGTGCGCCGGGGGTTGGCGCACAACCTCATGTCGATGAGTTCGTGATCGTATTTCGTTCCTATTTGTGATAAACATTTCATGCATTTTATAACTTGGAAACTTGTGCTGAAGTTTGCGTGGAGTTTCTGCTATCCCCAACCCACCCCTTCACCTTTCCCCAGTCCACAATTGATTGTCATCAATTTGATCTGTGTTGCCGTGTTGAGATAGCCGAAATTTAGACAAATGGTTGTGTTTTGGATAAGGTCATGCGATTTCACACAGTTTTAAATATGATGTAAGTTGACATGGAACTTGTTTTGATAATTCTTTTTTGGTTTCACAGTACTGAAGTGCGAGGCCTGAATCATCAGAGCAAGTCAAGGGCTTTGTCAGATTTAGGACCGTGTAAAATATATGAAATCATTGGCATCAGGAGCCCATAAATGCTGCTATATTCACAAAACAATTCATGGAAAAAAGAACTGCTGAAACTTGTTTCCATTTGACAGTATGGAATCTAATTCTTTAAAAAAAAAATCTGCTTTTCATACTGAAATTGCGCTGCAATGCTCATGACATGGAAAAAAATAGTGGGGGGGGGGGGGGGGGGGGATGATGAATCGATGAAGAGTGGGCTATGCGCACGCACGGTGACAGCATGGCGCTGGGTACAAAGAGGATGCAGGGCTGATCGGCGGAAATCACTGTCTTACCGTGCGTGTTCACAGCAGACGGCTTACTGTGCTCATAACACGATAGTTGTGTTTTTCTGTTGGGAGATTCGCTGTCAGAGGCGTTAACATCGTGGAAGTAATGGGCGTCAGCGCCATGATCATTGTTTCTTATGTATTCAGTGATTTTTGACGTCGCTGTTGCCATTTGAGACGGTAGGAGGTTGGTAGAGATGGTGGTGGTGGTGGGGGGGGGGGGGGGTTGTTGTTCTCTCACACACACACACACACACACACTGATGGCGATATTTTTAGGGTAGGCCATCGCGTAGTTCTGCAGGTGTCCTTTTGGCACGTACCATCGCCCGCGAAAGAACAGAGCGTGACAGCGTGAGGGTTGCACGTGTCTGGCTAAAGGGCTGCTCACGCGTTGAAAGAAAATGGGTCAGTGGTGATGGAATTCTCTTCTCCCCCCCCCCCCCCCCCCACCCCCCCCCCCCCCCCCCCCCAAGCGCATATAGTTTTGCTTGAACCAGAAGAATAAGAACACTTTATCAGTATTTGAGAGAGAGAGAGAGAGAGAGAGAGAGAGAGAGAGAGAGATCCTCATTCATTTTAGACTATAGAATACAATACCATATTTTCTGTGAATGGTACCCGTGTCTTTTTGTTTTGTTTTTTTTGGTCTATATGTCAAACTTTTGTCATGCTTACTTGCTACTAGATTCTTCTTCTCCTTCACCTTCTTCTTCTTCTCGTTGAAAGTCTCTTTGAACGATACATCTCGGGAGTGACTTCTGTGATGGACACGGGGACGCAATCCTCCGTTCCTTTCCAGAACCTGCTCGTTACAGAGGTTCTGTTCTTCACTCATTCTGCTCCCGAATCTGCCGGGTGAGGGGGGCGGGGAGGGGGTGTCTGTCTGTTTGCGTGTCTGGCACAGAACCTGCTCGTTACAGAGGCTGGGTGTTCTTCACTCGTTCTGCCACCGAATCTGTTCGGGGAGGAGGGGATGGGCGGAGTAGTTCCTCTCTGTTCGTCTGTCTGGCATTTAGAACCTGCTCATTACAGATGCTGGCTGATTTCACTGATCCTTTCACCGAATGTGCCTTGCAGCGGTGTGTCTGTTTGTCTGCCTGCCTGCCTGTCTGTCTGTTGGTCTGTCTGTCTTAGAAGACGCAGACCTTGCCGTGAAGACCAACACCTGAGGTTACTTCTTGCCAGCTTTTTCATGAACTGCCCGCTGATGCGCTCAGCCGCTGGCGACTCGTCGTTCGTCATCATCGCAGTGCTGAGACTCTCTCTCTCTCTCTCTCTCTCTCTCTCTCTCTCTGTCTGTTGTCTGTCAGTCTCTCTCCCCTCCCCCCTCTCTCTCTCTGAGTGTGTGTGTGTGAGAGAGAGAGAGAGAGAGAGAGAGAGAGAGAGAGAGAGAGAGTGCGGGGGTGGTGTAAAAACGCCATTTTACCGTCGGTAAACCGTATTCGTACTCTCTCTCTCTCTCTCTCTCTCTCTCTCTCTCTCTCTCTCTCTCTCTCTCTCTCTCTCTCTCTCTTACCCTCTCTCTCTCTCTCTCGGCACATTGTGTGTGTGTGTGTGTGTGCCTGTATGTCTGTGTTGCTGGTGTTCGCCTTCTCGGTATTGTGTGTGTGTGTGTGTGTGTGTGTGTGTGGTGTGTGTTCTCTGCATGGATAAATAAGAAATACATCAGTGAAGCGTTCCGGCTTCCACGAAGTCCTTCCAGTGACACTTTTAGCCTCAAAGCCCCGGTCCTACGTGCGAACGGACATTTTCTTTAAACTGTTCACACAGCTTTAAGTCTCATTCTGTTTTTCAGCAGGCTATCGTGTGCCGGCTGGGTAGACAAAGCAAAAAGAACTGCCGTGCGTTGCGTGAACATGAAGTCGACAGACAACAGGTGCCGACCATAATGGTGGGATCAAAAGAGACCGTCACATCAAAAATTCACAAAAATCGCTCGAAGTGAGCTATTGATTTCTTGTCCATTCAGAAACGTACAAGCAAAAGAAGGCGGTAAGCCTGCTGTTGTAAAGAACCGTTGTAGCAAACACATTTTGTAACCTGTGAGCGCTAGAGAGCTGGGAGGCTTAATTGTAACCTGTGAGCGCTAGAGAGCTGGGAGGCGTGTAACCTGTGAGCGCTAGAGAGCTGGGAGGCGTGTAACCTGTGAGCGCTAGAGAGCTGGGAGGCGTGTAACCTGTGAGCGCTAGAGAGCTGGAAGGCTTGTAACCTGTGAGCACTAGAGACCTCGGAGGCTTGTAACCTTTGAGCTGGAGGCTTGTAACCAGTTAGCGCTAGAGAGCTGGGAGGTTTGTAACCTGTGAGCACTAGAGACCTTCGAGGCTTGTAACCTGTGAGCTGGGAGCCATGTAACCCGTGAGCGTTAGAGAGCTGAGAGGCATGTAACCTGTGAGCACCAGAGAGCTGGGAGGCTTGTAACCTGTGAGCACTAGACAGCTGAGAGGCTTGTAACCTGTGAGCACTAGAGAGCTGTGAGGCTTGTAACCTGTGAGCACCAGACAGCTGGGAGGCTTGTAACCTGTGAGCACAAGAGAGCTGGGAGGCTTGTAACTGTGAGCACCAGAGAGCTGAGAGGCTTGTAACCTGTGAGCACCAGAGAGCTGAGAGGCTTGTAACCTGTGAGCGCAAGAGAGCTGAGAGGCTTGTAACCTGTGAGTGCAAGAGAGCTGAGAGGCTTGTAACCTGTGAGCGCAAGAGAACTGGGAGGCTTGTAACCTGTGAGCACCAGAGAGCTGAGAGGCTTGTAACCTGTGAGCACCAGAGAGCTGGGAGGCTTGTAACCTGTGAGCACTAGAGAGCTGGGAGGCTTGTAACCTGTGAGCGCAAGAGAGCTGGGAGGCTTGTAGCTGTGAGCACTAGAGAGCTGGGAGGCTTGTAGCCTGTGAGCATTAGAGAGCTGGGAGGCTTGTAGCCTGTGAGCACTAGAGAGCTGGGAGGCTTGTAGCCTGTGAGCACTAGAGAGCTGGGAGGCTTGTAACCTGTGAGCGCAAAGAGAGCTGGGATGCTTGTAGCCTGTGAGCGTTAGAGAGCCTGGGAGGCTTGTAGCCTGTGAGCGTTAGAGAGCTGGGAGGCTTGTAGCCTGTGAGCGCTAGAGAGCTGGGAGGCTTGTAGCCTGTGAGCGCTAGAGAGCTGGGAGGCTTGTAACCTGTGAGCGCTAGAGAGCTGGGAGGCTTGTAGCCTGTGAGCGTTAGAGAGCTGGGAGGCTTGTAGCCTGTGAGCGCATAGAGAGCTGAGAGGCTTGTAACCTGTGAGCGCTAGAGAGCTGGGAGGCTTGTAACCTGTGAGCATTAGAGAGCTGGGAGGTTTCTGACCTGTGAGAGCAAGAGAGCTTGGAGGCTTGTAACCTGTGAACGCTAGAGAGCTGTGAGGCTTGTAACCTGTGAGCGCTAAAGAGCTGGAAGGCTTGTAACCTGTGAGCACAAGAGAGCTGGGAGGCTTGTAGCCTGTGAGCGCTAGAGAACTGGGTGCTTGTATCCTGTGAGCGTTAGAGAGCTGGAAGGCTTGTAGCCAGTGAGCGCTAGAGAGCTGGAAGGCTTGTAGCCTGTGAGCGCTAGAGAACTGGGAGGCTTGTAGCCTGTGAGCGTTAGAGAGCTGGGAGGCTTATAACCAGTGAGCGCTAGAGAGCTGGGAGGCTTATAACCAGTGAGCGTTAGAGAGCTGGGAGGCTTGTAACCAGTGAGCGCTAGAGAGCTGGGAGGCTTGTAGCCTGTGAGCGTTAGAGAGCTGGAAGGCTTGTAACCAGTGAGCGTTAGAGAGCTGGAAGGCTTGTAACCAGTGAGCGCTAGAGAGCTGGGAGGCTTGTAGCCTGTGAGCGTTAGAGAGCTGGAAGGCTTGTAACCAGTGAGTGCTAGAGATCTGGGAGGCTTGTAACCAGTGAGCGCTAGAGAGCTGGAAGGCTTGTAACCAGTGAGCGCTAGAGAGCTGGAAGGTTTGTAACCTGTGAGCACTAGGAGACCTTCGAGGCTTGTAACCTGTGAGCTGGGAGCCATGTAACCCGTGAGCGTTAGAGAGCTGAGAGGCATGTAACCTGTGAGCACCAGAGAGCTGGGAGGCTTGTAACCTGTGAGCACTAGACAGCTGAGAGGCTTGTAACCTGTGAGCACTAGAGAGCTGTGAGGCTTGTAACCTATGAGCACCAGACAGCTGGGAGGCTTGTAACCTGTGAGCACAAGAGAGCTGGGAGGCTTGTAACCTGTGAGCACCAGAGAGCTGAGAGGCTTGTAACCTGTGAGCACCAGAGAGCTGGGAGGCTTGTAACCTGTGAGCACTAGAGAGCTGGGAGGCTTGTAACCTGTGAGCGCAAGAGAGCTGGGAGGCTTGTAGCCTGTGAGCACTAGAGAGCTGGGAGGCTTGTAGCCTGTGAGCATTAGAGAGCTGGGAGGCTTGTAGCCTGTGAGCACTAGAGAGCTGGGAGGCTTGTAGCCTGTGAGCACTAGAGAGCTGGGAGGCTTGTAACCTGTGAGCGCAAGAGAGCTGGGAGGCTTGTAGCCTGTGAGTGTTAGAGAGCTGGGAGGCTTGTAGCCTGTGAGCGTTAGAGAGCTGGGAGGCTTGTAGCCTGTGAGCGCTAGAGAGCCGGGAGGCTTGTAGCCTGTGAGCGCTAGAGAGCTGAGAGGCTTGTAACCTGTGAGCGCTAGAGAGCTGGGAGGCTTGTAGCCTGTGAGCGTTAGAGAGCTGGGAGGCTTGTAGCCTGTGAGCGCTAGAGAGCCGAGAGGCTTGTAACCTGTGAGCGCTAGAGAGCTGGGAGGCTTGTAACCTTTGAGCATTAGAGAGCTGGGAGGTTTCTGACCTGTGAGAGCAAGAGAGCTTGGAGGCTTGTAACCTGTGAACGCTAGAGAGCTGTGAGGCTTGTAACCTGTGAGCGCTAAAGAGCTGGAAGGCTTGTAACCTGTGAGCACAAGAGAGCTGGGAGGCTTGTAGCCTGTGAGCGCTAGAGAACTGGGGGCTTGTAGCCTGTGAGCATTAGAGAGCTGGAAGGCTTGTAACCAGTGAGCGTTAGAGAGCTGGAAGGCTTGTAACCAGTGAGCGCTAGAGAGCTGGGAGGCTTGTAGCCTGTGAGCGTTAGAGAGCTGGAAGGCTTGTAACCAGTGAGTGCTAGAGATCTGGGAGGCTTGTAACCAGTGAGCGCTAGAGAGCTGGAAGGCTTGTAACCAGTGAGCGCTAGAGAGCTGGAAGGCTTGTAACCAGTGAGCGCTAGAGAGCTGGAAGGCTTGTAACCTGTGAGCGCTAGAGAACTGGAAGGCTTGTAACCAGTGAGCGCTAGAGAGCTGGGAGGCTTGTAACCAGTGAGCGCTAGAGAGCTGGGAGGCTTGTAACCAGTGAGCGCTAGAGACCTGGAAGGCTTGTAACCGGTGAGCGCTAGAGACCTGGAAGGCTTGTAGCCAGTGAGCGTTAGAGAGCTGGGAGGCTTGTAGTCTGTGAGCGTTAGAGAGCTGGGAGGCTTGTAGCCTGTGAGCGTTAGAGAGCTGGGAGGCTTGTAGTCTGTGAGCGTTAGAGAGCTGGGAGGCTTGTAGCCTGTGAGCACAAGAGAGCTGGGAGGCTTGTAGCCTGTGAGCGCTAGAGAGCTGGGAGGCTTGTAACCTGTAAGCGCTAGGGAGCTGGGAGGCAAGGGGATGGAATGACGAGCGGCTGCTGATGGTGTTGACCAGTCCGTCCTCCCATTGTGCAAGTGATGGAGGTGGAAGGCCAAGCCCTTGGGTTTTGTGTGGAATCTAGCCATACAGTCCATTGCCCATCAATAACGTTAATGGCTCTGCCAACCACTGATGGCTGGCCTCTAGAGGGGTGTTAGACATTCATAATGCCCAGACCATTTTGAAAAAGACCACTTCTTCTCTCCCCCCCCCCCCCCCCAGCTTCTGTCTGTCTGCCTGTCTGTTCGTCTCTCTCTCTCTCTCTCTCTCTCTCTCTCTCTCTCTCTCTCTCTCTCTCTCTCTCCATCCCTCCCTCCCTGTGTGTGTGTGTGTGTGTGTGTGTGTGTGTGTGTGTGTGTGTGTATGCGCGTGCGCACGCGTCCATGAAATTCTGCATAACAGAGATAGCACAGCTCTCTCCTCCCCCCCCCCCTCTCTCTCTCTCTCTCTCTCTCTCTCTCTCTCTCTCTCTCTCTCTCTCTCTCTCTCTTTTCTCTCTCTCTCTCACTCTCTCTCTCTCTTTCTCTCTCTCTCTCTCTCTCTCTCTCTCTCTCTCTCTCTCTCTCTCTCTCTCTTTCCACGTCAACAACACTGGTCTTTTCTTAAATCGCAACTTGCAGACAGTTTGTGATCGACTAAATTATTGACCACTCTTACACCTTCACGTCAAATATAAGTCTTTATACTGAATGACATCAATCATCCTAATTTTGGAGACCCAGTATGTCTGGCTGAAAATTATAGAGATCTTTGGCGAAGTCGTTTTCGTAGAGATGTTCGATACTCAGAACAAGATCAAAGACGAGAGCAAGCAGAAGACATGAAATTTTCACCTCCACGGGAGACTTGTTCCGCCAGAGTTGGTAGTTTGAGGCCAGATTCTGGCAACTTTCTTGGAATTGTAAAAGCAGATGCTCCAATCTTAAATAATTACTCTTTCAACCACCAGCCCCGCTCCTACAATTATGTTATTGTGACCCGTCTCTTCGCCTAACCTCAAATCTCAACAGATTTACTAGTATTGATCCCATCAACCTCTTCAACCCCCACCCAGCTTTACCGAGTGGTTTTTCAGTTCTGTTTCACACAATACAGGCAATGATTATAGGTAGGCCCTACTTTCGTACAGACACCAAGATAAGGAACTGAGGTATTGACCAATTCTTCTCATCCATCACTACACAGAGGAGTTATTACGCTTGGCATCTGAGCCGCTAGAGCAGCATATTTCCTCCCCCATTACCCTTCATCTTTTTGCGTTCAGTACATTGCCAGTGTAGGGGCACTCTACTTTCACCGCCAATTTTATTGCCGCCAGTACTTTTGCTGCGCCGCGTACGCTTCTTTGATGGGGAAACTTTTCACTGTGCGCCGCCTATCTCCGTTTTCTTTTTTTTTCTTTCTTTTTTTTTCTTTTTTTTCTCCAAATGATAATGATCCTATCCCTGTCATATCCTACTGTATTTACCTAATCTATGAAGCTACACCCACCCGATCCCCATCCATTGACGGCGAAAGCACATGCGGCGAAAGTAGGAGGCACCCTTGTGCATTCCGTTTTGTTGTGGTGATTAGCTGGAGAACATCATCTTTTCTCCTTGGTCCACCTCCTCCCCAGACCCCCACCCCCGCCTCACCCCGACCCTTTCCTTATACCCTTCCCTCTTCCATCTCAACTCCACTGCGAAATGTGCATTTTTATTGCATCCTCGTGAGGTTTAGAAAGCACGTCTGTAAGCGCACCGTAAGTTTACCACTCACTCACGAGCAATGGGTTGTTCCTTTACTGTAGGCATAGGCTACCAGACACCAACGACGTACGAGTAATGGATTGTTCCTTCATGCCAGACTCTCGCTATTGCAATCCTGACACACAACCAGACGAACAAACAGAGGAGAGAGTTCCTCCTTTTAATTAATAACAACTAGATTTGACATTGTTTATCTGTAACACTTTTTACCATGTTTTCACATAATCACACACGTTTCAAGACCTCATGGTGAATTACAAAATACGTATTGTGCCTGCTTCCTCACACCGTTTGAACCTTGTCTGGCTGCAGGATGGGGGGCGTTCCTGGAGATTTAGTCAGTCTGTCATAGACCAGTTGCGGCTTTTACTTTATATTTTCCTGTGATACCTCCTGCGTCAACTAAGAAAACAAAATCAACCTATGAGGTTTTAGCATCCATGTACGACGCCGCTGACCAGTCTGTCCTTCGAGACAACTAATCATCCTTCAGATGATAAGTCAACTGCCTTGTGTTATTCGTTCACCTAATCAATCACGTTTCATGTATGCAAATTGAGCGGTGTCCGTGACAAGAACATAAAGAATTTTATAGAATCGTTTTCTGTCAACAGCTTGCGTAAGTGTAATTTATGTTTTCGATCGACACACTATATTTTCTTATACCAACACATATCAAACGATTAAGAACTTGAGCACAATTCCTAACACTTCACTAAATGTGTAGATTAGAAACACCATGACATACGAAGAATTGATTGTTCCTTCACTAAAGATAAAGGTTTCTAGACACCCATGATATAACGAATGCTGGATTGTTTCTTCACCTAAGGTATAGGTTACCAGACATCCATGACGTGCGAGCATTGATAGATTGTTCCTTCACTAAAGATTTAGGTTAACAGACACGCATGATGTCTGAATGATCGAGTGTTTCGTCATTAAAGCATAGGTTACCAGTCACGCATAACGTTCGAGTGTTCGTTCAATAAAGGTATAGGCTACCAGACACCCTTACGTAAGAATGATCGATTATTTCTTCTCAAAAGATATATGTTTACCAGGCACCTATGATGTACATGAACGAGGTGTTCTTCCCTCGCTGAAGAATAGGTTTCTAGATAGCCATGACGTATGAGTTATGGTAAACTTTTTCTTCACGAAAGGTGTAAGTTACTGAGACGCTTATGACTTACGAAAGACGGATTGTTCCATCACTGAAGGTATAGATTACCTCCCACCCTTGGCGGATGAATGGAGGATTGTTTCTTCACTAAAGGTATAGATTACCACCACCACCACCACCCACGACGTAAGAGAGATGACAGATTTTTTTCTTTCCTAAAGGTATAGAGTATTGGACACCCCTGATGGGCAAGTGATGGATTGTTCGTTCATAAACGTGTGAAGGTTACCAGACAGCCAAGACGTATGAGTGGTGAATTATTCCTTTACTGAAGGTATTGCTTGCAGACATCCGTGACTTCTGAGTGATGATAAATTGTTCTCTTTTAATGAAACGGGTGACAGACACCCATGACTTACGATATTTTTTTTTTAATGTGTAGGTTACCAGGCACCCATCACGGATGAGTGATGGAATTACCATTTATTTATGATATAGACTTTCAGACGCCCCTAACGTACCAATAATGGATTGTTCCTTCAGTACAACAGAGACAACAGTTACTAGGCATCCATGATGTACGAGTGATGGATTGTTCCATCACTGAAGGTTTAGGTTACCAGACACCCATGACGTACGAGTGATGGATTGTTCCATCGCTAAAGATTTAGGTTATTACCAGACACCCATGATGTACGAGTGATGGATTGTTCCACCGCTAAAGATTAAGGTTATTACCAGACACCCATGATGTACGAGTGATGGATTGTCCCGTCACTAAAAGTGTAGGTTACCAAACACCTATCACGTACGAGTGATGGAATTTTCATTCACTAGTGATATAGGTTACCAGACACCTATAACATGCGAATGGCGGATTGTCCTTCACTACAAAGATTACCAGACACCAATGACGTACGAATGATGGATTGTTCCTTCACTGCAGAGATAAAGATTACCAGACATCTATGACGTACACATGATGGATTGTTCAACCACCATAGATATAGGCTACCAGACACCCGTGACGTACGAGTGATGGAATGTTCCTTCATTAGAGATATAGGTCACCAGACACCCATGCCATGCGAGGAATGCACTATTCCGTCACTAAAGGTATAGGTTACCAGACGCCCATCACGTAACAGATGGAATTTTCGTTCATTTATGGTACAGGTTACAAAGCACCCATAACATACAAATGATGGATTGTTGCTTCACTAAAAAGGATGAAGGTTACCAGACACCTGTGACGTAGAAATGATGGATTGTTCCTTCACATAGGGATAGGTACCAGACACCCATGACGTACGTGTGATAGATTGTTCCTTCACTTAGGGATAGGTACCAGACACCCATGACGTACGTGTGATAGATTGTTCCTTCACATAGGGATAGGTACCAGACACCCATGACGTACGTGTGATGGATTGTTCCTTCACATAGGGATAGGTACCAGACACCCATGGCGTACGTGTGATAGATTGTTCCTTCACATAGGGATAGGTGCCAGACACCCATGACGTACGTGTGATAGATTGTTCCTTCGCATAGGGATAGGTACCAGACACCCATGACGTACGTGTGACAGATTGTTCCATCGAAGAGGAAATCGAAGGGAAAATTGGAAGTGATGGAGGAGGAACATGGGCGATTGAACTCCAGCGACACACGGCGCACAAAGAGCAACCGTCAGTTCACTCCGGTGGATGCGGACGACGAGTTCCATCCGGGAGAAGGGAAGCACTCGCTAGCTTTGCTATTACATCACTTGAATGGAACACATTGGAGTGGAGACTGAGAAAGAAGGGGTGAGGTGGGCAGGATGGGACACCTCGAGGCGGTTTCAGTATATCTGGTTTTAAACACACGCACGCACGCACGCACGCACGCACGCACACGCACACACACACACACACACACACACACACACACACACACACACACACTACCCCCACCCCACAACAGGCTTCGCTGCATCGTCTGGCGTTATAGCGCTTCATCTGGGTGTGTGGAGTAGTTCTGTCCTGTTATTTTCAACAGCCATTCTTTGTGCACCTCCTCCTCCTACTTTACCTCCAACTGTCCAGCGACCTAGTGTCTGATCTCTGTTTGTATGGTAGTCCACCCCCCCCCCCCCTTACCCCCTTATGATGTCTGGGGCCGTAGTACCTGGGGTGGTTATACCGGGGATGCGAGTCCCGTGTGAGGACTGTTAATTTGCTACGACCTTTGCTTTGGGATTCCCTGTCTTCCTGTTGTGTTGTGGACTTGGCGCCGTGCTTGCACTGGCCAAAATTGTCGAGGGATTGGTAGAAGGTGAAAACTGCCGGTGCCGGTGCGTGCTTCGGGTTTTAAGGCCGGCTGGAGTATTTGTTCGCGTCCCTTCCCTCTCCACAACTTCCTCTTGTTACCCTATTCTGATTCGCTACGGTTGTTTACTGGGATTGGCCGCTAATGTGGTTGTCGTCGCTTTTAGTCGGCTACCGAATCACATGAATTTTTTGTTCTTCTCCTTCCCCGCTTCTCTTCTTTTCTGGATGGGAAAGGGGAGATCCGTGTGGTATGGGGTTTGTTGTGACATCATACATTTACTCCCACATGAAATTCTCATACAATGCCTCTGAGGAGGATTCGGTGTAGTAGAAGAATGTTTATCGCTCCGAGACCACTGAGGGCGCAGACTTGGACTCTTTTCTTTCGTTCTTTCTTTCTTTCTTTCTGTTGTGTTGAGGACTGATGGATTGACGATGTGATTCACTAACCAGCCTGCAGAAAACCATGTCATTGTGGTGTGTCATGAATGACATTTTCTAAAGATATTTGGAGATGACATCAGCATAGCCTTCTTGGTGGGGTGGGGGAGATGCATTGACCTTGCGATCTTGGTCTTCCCAGTTTCACCCACCCAGCACACCCTGAGAGAAGCTGACAGTGAAACAGGCGTCGGCCTCAGGGATCACCCAATGCAGAGTGGAAAAGTTGGCAGTGAAATGGACATTGCCCCCAGGACCACTCAATCCAGAGTGAAGAAGCAGAGACAAGACAGCACACACTGAGGGAAATTGACAGGGCACAGCCGTTGCCCGTTGGACGACCCAGTCCAGAGAGAAGTTGTTGACAGGGAGACAAGCGTTGTCCCAGGAGCAGCCAAACCATAGAGGAGAAGTTGATACGGAAACATATGTTGCCTTCAGGACCACCCGACTTATTGCCACTGTCATCATCGTCAGACCGCCCATGCAGCCAGGCATTGTCCGTGTTCAAGCGGGAACAGACGATGGGGCGTATCTGGATGTGTGTGTGTGTGTGTGTGTG
>CM031612.1:45676612-45724112 GCA_018398815.1 Conus ventricosus | reverse complement strand
AAGCGCATGCAGGCTTTTCTGTTTGTTTGTTTTTTGAATTGTTGAATGAGTTTAGAGGAGCGTTTTCATTCATTCCACGGCATTCCCCGCTCCATTGTCTTTTTTTCTGTCTTTCTTTCTTCCTCTGTACACCTCTGAGCGCTCTCTTTCTTTCTCTCCTCTTTCTTTCTTTCTTTCCTCCCATGATGATTCTTCACAAAGCGAAACAGCAGTCTCTCACTAGACCTGCAAACCTCCAACAGAGGACTGACTGAAGAGGGATAACTTATGCCCACTTCCCCGTAAATGCAAGTCTGTCTTTTAAAAGTTGTGTTTTAAATGGGACAGATGTTCATTTTGGTTTCACGTCCTGGTGATTAAAGGCATATGGGTTCAGGTTGCGTTATCGTTTCCATTTTCGTTTGTCCTGCATCAACCGCCGTACAAGCTCGTGGAGCGACGTCCAGTGTTTTAAGCAAGGGACTCTCTCTGTCTGTCTGTCTGTCTGTCTGTCTGTCTGTCTCTCTCTCTCTCTCTCTCTCTCTCTCTCTCTCTCTCTCTCTCTCTCTCTCTCTCTCTCTCTCTCTCGTTTTGTATACACCTCTATTTGTCTGTCTGCCTGTCTGTCTGTCTCTCGCTCTCTCTGTCTCCCTGTCTCTTTCTCTCTCTGTCTTTCCGTCTCCCTCTCCCCCTCCCTCTCCCCCCCCCCCCCCCCCCCCCCCCTTCCGTCTCACCCCTCCCCATTTTTCACCGTTAAGCGCCGTTTCTCGTCATTTGCACTGTAGTTATCCCCATTCCCGAGAGATGCCCCGCGTCTGAACCACCCCGCTTCCCTTTTTGCCGACAGCTCTCCTCGCTGCAGTTTGTGCAGGATTTGAAGGGTGGGATTAAAGCATTGGGATGGATCAGCCGGTAGCAGGCCATCGATCTGCTGCACCCAGGTGGCGGGCCCTCGGACAGATTTACCGGCAAAACACCCTTCAAAGGCCACAGCAGTTTGGGATGAAATGTCAACACTGCGGAGCGTTGGACGCTGGTGTAAAGCTCTCCAGGCCTCCTGATCTGCCACAGCCAGCAACCGGGGGAGACGAGGGGAGGGGGTTTGTTTTTCTCCCTCGGCGTGCAATGGGCAAGTTCGGAGGGGAATGACTTGGAGGATGGAGGGGATGAGGATTGGGAAGGGTGTGGGCGAGTTGAAAGCGCACCGACTTGTTTTGAAAGGGAATGGAATAAGAAGAATAAATAGGGAAAAAAGTATTTGTATATTTGATCGGAGATGGAGCTTAGAAAAAGGACTTGTTCTTCAAAGATGAAAAACAAACCAGCCCACCCGTGTTTGTTCACCTCCACATGTGATAGCACGTATTCTCTCTAACCTAATAGGAATCTCATCTAACCTAATAGGAATCTCAAAGAGAAGGGTTAGCAAATATTCCCTCCTCCAAAGTTTTTTTTCTTTGTGTGTGTGTGTGTGTGTGTGTGTGTGTGTTGTGTGTGTGTGTGTGTGTGTGTGTGTGTTTGCTACGTGTTTAAACATTAAGGAACTGTGTTATCATTTCCTTTTAAACAAGCACAAACTTGAAACATAGTTGTCATTGACTCTACCATTGAAGAAGATGAATACTGACGGCGATAGGTCATGGATTTGCCAAAACCCATAGAACAACTGTCATTTCAGCAACAAATATTAAGCGATATTTTCCACCCGCTCCTGCCTTGTGTACTTGTGCTTAGTTTGATAGTCTAACAAGAGCGACATTTTACTTCCTTTTTCTTTCTCTGAAAATGATGACGTCAGATCGGTCTGTCCGCGACGTGGAATTGTCACTTTATATACCGTGAGGTACCGTGGGTATTTTTAAATCAGTGGTAGTGAATCATTGGGTATTTTCAAATCAATGTAGTGAATGTTACATTCCATGCAGACTGAATAGATTCCAGACACACTGCCCACAGATGTTCTGGATTTACAAAGGTCGGTTTGTTGTTGTTGTCCTTGTTGTTGACAGAGGCATCTTCGGAAATGTGATCGTTAAAGTGTACCTGATCAACACAAAATGAGGGGAACCTTTGTGCATTTTTGCTGTCGAAAATGATAGGGTTTTGTTTGTATGTTTGTTTTTTGTTGTGTTTTTTTTAAACCGGAAGTGGCATTATGTGGGGTTTCTTAGTGTGTGCTAAAATACAGGGACAAGCTTTTAGTCTGAAAATAGATATATGAGAGAGAGAGAGAGAGAGAGAGGAGAGAGAGAGAGAGAGAGAGAGAGAGAGAGAGAGAGAGAGTTAGTTGACATGTTGTCGAGTAAACGTTGAAAAAAAACGAAATGCAACCGAATCAAACCTATTTCCTCCATCAAATCTAGACATATGGCTATCCTCAGGAAGGAAAAGGGAGGCAGGGGAAGGGAGAGGATGGGTGGGGGGTTGGTTGGTGAGGGAGAAAGAGAAGAGGAGAGAACTGAACAGATCAGAAGAGAGAACAGAAGGCAACTGTTCGCATGTTTTGGGCAAGTAAATAATTGAAAACGTCGACACGAACCTATTTCTGTCTCGTAGATCTCTACGTGTGTTCTTTGAAAACAGACTATTGATTTGAGATGCTATCTTCCACACAACAGGAAGGAAACAACTGAGAGTAACATTTTCAACCGTCCCCAAAGACATACAGCGAATATTCCATGACTAATGATAATAGCACACCTTGTCTGTGTCTGCTCTGTTGGCCTGCAAGAACGCGGGCGCACACACGCACACGCACACGCACACACACACACACACACACACACACACACACACACACACCCACACACACACACACACACACCCACACACACACGCACGCACTCCCTGCGCTCCTCCGTCTCCAACCCCGCTGCATCTCTCTGTCTCTCTCTCTCTGTCTCTTTGTCTGTCCCTCTCGCTCTCTCTAGCTCTAGCTCTCTCTCTCTCTCTCTCTCTCACTCACACACACACACACACACACACACACACACACACACACACACACACCACGTGCACACACACGCGCACACACACGTGCGCGCGCACGCACACACACACACACACACACACACATACACCACACACACACACACACACACACACACACACACACACACACACACACACACACACACACCGTGTTTTATTGATTGGGAGGGATGCGATCTCGATCTGCCTTTCCCCCGTACCCCGGTCTTCCATAATGTGAACACTTGATAGGATTCATATTTAGTGCTGGCAGTGCTGACTGTGCCAGGCGAAAGAAAACGGTACGGAGTCGCAAAACCTGAAGGCAGAAGTATGGCTCAATGCTGAACACATCATGGCCGAGTTTAATTGCGGAATAACAAACAGCACAGTACTGTCTTGTGTCTGATAAAGCGGGACCAGGGCTAATCAGCCATGGATGAGGATCCCCGAGGATTACTCTGAATTTTGTTTTCGTCTCCCAGAACCCTGTGTGTGCCAGCTGGCAACGTAAGTGACGTCATTTACGGTTACATGGAAGGTGACTGAAGGTGATTTAACCCCTCGGTGTCTCTCCGCGGCTGGACGAGTTTCACCAAGATTATGTGTACACGTTGACGTGAGGCTTGAGATCAGGCGTTTTTATTACTGATAGGTTGATGGATGGGGGGAGGGGGGTGGGCGAGAGGAATACAAAAATGATTGTTGTTCAGAATACAGCGGTAAGGTAAGGTAACAGGATTTTTAAACCACGCACAAAACCATTGGAAAGCAGAGAATAATACCTGAGATACCTAAAACAGTTTCAGATGAAATATAAATGTTGAAGGCTCATGTAAGAAACAAGAATGAAAAGATACAAGCAGCATGGGAATATTTTCTTCACGCACGTACACTCTTCCACGCATGCATGCGCATTTAACTTACAACACACACACACACACACACACACACACACACACACACACACACACACACACACACACACACACAAACACACACACACACACACACACACACACACACACACACACACACCTTTAGCCTTTTCTAAAACGCATCTGTGCCGATTGAAGATCATCAACAGAATATCAGGAGATAAGCACCATTATCACCACCCCCCCTTCGCCTCCCTCGACCCCACTGCCCTCACTCCAGAGCGTTTTTTCCCAAATCTTCTGCCTAACAGGCTGGCTTCTTTTAGTAGCCTTAGGTAGACGGCAGTGAACAGAAAACTTGCGTGAGACGCCTTTCGCTCAATAAGTAGTAGGTAGCTACGTCTTTTGGAAATGCTTGCACCAAGCTTCTCTTAGTAACCGATGCTGCCGTTGTCTTTGACCATGTCTTTCTGCCCGTGCTGGGAAAGTAGGGTTTTCCCCTCCCGTGGGGAGGCCGAGGGCTGATCTGGTTATTTCCGTCTTAAATGCTGTCCCTGTCTGTTTGACTTCCTTGCACTAAAGCTGCTAGCGCTGAAACGCCCATTTGTGTGGCTTTGCTTGTCTTTTCTTTTTTATCTTGTTTTCTTCTCTCTCATCTTTCTTCCTTTCCCAATTACAACTGCCCGGTGCTACCTTTTAGCATCTTCGCTCTCTCTCTCTCTCTCTCTCTCTCTCTCTCTCTCTCTCTCTCTCTCTCTCTCTCTCTCTCTCTCTCTCTCTCTCTCTTCCCCTCCCCCCTCTCTCTCTCTATCTCTCTCTCTCTCTGTCCACCCCACTCCCATCTGTTGTTAAATGGTGGGGTTGTCTGTTGGATGTAGACTTATCGAGCGTTTTGTTTGGTTTATTGTTATTGTTATTATTATTATTAATGATAATAATAATAATGATAATTGTGCCTTACTGCATTCTACACCTTGTCCTCGTTCTTATCAACCTCATAATCTTTTATCGTACCTTACAACATTTTGTGTCTTCTTATTTTGGCTAACCACACTCTGTACCTTCTCCCTATGTCTTACCACCTCTTGTGTTTGACCATCTTTTGTAGTTTCTCATTTAGCAAACCATCTTCAGTATCTTATTGTGTCTAATTGACCTCTCATCGTGTCTTACCGCATACTGTACTTTCTCATTGTGTCTTCTGTCCTTCTAATCCTTCAAGACGTGTCTTACCACTTTTCTTGCCTTCTCATTCTCCCTTTCTTCGTGGTGTACCTTTGATTGTGCCTTACCACCTTCTGTGCCTTCACATTGTGCCTTACCACCTTCTGTGCCTTCATATTGTGTGCCTTACCACCTTCTGTGCCTTCATATTGTGTGCCTTACCACCTTCTGTGCCTTCATATTGTGCCTCTTACCACCTTCTGTACCTTCATATTGTGCCTTGCCACCTTCTGCACCTTCTTATTGTGCCTTACCACCTTCTGCACCTTCATATTGTGCCTTACCACCTTGTGCACCTTCATATTGTGCCTTACCACCTTCTGTACCTTCATATTGTGCCTTACCACCTTCTGCACCTTCATATTGTGCCTTACCACCTTCTGTACGTTCATATTGTGCCTTACCACCTTCTGCACCTTCATATTGTGCCTTACCACCTTCTGTACCTTCATATTGTGCCTTACCACTTTCTGTACCTTCATATTGTGCCTTACCACCTTCTGCACCTTCATAATGTGCCTTATCACTTTCTGTACCTTCATATTGTGCCTTACCACCTTCTGTACCTTCATATTGTGCCTTACCACCTTCTGTACCTTCATATTGTGCCTTACCACCTTCTGTACCTTCATATTGTGCCTTACCACTTTCTGTACCTTTATATTGTGCCTTACCACCTTTTGTACCTTCATATTGTGCCTTACCACCTTCTGTACCTTCATATTGTGCCTTACCACCTTCTGTACCTTTATGTTGTGCCTTACCACCTTCTGTACCTTCATATTGTGCCTTACCACCTTCTGTACGTCATATTGTGCCTTACCACCTTCTGTACCTTCATATTGTGCCTTACCACCTTCTGTACCTTCATATTGTGCCTTACCACCTTCTGCACCTTCATATTGTGCCTTACCACCTTCTGTATCTTCCTATTGTGCCTTACCACCTTCTGTACCTTCATATTGTGCCTTACCACCTTCTGCCTTCATATTGTGCCTTACCACTTCTGTACCTTCATATTGTGCCTTACCACTTTCTGTACCTTCATATTGTGCCTTACCACTTTCTGTACCTTCATATTGTGCCTTAGCACCTTCTGCACCTTCATATTGTGCCTTACCACTTTCTGTACCTTCATATTGTGCCTTACCACCTTCTGCACCTTCATATTGTGCCTTACCACTTTCTGTACCTTCATATTGTGCCTTACCACCTTGTGCCTTCATATTGTGCCTTACCACCTTGTGTGCCTTCATATTGTGCCTTACCACCTTCTGCACCTTCATATTGTGCCTTACCACTTTCTGTACCTTCATATTGTGCCTTACCACCTTCTGCACCTTCATATTGTGTGCCTTACCACTTTCTGTACCTTCATATTGTGCCTTACCACTTTCTGTACCTTCATATTGTGCCTTTCCACCTTCTGCACCTTCATATTGTGCCTTACCACTTTCTGTACCTTCATATTGTGCCTTACAACCTTCTGCACCTTCTATTGTGCCTTACCACTTTCTGTACCTTCATATTGTGCCTTACCACCTTCTGTACCTTCATATTGTGCCTTACCACCTTCTGTACCTTCAGATTGTGCCTTAGCACCTTCTGCCTTCATATTGTGCCTTACCACTTTCTGTACTTCATATGTGCCTTACCGCCTTCTGCACCTTCATATTGTGCCTTACCACCTTCATGCACCTTCATACTGTGCCTTACCACCTTCTGTACCTTCAGATTGTGCCTTACCACCTTCTGCCTTCATATTGTGCCTTACCACTTTCTGTACCTTCATATTGTGCCTTACCACCTTCTGCACCTTCATATTGTGCCTTACCACCTTCTGTACCTTCAGATTGTGCCTTACCACCTTCTGCCTTCATATTGTGCCTTACCACTTTCTGTACCTTCATATTGTGCCTTACCACCTTCTGCACCTTCATATTGTGCCTTACCACCTTCTGCACCTTCATATTGTGCCTTACCACCTTCTGTACCTTCAGATTGTGCCTTACCACCTTCTGCACCTTCATATTGTGCCTTACCACCTTCTTCACCTTCATATTGTGCCTTCCCATCTGCTGCACCTCATATTGTGCCTTACCACCTTCTGCACCTTCATATTGTGCCTTCCCATCTGCTGCACCTTCATATTGTCCTTACCACCTTCTGCACCTTCATATTGTGCCTTCCCATCTGCTGCACCTTCATATTGTGCCTTACCACCTTCTGCACCTTCATATTGTGCCTTCCCATCTGCTGCACCTTCATATTGTGCCTTACCACCTGCTGCACCTTCATATTGTGCCTTACCACCTTCTGCACCTTCATATTGTGCCTTACCACTTTCTGTACCTTCATATTGTGCCTTACCACCTTCTGTACCTTCATATTGTGCCTTCCCATCTGCTGCACCTTCATATTGTGCCTTACCACCTGCTGCATCTTCTCATTGTGCCTTACCACCTGCTGCATCTTCTCATTGTGCTTTTCTACCTTCTATGCCTGTTGGTTTGTGCTATACCGTTCTTTATATTTCTGGTGTGCTCTAGCACCTTTTATACTTTCTCACTGTATTTTCCACCTTCTGTGCCTTCTCGTTGGGCATGTGTCTTACCTCCCTCTGTGTTTCTCATTGTGTCTCTCCGCCTTCTTTACCTTCTCATTATGCCTTAACGTTTACTGTAGCCTCACATTGTCTCACCATAGTTATTGTGTGCCTTTACATTTTACCTGACTCTCTTTCTGATCATGTTACCGTGCCTTACCATCTTCTGTACATTTTCATTGTGTTCTGTACTTTCTTATCGGGTATTTTCACCTTATGTACCTTGTTATGGTGCCATATAATATTCTGTACCATTTCTTTGCGTTCTTCTATACTTTCTTATACCTATCTTCTCTGCCTTGTTATTGTGCCTTGCCATCGTTTATAGCATTTCAATGTGTTTTAACACTTTTTTTTTACTTTCTTATTGTGTCTTTTCAATGTCTTTACCTAGTTGTGCCTTGCCATTTTTTTTACTTTCTTAATGTGCCTTACTACCCTCTATACCTTGCTATTGTGTATTTCGAACTTCTGTGCATTAGCATTGTCGCTTACCACATTTAATAGCTTCTGATTTATACCTTAGGATTCTGTCTTTCCACTTCATTTCCTTGTTATTTTGCTTATATATACATTCTTATTTTGCCCTACATGTGTTCCTTCTCAGACCACCTTGTATAACTTCTCACACTTTTAGTCACCAGTGTTTCTTACCACATTTTATATTTCCCAGTATGTTTGCCTGTTTCTGTATCTTCTCATTGTATGATATTACCTTATATGCCTTCTCAGTGTGTCTTACCACATTAAGTACCTTTTCATCGGTTCTTACCACTTTATATTGTTTCTCTTGGAGTCTTTGCACGTTCAGTGTCTTCTCATTTTACCTTGCCCTCCGCTGTACTTTCTGTTGTGCCCTGCCACCTCCATCCCCTTCTAATTGTGCCTGAGTGCCTTCTCTGCCTGGTTATTCTGCCTTAATATCTCTTATACCTTTTCATTGCGCTTTACCACCTTTGTACCTTATTATAGTGCCTGACCACATTCTTTATCTTCTCATTGTGTCTTACCTCCAGCTGTACCACCTTCTTGTGCCTAGCCCCCCTCTTTAGCTTCTAATTGTGCCCTACCACTTTCTGTACCTTATTGTACCTGATCACCTTCTCCTCCTATCGTGCCTTGCTACCTTCTGTGCCGTCTCAGTGTCTTACCACCTTCTACACCTCATTGCGTCACACCACCTTCTCTGCCTTCTGCATCTTATTGTGTCTCACCAATCTCGTTGCCTTCGTCCTGTTTCCTACCATCTTTCTGCTCCCTCTTGTTGTTCTTTACCAATTTTGTTAATGCCCTTTATTGTGCATACCACTTTGTACACTTTCTTCATATGCTCACCACCTTATGTTCCTTCTCTTTGTGTTTTGCCATCGTTTTTACCTTTTCATATTGCTTACCACCTTTTGTAGCTTCTGTTTGTATCTTTATCACTGTTTATAACTTATCATATTGCTTACCAATAAGCAATGCCTCCTTGTTGTGCCTATCCACCTTCTGTATCTTCATATTTTGTCTTAGGTCCTTCTGTACCTTCTGACTGTGCTTTGCCACCTTCTGCACTTTCATTTTTGTCCTATTGCCTTCTATGCCTTCTTGTTGTGTCTTACTATCTTCTGTGCCGTCTTCTTGTGCTTACCACCTTCTCTACTATTTGCCTTCACTAACTTCTTGCCTACGGGGAACTAATTGCCTACGGGGCGTTGTGTCTTTTTGTGTGCGTGTGTTATCATGTTCTAACACAGTGAGGGTGCCGAGGGACCAAGTGCCCACAGAGGAATTGTGCCGAGTTCATCATGCTGTAACACAGTGAGAAGGCTTGGGAAGGCTGGGGGTCTAACTACGCACAGAGATGTTGTGCCGAGTTCACCATGCTGTAACACACTGAGAAGGCCGGGGCACTAACTACTCAAACACATGTTGTGCCGTGTTCATCATTTCTGTTACACAGTGAGAAGACCAGGAGCTGCTACTACCCATCAGAGGACATTATTTCATTTGTTTTGGTGTAAGAAAACGAGGAGAGCTGACCATTATTGGGGAAAGATTTCATCTGGATCTGTCCCTGTAAACATTTCCGTCTCCGTATTGAAGATGGAGTGGATTTTAAAGGGAAAGAAGCTGAATGAGACCGACAGTGATGGGCTGCGTGAGTCGCATCGTTCCATAAATTTCCGCAGGAGGAAGAGAGCTGGGCCTTCATCTCAGATAGTGATGGTCTTCGGGGTCCGCCGGGCTTCAAACAGTCTGCTAGAGGATGGGCAAATCAAATAGAGAGGGGGAGAACAAAGCAGACCGTGGCTGGATGGTGGGTAAGTGGGGGAGGGGGAGGTTAGATGGATGGACTTCAGCAAGAAAAGGAACAGTTGAAAAGGATTTTCTTTTACTTTGTCTCTTTTTGTTTCTTTCTTCCCGAACTACATGAGATGGATAAGACATTTTTTTTCGTCTCTAACTGATAAATAGAAGCCCTCATCAAGTTATTTTCGGTCAGGGTGAGAGAAGAGGATTAGGACACAGAACAGGGCACACGAGGGAAGGATGGTGAGGTGGAGAAAGGGGTGGGGGACGAGGGGGTATGACTGTATAGGCTATTTGGGACGTTTTATTTCGCTTCTTTGATTAATCTCTCTCTCTCTCTCTCTCTCTCTCTCTCTCTCTCTCTCTCTCTCTCTCTCTCTCTCTCTACGAGAGAGGGAGCATAAGGCGACATTCACACTAACCACGGACGGATGGCCACGCACGTTTCACAATATCAGTGACCGTGAAAGCAGTCATACTAAACGGGATGGACGACCGCATCTCTTGCCACAAGAAGCGGAAGTTTATTCAGTATAGGTCATGGCCCCTTCTGAAGGGGGTACAATACATGGACAATACACTTTTGAATAGACAGTGAATAATTGCACAATATCAGAGTGAGAGTGCCAGTACACCACACATTAGAACATAAATAAACCCAGACACTTTGTATCAAACGCAAAAACACTAAAATCTGCAAAAATATGTACATTTTTAAAGAACATACAGACTATGCATGGAGTGAAAGACTGGTTGGAGGGAAAAAAAAAAAAGAAAAAACACCCTAGTAGTGGAAATTGTTTCTTTTTATTCCGTTTTTTGTTTTTTTTGGCAGATGAAGAGGACAGTGTGAAGCACCAAAAAATGAAGAGGTGGATTTTGGCATTGGGGGGGGGGGGGGGGGGGGGGGGGGGAAATCACGCCTTAGGTGCTCCAGTGTCCGATAACTGATGCCACAAAAAAAAAAAAAAAAAAAAAACCAGTGAATAATTAGACAATTATATAACATGATATGGCAGTTGAGCATTAATCTATTCTGACTGGGTAATCAAAGAATACTTTAATTTAGTAGTACAGTACGTTTTACAGCTTTTACAAATTTTTGAAATTTCTTCAAATGGTTTCCCGTTCCGTTTTGATGGCACCCCAACTTAAAAAGACATGGGTTTGTAGAGAAGGGAAAGGGGCTTCGGGCCACTTCCGCCCCCCTCAGTTCGGGCGAAAAGTAACCAGAATCCCCCTTTCCTTTTTCCTGACAAGTAAGAGTATATGTGTGGGGTTATCCGTTTTAATACTAATTTATAAAGTTTTCAGAGGTAGCCAGGTGAAAAATTTCCCCTAGGTAGCAGGGAAAAGCGTTGTGGCGAACGCGCCCTAACACGGGGGGGCCCAGGCTATCCGTTACTTCGGGGTTTATGTTTTTTGCAGCTGGGGAGAGAGAAAAAACCCAAAGGGTTTAAAGTTGTTTCCAGACAAAAGCAGAAGACGGGACGACAGAGAAGAGAGCCGACAGACAGCCGACAGACGAGAGGCGGGCACCACACACAACACACACAACACAACACGTTCACAAAGCGCACACACACACACACCACACACACACACACACACACACACACCACACACACACACACACACTTCTTGCATATTTTCGTGTCATTTCCCTGACTGTGTCTACCTCCCCCCCCTTCCTTCCAACATGCCCCCCCAAACCCCCTCCCCCACTCCGCCACCCCCCCCCCCAAACACACACAACATACAAAACCCCCACACACACACACACACACACACAGACGGCGACAGGCAGACAAAAAGCAGGCAGGACAGACACTCATACACGAGCGCGCGCGACCTCACACCTGCTGGCAAATGGGGCTAAAAAACAATACTGCCGCCCCCCCCTCCCCCCCCCCACTCCCTCCCCCGGGCAGTGCATTGCAATTATTTTTCATCTTTCCGCGCTCACATGACTAGTAACTAACCCGGTTTATTTTTCTTCTACTGACTGCCGGACTGGTAGGATTTTTTTATTGCGCTGTTTTGGGTTTGGGGTTGTTATTCTAAAATGGCGGCCGGTTTACTGAGGAAAACAGAATTTGCTATTAAAAAGAAAAATTTTAAACTTTAATGCATTTAAGGTTTTGTCAAAAAATAGGAAAAGCTTACCGCCAAAAGGAAAAAGAAGTTTATGCTTTCCTAAGGGGGAAAAAAAAAAAAAAAAAAAAAACCAAAAAAACCCCCCCCCCCCCCCAAAAAAAACCCCCCCCCCCCCCCCCCCCCCAAAAAAATTTTAAAACCCCCGGGCGCTATTTTGTTTTAAAACAAAATAAAAAGCAAAACAATCCCCCGCGTTGTTGTTGGGCGCGGTTTGAGACAGCTAAGCCATGTTTGAAAGGCAAAAACGCATCAACATGGCGTTCATTTCTTGAGGCGCAGGTGGGCTGTCTGTTCATTGCCAGAAAATTATTCGATTTCAATTGTTTTTCAACTTTTCCTAAATTTCATAAGCTAGGATCGTAAAAATGAACTGTGAGAAAACCCCAAACCCATTATTAAACTTATGCAATGGAAAAAGATTTTCGAATGTTTGGCACAAACTAGATGGGGTTGGCGGGGCCCTTAGTACATCTACCATATGGAGGGGGAGTAGGTGTGGCCAGCACACTTATATTAAATGCCCAAATATACAATAACGGATGTATACTCTGGCGATTAGAGCCGCCAAAAAAGCTGGCTACGAATTACTGCTGTAACTCTGCCAAAAGCCTTTGCAAGCCGGTTTGAGAAAAGGGAGCAAGCAAATAGGCCAAGTGACATTGGATCATTACCTGAAAAGGCAGCGCCTGCCGTAATGACGTAGCAGGAGCACCTGCAAACTGGCCAAGTGACATATATGATCACTTGCCCTGCAAAGCGCGGCGCACTGCAAAGTCAGCGGAAAACTGGGCCCAAGTGTCACATTGATCACTTGGCCTATTGTTTGGGTTGCGGGCAAGACACAGCCTGTTTATCAAAAAGAAGAAGTGGCCCTAGTTTTTTCACTTTTTGGGGTTTGTTTGTTTTGCCCTCCCCTACGCATGACACCCCCCCCCCCCCCACGCTGACCCCCCACCCCCCCCCTGGATGTCTATTTGTGTTTTTTTTTTTGTTGTTGTTTTTTTGTGTTTTGTCCACCCCACGCAGCACCCCCCACCCCGCAGCCCCCCCCCCACCCCCACCCCACGCAGCCCCTAAAGTATCCACAAGTTTTTTAATGAAGTTCCCCCAATTTACTTTTAAGTCATCCTAAGTTTTTTATTTAAGTTTTTCTAAAGTTGCCCTTTAAAAGTCCCCCCAAGTTATTCAAGTTTTTAAAATAAGTTCTTGATTAAGTTTTTGATTAAGTCACCTCAAGATCAAAAACTAAGACCCTTTAAAAGTAAAACCCAAGTTCTTTAATTATCAAAAAAATACAATCTTGTTTTTACTTAAAATTTAGATGTCAATATAGTACCACCCCCTAAAAAAAAGCGTCATCGTTGGGATGTCTTGTCAGCGTTTCTGATAGATCTAAGGAAAGGTCTTACCCCAAAGAAACCACTTGATTACAATTCTGGTCTAGGGGAAATGTCTTTTTAGCTCCTGTCTTTATTTATTGATTTATCATTTTATAATACCCCCTGATCTTTTTTATAAAAAAATTTAAAATATTATTCCTTTTGAAATGGTAAAAATGAGCTTTGTTTTTGGGGTTTTGGGTGCAGTTGTTCTTTCTGTTTTTAAGGTTCAGTTTTTTTTTGATTGCTTTTGTTTCTTTTGCATGGTTAATATTTTTAGCCGAAATAACTCCCCAACGCAGCAAGGCCCCAAAAAAGGGCAAAGTTTTAATTTCAATTTCCCTGAAGATTTTGGGGGGCCCTTGTATCACTTTGGAGTTTTTATAGCTGGCATTGAATAATTTGTTTGGCGTTGGCGGTGTTATTTTTTCATGATGGGTTTTTCTGAAACATTAATTTTTTTGTCTGTTCCACTCTGAATTTTTTTTCTGCTTAACACCCCCAGGTTTTTATGGTTACTTTCTCCACCTGATTAAATTTTTTCGATTCTGTGATTTCTGGTTTGGTTACTTTCTCCCCCTGATTCTGGTTCTGATGTTTTCCGGCTCTTTATTTTGAAGGGAAAAAAAAATCTATATGATTAAAAGTTATTAACCCATGATTTAATGGCGAAACAATTTCCCAAAATCTGTGTATAGATCACACCCTAAGACTCAAATGACTTTTTTTAAAACTGGTTTGCGTTTTAATCATAGTAAGATCTTGTTCAGAATAATGGGAGCAAATCTCTGATAGTTTAGTGTAAAAAACTAAGAACCGTTTCCCCCACACTTTTACCATTCTAGCCCCAGCTCATTTCCCATACCTGTTATGAACTTTAAAAGTTTGCGGCGACATTGTTGAATCTGTTCTTGCTGAATTCGTTCCGAGGAACTGTTTTGTTTTTCCACTGCTCCCAAAGAATCAGCCTCTCCTTTTTGGGCTAATAGTTGATCTCAAATTTGGTAAATCAAAAGTTCAGGCAGGTTTAGGCCCCTTTGTGCTGTGAGTCTCCTGTTCATTTTTTTTAATTAATTTTAAAATTTTTTTTTTTTTAAAAATAGCCCCGAAAAAATTGTAACCTTGTATACTTCTGCTGTTATTGGGGACTAAGTGTGGATATAATGCTTGGTAAAAGCCTTTTAGAATTAAACCAGAAATCTTGGAAAACTGATTTGAGGATTCGCAAAGTATTGCTTCATTGCAGCTTCGGTTGCCCGAAAGATTTTCTAGTCAAGAAAGGAAATAATTCCAGACAATTAAAATATGTAAGAAAAAAAATACATTTAAAAAAAATGGTTCACTCGCAAAAATGATAGGGGCGCGTGGTGAATGCGTTGCTTTTAGCGGAATTTAATTTCGCATTTGTAAATGGGGAATGACGGCGGGAGAAAAAGACATAACAAAAGTATGGAGGAATAGCAGCTGCACAAGACGCCTATGAAAGGCGAGACTTGAGCTTTAATTTTTTTTAATACACATGAAAAGACGGGGCATGCAGCTTAAAATTTTTAAAAATTGTTGTCAAGAAAAAAAAACTTTTATCTGGTAACAGGAAAACCAATGAGCATTGCCCCCCCAAAATTCGTGCTTTTTTAAAACCATCGAAAAAAAAAAGAGAAAGAAATCGGGTTTATTGTCTTTGGGTAGCCGGTGTATTTGTTGACTAATTTGGTGAGTAAAAATGAACAAAAATCTTTTTCGAAAAGGTATTGGGAAAGGGGATCCGAATTTTTAAAAAAGCTAAGCCAAGCGGCAGGAGCGTGAAAAACGCAAAGGTTTGGTTATCAAACAAGCAATTGGAAAATTTTATTTACCTCCCCTAGAAAATACAAAACACATTTTGTTAATACAACTCAACGCACCCACCCAATGGATCTTCAATTTCCCCTTGATGGATTAGCGAAAAAAATTTAAGTACGCACTCACAGTCATTGAATGGCTTCAAGATAAAAAGAGCAGAACCATTAACCCAAAAGAGTTTTTTGCTGTTGCTTTTTCCCATTACAGCTGTATCCCGCGGGGCCGCTAATTTCCCCCTCGATGTTTTAAGTCGTGATGGAAAAAAAATTTTAAAAGGGTAAAAGTGAACAATTTTTGTTAAAACTAGAGTTACTTTAAAAAGAGGCTTCCGGGGTTAAACAGATCACAGGCTTTAGTCAAAAATTTTAACAACAGTTACCCAAAAGATTTTTTCCCCTCCAGTACACAGAGAGCTGATTGACAATTTCGCAAACAGAATGGGTTAGAAGACTGCCCTCATTTTTGCGCGCAAGGGGAATAATGAAAATTTAAAGGGCTAAAGCCGAAAACCAATCAAAAAAAAAACAAAAATGTTGCTGAAGACGTCGTTCACCCGGGCCAAAATTCCCCGTTTGGTTTGAAAAAAAAGGTCCTTTATTTCCCGGGGAGAAGCAGAAGGGGCACTCGCCAGGGAAAACCGATCCATTTTGGAGTGTTGCCCGTATGAAATAAAAAAAATTGTAAAGTAAACCCGCCGTGTATTTTTACGAGAAACTGCCCAAACAAACAACCGTCCTCAAAGATCTTTTGTAAAAAGAGAACTGCAGAAAATTCCCCCAGACCAGTTCCGTTTTAAATTTAAAATTTAGGGTTCCCCAGTGCCCGATTGCATATGAAAATTTGGATTAAAAACACGTTTTGTGTTTTTTCTATCTAAGATTCTTTGTTACCCCGTTGTATGATCTCATGTAGATTGATCGTGTTTTCGTTGTCATGTGAAAAGTCTTATTGCCAAACATGTTCTTTGTATTTGTCATGTGTATGTTTGACTGCCAACGTGCGGAATTCCCTTTGTTTTTTAATGTTTTTTCCCCCGGTCGAAAACGGACTTTTTCGATTTTAACCCCACTTCTCCTTGATCACCTTTCCGATATTTCCCCCTTCATTTTTCCAAAAACCTTCTTGTTAGAAATTGAATGTAAAGGCGAGTCTTTAGGATAATGGAGTGTCATACCCTGCAGCTCTTTCCCACTTGGGTTTTCCCATGTCTTTATGATGTTTCAGTGGGATATCTATACAAAACTTCTTTTTCGTGAAAAAGTACTCTGGACTCGGGATGGGGGGTTTTAAATAGTATAAAGAACTCAAACATCAAAAGTTTGATTTTTCAAAAACGTAAACCCAAAAAATACGGTTTGCAAAATTTGACTTTTTTTTTTTCTCATTATGAAAAAAAGTGATCATGAAATTTTTTAAAGCCCTGATAATTAGGTTTTGAAGCAGCTTAATTGCTTCATTCTCTCTGGTGCCCAAAACGGACATCTTTGGTTGTGCGGATTCTCCTGTTTTTTCCAAAACAGTGTTGTTCATCAGTTTAAAAAAAGTCTTTTTCTGGCATTTGGATTTAGTTCTAAGATCAGTGTTCTTCATGTGTATGGTTTCTGAATGTTCTTGATAAAAAAGAAATTTATGCGTTTGAACGGTCAACTTAAAACCGTCCCTTTAAAATAAAATTGTAGAAGTCTGTAATGCGAATAATTTTTTTCCCCCGAAGATTAGGCACAAGTTTGGGGTTCTCTTGGATCCATTTTTAGATTTTCTGCTGCTAAGGATGTCTTATGCAGGTCATGGAGTTCATGAGGATATTCTAAGTCAACTTCTAGAATGAAAACCACGCTGTTGTCGGGCGTTAAATGCCCAACCACTTTAATGCCTTTTGAAATTTTTGTACCTGTGTACTCTTGAAGTTACTTTAAAGGGAATGTTGGCCATACCCCCAACCATACAGATTGTTTGATCTAAATCATGAGATGTTAGCCTTTTAGGGGTTAAAAAGATCCAAGTATTGTTGTTGTTTACAGTAATGATGCGTGCCATACTAATTCCCCCACGCAATCCGTTTTCAATCTCTAAATCATTGGAAATCTGAAAATAAATAATCTGTACTCCAGAAAATTTTAAAAGAAAGCATCCCAATCATCCCGGGCGCAAAAATATGTGCGCAGGACCCAAAAACTGAAATGTTTATGCAGGTCTTTCTGTAATTTTTCAAAGGTCCAAACAAACAAAAATCGGCCCATTAAAAAGGAGTCTGATAGTTCCCATCGTTTTACAATCTAACTTTTGAAAAGCTCTTGAGCTGTGGTAATCGGAGAGGGCTGTGTCCTTTCTCAAAGACTAGAAAAAAGCGCCTTTAGGGGAAGCGTTCTTCGTCAAACCTTTCCCCCAATTTTCTGTACCTAGGGGAAAAACCCCCTTTCAAACGGAGTTGGGTCAAAAAATTTTTCCGTTTTTTGGGCAGGACTTAAGGACATGCTAGTCCTTTAAAATGATCCATCATGGTTTTTTTGAGTCAAAAAAAGACATGTTATTTTTTTTAAGCACTGTACTTTTCTGAGATGTGAAATGCATGACCCCCTGAAGGGCATGTCCACTGCTTGAATTAAAGATGAGGTCGTAACCTCGAAGTTTGAAAAAAGATGGGCAGTTCCTGTTTTGGTTTCAAACTTTATTTGAAGATTGCTTTCTGTGTGCTGCTCCTCTGAATTTTCCCACTAATGTGATTGGCTTTACTGTGGGGTTTAAACTCTTGGGGTTGTCTAAACCGCAAACCCAAAACAGTGAGTGGCTGGGGATATGTTGTTGGTCTTCGGGGCCCATTTGATTTCAGATAGTTTAGATTTTTTTGAAAGCGTTAGCCTTGTGCTGCGTTTTAAAAATGTTTCTGCGCATCGGGTTTCCCTCTATTAATTTGGTTCTGAATAAACGCCATCCGACCTGACAAAATGAAGGCAAATGAACAATCTGATGATTACTCATTGATGTTTTTCGAAGTTTTTGGGGCTGGCCCTTCATAAGGAAAAGGTGATTCAAGTTGGTAAACAACTATGGGAATGTTGCAGTTTTTTCCCCGTTCTTAAAAAAAACTTTAGATCCCGGTGGGGGCGTAATTTGTTCTGTATTACAGTTCAGAAATTTTACAATGTTTAATGTTCACTCGCGCTTTCCCCAGATGAATTTTTGTTAAAAAATTTTCTGCGAATTCTTGTTTGTAGTTTGTTTGTAGTATAATCAATAATTACCTTGGGTATAAAAATGTAATGGGGTTTGCCCCCCTGGTTGGGAAAAAATTGTGAAGCAAATGATTTTTGTCTGGTTCGCCCATTGTTGGATGTTCTTGGACACTTTAATTGGGCCCAAAATTTTTTCTTCCCATGTGTATACTTAACGTTTTTGGGTTGTTTTGTTCTTTAAACTGATCAATTTTTGGTCACACTAACGGAAAGGATATTCCATTTAGTAAAATCTTTTTCGTATTGCTGTGTTGTCCCCTCTCTGCGTGGTCGCGGGGCATGATGCAGCCTTGCAAAACCAAACCCAAAGAAACATTTTCGTCTGAATTCTTTATGTTTATAAATGCTTTTTTCGCTGCCCGTGTGGGGGGGTAGCGGAAAGTAAGCCTTGCCAAAAACGGGGGATACTTTGCCTGTTTTAATTAATCTCTAAAGACTTCGCCCTTGACCAACCAGAGCCCCCATTTTTGCTTTTTTCGCGGCAGCGCAAATTGCAAGCAGTTCGTCTGCCCAACCGGGGTTAAGTGTTTTGGAAAAAAATGTCGTTGTTTAGTTGAGACCCAGTTCTAGATTTTTTTATTTATTGTTACATGCGATTTAAAAAGCTAAATTATTTAAAAGGGGGGGTCTATTGTTAGTTTTCCCGGAACTTGGAAATTTCATGAAAACGCTTGCCGTGTTTTTGGGTCAAAGACTTCAATCAATACATTCAGTGCTCTTGTTTAAAAAAACCCTTCGGCATTCCCTTTAACAATTCGTCTTTTTCCTTCATATCTTTGCCATGCTGTCTTTTTTTCTAAGCAAAATATTTATTTTTAAAAATTTAAAAAAAATCTTAACAGAACCAAAATCAAAGGTCTTTTTTCGCTTTGGACTCATAAACTAAAAATATAAAAAACCTTTTGGTGTTGTTAATGTGAGCTGGGTTTTTAGCAGAGTTTATGTCTCGTTTACTTTTTTTTTAAAATTCCCTTTTTTTTCTGTGGGGTTGGTGTTGAGAAAAACTTTTCACCGCTTTCTTTGAAGATCAAATTTTTCTTTTATAGTCATCAAAATCGGCCGTAAAGACTAAATTTTCATCCCTGTGTTTGAGCGTAGTGCTTTTTTAAATCAGCTTGAAGGAAATAAATTTGCTGTTATTAGTTGAACCATGGCTGTGTGTTTTGGGGTTTAGTTTTTAAATTTTTTTCAGCAGACCCACAGCTAAAGAAAACAGCCCAGAGCTAAAGCAAACCCCCTAGGGTAAAATGCGGGGGGCACCCAGCCCCTTGCTAAAAAGGCCTAAAATTGTTTGGATAGGCTTATGTCGTGCTCCAGTTTTAACATAGGTAAACAGATTAAAGCAGCGAAAACCTTTGTTTGGTTTTTCGTATTTTGAAAGGCCCTTTCTTAGTTTTTGCTGCATTTGTGTATGTTTGGTTTTAAATTTAAGGTTTTTTTTTTCAGGGCTTTCTTAACAGCAGAATTGCCCGCTTCTCTTCTCTGACATCTCCCGGGGCTGAGGCACATTTGGTTTAACCCCGAAAAGACATGTTTTTATAAAATGAAAAATATTTAGTATAATAATATTTTAATTGTTTTTCTGGGAAAATTCGCTGCGTCATATAAAAAAAAACAAATGTACATTAAACGGTTTATCGGTTCTTCTTCTTTACAATTTTTAAAATTTATTACGTCTTACGTTTTTCCCCCTTCCTACAAAACATTTTCCTTGTTGACCTTAGGTAATCCCTAAACCCATTTTGTTTTTAAATAAACATCGAGTTAAAAATGTGAAGATGCAAAACTTTAGACACTAGGTTTTCTTTTGGTTTCTCCCCTCCCCCCAAACAAATTTTTTTATTTCGTCAAATGTGATAAAGGGCAAACCCCCTAGCGTAGATTTGGTTAGGACTGCCGCAATTTTAATTGCACTTTGTTATTTTGGATTAAAAACTTTTCATTGCTCTTTTGAACGGTTTTTCATCTTCACACCAATAAAAAACCCTTTTAAGCGATCTTGCTGCGACGCTAAAACTAAAATTCCATATAGTGTCTGCCCCGCTTCTAGGTATGTTGTTTGAGAATCACTCTTTCGTAAAATATTTGGTAATTTTGTCTGATATTTTTGTTCAAACAGCCTTTCTAAGTGAAAGGGGGTTGTACAAGTAAACTCAACGAGATGTCAGAAATGCGTCTTTGTTCGGTGTTGATGATCTGATAAAAGGTTTGTTTCATTAAAAGTTAGTTATATGAAATCTGTCTTTTAATGCTCCCTTTAAAGTTGGTGCTGCGTTTTAACAACTCAAATTTTAAGGGAATGGAAAAAAAAAGTTTTCCCTACGCAAAATTTACGCTAAGCCTTTTTGCTGCTTTTAGCACCGAGGGGTTCGGGGCCTATTCTAAGCTTTAGTGCTTTTCATTTTCAATTCCTTTAAACGCAAAGATCAGCCCTTTGTCCCGGGTTTGCCTAGTCAGAATAGGGTTTAAAAAAATGTCTGATTTGTAAAGAAAATTTTCTTGCCCCTCAGTTTTTAGAAATTTTCTTAAAAGTTGCCCGCCCCAGATTTGCACAACTGTCCCGTTTGGGTCTGTTTTTGAATCGGCGCTATTTTTAAAGTAAAAACGCGCAGAGCCGGCACAATCATTTATCCGCTCCCAGGCTGGAAAAAATTTTACAGTAAGAATTTTATCTGTCAAAAGTAGATGGGTTATTTGGAACAGTAATATTCCCCTTATTTCCCTTCCGCCAAAGGGGGTCTTTCGTTTTTATCGGGTCAAAGAAAGAGCATGTACTTGTTTGGCATTTTTATGAAACAAAATAAAAATTAATTATTTAAAAACTGGCAGGTTTGAAAGGGGAAGAAGTTATGATGTTTTTGATCGTGGAGACGAAGAGTGAAATGATCCCCTTTTACGAAAGCCCAAAGTCTCAATGCAGGTGAATTAACGAAAGCGGTCGGAGCTTTTACAAAAGTTTGGTTAAAAAACCTCCCGAATTTTGACCAAAAGATTTTGAATTAAAAAATGGTCATTTTTTCTGTAAAAAAAAGATCAAGGGCAATTGTTGGCTTACAACTAAACCGACCCTTTAAAGTTTTTTTCCGTGGGTTCAAATTTGAAATAGACTCGTGTGAAAAAAACAAAAAAGCCTTGGCATTGTGACCAAAAATTAAAGGGGGGAAAAGGGAGTTGTAAACTTAAAAAACCCTACAAGAAATCCCCACAAATTTAAACCAAAAAGAAAAATGGAACTTAAAGAATTTTTAAATCAATCAGAGGCGAATTAAATCCAAAGAAGCAGAAACCGTTTTTTAGAAGAAACAGCCCTTAAAACAATTAATGATTTTTCCCTTGCCCTTGCGAGAAAATAACGGCCCTTTTCGTACTTTTAAAAACCCGAGGCGAATTAAAAAACAAATTTGCAAAAATAGGTGAACTAGAGGCTATAAAAAAAAGAAAAAGAAAAACCGTTGAGGCGAGACGCAAATTTTTGGACTGTTTTTAAAAAAAGAATAACCAAAAAACTAAAGATCTTGAACAAAAAAGTCAGCAAAACTAGAGTGCTGTCTATAACCCCAAAACAATTACGAACTAAAATGAGCAGAATAAGAGAAACTATCCAAAGAATTTTTTAGAAGACACGACACTAGCAGAAAAGAATACGAACATGTTTTTGGAGCAAGGAGTACATTAGTAAAGCGTTATAACGCCCTTGGATTTTCAATAAGTACACTGGTGTTGGCTATTACGGGGGGGTGGTCAAAGTCCAGTGCCTCCTCGCCTACCCGATAAATCAAGGGAAAAAAAAAGCTTGTTTATCTTGCGAAATTTTTTAAAAAAAATTTGTGGGTAAGCCCTGGCGCTTTACCCGGAATTTGGGGGTTTTTTTCAGCTGGCTTTTGCTACTGGCAAAATAGTTGGGTTTATGGCCCCCAGCATTTATGGTCATTTTTTTCTAAAAATTGGGTTATTTTTAGTAAGATAAAGACCCAAATAATCCTAGGCCCGTTAATCCCGAACAAACGTTCTTTTCATATTATGGTCATGCGAAAAAGGTCCCGAGCTTTGTGAGTCTTCAAGATTTTGGGGGTTTGGACTTTGGGGAAATTGATGACTTAATTTGGGTGTTTGTTTATGTTGTAAATTCGGCTCAGAATTTTTGGTTTTTTCCCCAAACCCTTTGTCATTGCCGCTATAAGAAAATTTTATTATTTTGTTTTTTATTATTCCCACCCGGGTCTGAGGTCAGAAGGCACATGATAAACCCCTGCCAACAGCAAAGTTACTTTCGATTTGCGTATGGTAAAAAATTTTGGTATCTTTTAAACTTTAAGGTAAATCAAATGTAGAATTTAAAGGCGTCCCCTAAAATTTTTAAGATTGTTTTTGTGCGTCAAAGCGAGAAGGTCAGTTATGCTTGTCTTTCCCGTGCTTGCGCCCTAGAAAAAACCCCAAAGTAATACGAAAGAGTGTTTATTGTTTTTCCCCCCCTAGTTAGGCCTTAGAAGGTCTAAGATAAATGTTGTCCCTGTTTTTTTTTGTTTGCTGTAGGGACCAGGCTGAAAGTTTTGCCGAAAAAAAGTTTTTAAAGGAGGATGCCCGTCTTGTTATCTTTTGTGCTTTTTCCCCCAAAATAAAAGGTCGCCTAGGCCTGATTATGATCCCAAATTTTGTCTAAAGCCTGTCTTTAAAGTTAATATTGAATTTGTTACAGATCCCTTTAAAGCCTTCATGTTATTTGTTGCTGAATGGATTAAACGGTTGTCATTTTGGGAATGGCGCTTGCAGTTCAGTCAAAATACGTTGAAGGTGTAAAAAAATGAAATCTGTAAATGACCCCACCCAAAGGATCATGGTGATTTAAATGATCAGCATACGCCCCTCCACACCCGTTGTTTCGCAAAACACAGAAGTTTAATGGGTTTTTTTAAAAAATGCATCGGATGACTAAACCCCGCTTTCTTATTTTTGGGGTTTTCAATAGGGGGGTTAAGATTTTTCTGCTTAAGGGTACTCACCCTTTTTATGAAAAAAGGCGTCTGGGTCACAGCATGTCAAGGATCAGTTGCTTTTTTTAAGATGTAGTGTGGCCCAAAAGAATATTTTTACAGTTATTTGAACGCCCTTTATTTTATTTCGTTCAAAAAAGTTTGTAACAATAACAACTCAAGAAGCCCTTGTTTTTGAAATGCTATTGATAACAATTGCGGGGCCAAAACGGTCGCGTCCCGAAAATTTTTTCAAAATTTATGGTTTAATATAAATGAAACCAAAAATAATAAAACGATTCTAAAAATTTAAAAAGCAGGAGACAAAGTTGCCCGTTAACCATATGTGGTTATTCGGGTTTTCTCGCTAAAAGAGCAATGAGTAACTTTGACATTACTCCAACTTAACAAAGCAAAACTAAAAATAGGGTTTTCATTCAAAATGAAAAAGAAGTATACATTACCTTTTTGATGTAGATGCTAAAAGTTAGGGTTTGCAGTGAAATATAGATTTAGAGTTACCAGACAAAATATTTGAGGGGAAAAACCCCCATCTTTCTTTTCATTCATTACTCTATGTTCATTTGGATGAGTGAGCACTGATGAAAACTTTTTTTGATGGAAGGCCCTAATGTTTAAGAGCTCTCCCTCAGGGAAGGCATATTGCGATTAGAAAAATTAAAAACCCTAATTTACAGTTTAAAAGATTAGTTTGTGGGGGGTTGGATCATTTAAATAAAAAAACAAAGACAAAACAGGGAAAATCGTGAAAGTGAAACCGCACATTGTTTTGGGAAAAAAAATAATCGCTATAAAAATAATGTGCGTGGGCCAGAAAAACCAGGAGTTAAAAGTCCTGTGAGGTGTTAAACCCTTGAAATTAAAAGGGGCCTTGCGATTGGGACTTTGAAAAGAAGGTGAGATAGGCACTTTGTATGGTTTTGAGTAACCCAAGATGGTGATTAAAAACGCAAAAAGGTTGACGACAAAAAAAGGTTTCCCAACTAGAAAACTACGCAATTAGAAGCAAATAATGTTTGGGCCCGTATGAAAAAAAAAATAGTTCGAAACCTGACCTCAAATGGCATTAGAACCATATTTAGAATGGGAAAAAAAATTTTAATTCATAACCCATTACATTTTTTGACGCCAAAAAAGTTTCAGAAAAACAATTTAATCTGGCCCTTTCTGTAAATCTTTTACCCGGCGATATGTCGAAAGAAATTTTAAAAAAACGCCCTTGGGAAAAAAAAGTACATCCCACAGAAAAGAAAAGTTTAAAAAACTTCTACAAAATTTCGTTCTTTCAAGCAGAAAAAATTTGGAGACACGTTTACAATGAATTTTTAAATTTTTTCTTTAAAAGATGTGGAGGGGATGGGTTGTGGGGGTAGTGTGACCTTATAAAAAAAATTTTTATTAGCTGGCAAAAATTGACGTTTTTAAAGTCTTAACGTTGTTGTCGTGTTCTTCACAATGGCGAGGTATTAAGTCATAACAACAAGCAACAAAATCCTGGTTTACTTAAATAGAAAAACAATTTACAGGACTAATTGGATTTAAACTTACACATTTAGGCCCCATAGGGTTTTATTTACTGAACAAATTTTTAGGAGAGTATGATAAAAATAATAACTGAATTGATTAAACTCTGTTTAAACTTGGGCAGTTAAAATTTTTTACAAAAAAAACCCCATTGTCATTTATTTGGGGCGATGGTTGTGGAAAAAAAAATATTTATCCTCGACCTGTTCAAACAGTTTTTCGTTTTAAATTTTTAAAATATTGTGGGGTTTTTTGCCAAAAAACTTAAATGGAACAAAGCATATCATAATAGAAGGGTTTTTATGGACAGATGATGACATTTAAAATTTTGTTAAACCCAGCAATAAAAATGGTGAGGTTTTTGAACGTTTTTGATGTTTGAAGGAAAGCAAAACATATTTATTTAGAGACTGTTCGGGAAGGGAAAAAGGCTAGTTTAAAAAAAGAAACATTTGCGAAAAGGGTTTCGTGGAAGACATGCTGGATAAGTGTGTGGATTTTATGCCCGAAAAAATAACTCGGTTTTAAAAAACTTTAGGAACAGTTAAAGACGTGTTTTTTTACATGAAAAAACAAAGATATTTGAAAATGTTTGCGGGGGAAAAAGATGTAAATTTAAATGCCAGGAAAAACACAAGATTAAGCAAAAACTGAAATCTAAAAAGTTTAGTAAATTAGTATTGAAAACGGATAACCCTACGCAGTACGTTTGTTTGTAGATAATCGTTATTTTTTAGTTATTGAAGTCTTACTTGTCAGAGAACAGGGAAAGGGGCATTCTGGGTTACTTTCGCCCGAAACTGGGTGAGGGCGGAAGTGGCCCAGAATGCCCCTTTCCCTGTTCTCTGTTGTTGTTTTTTTTAGAGAGATATTTTGGGGGGATACAATCATTTCGTAAATCTTGGAAGGCAGGGCAGCACAGCAAAAAAATGTTGTTCATCCTGTTTGGCATTCTTACACAACGGACGCATAATAGCATCTTCATCAACATTAGTATACCGATTCTTCTGTGCGAGTATATTGGCTATTCCAAATCTCATTCTTGCCATATAGTTCTTCAAATGTCTGTCAATGTCAAGCAAAAGATGCGCTTCACAATTTCTAGATGATTTAAATGTTCTATAGAAAGCATATCTGTCACTGTTTTGAACGTGTTCCTCCCATTTTTGCCATCGGTTATCAATCGGCCTTTGACGTAGTTCTTTTAAAAAGATATTGACATTTTCCACACCTTGATTGACCCAGACGAACCCGAACCCATTTTGATGCGAAAAATCTCGAATGTCGGACGCCCAATTTTTCTTACCTTTTAATTCTAAACTAAGCAACATTTTTTACGCCTTTTATGGTAATCTTTTCTCATCCATACGCAGAATTTTCAACCAGTAACTAATACGTCGCAAGTAGGAGTTGATGTACATAGCATATCGACCTGTATCCCCATGTACAAAATCATTTGGCGTTTTAGGTCTCACTCCCAAGAATCTTTTCAAAGGAAACATTCGTGGATGCTCTTGCCACGAAGAGAGAGAGAGAGAGAGAGAGAGAGAGAGAGAGAGAGAGAGAGAGAGAGAGAGAGAGAGAGGTGGTTGTTTTGATGAGGAATGAATAATTAAAGACATGTTATCTGATCCAGTTTCTCTTGCCGTCTTTTCGCCCGCCGCTGCGATCATTTGGTGAGATAGATTTTTTTTCTTCTTTAATCAGTGTCGTCGATGTACGACGAGATGTTTCGGCAGCGATCAGCGTGACATATCCACTGAAGTTCAGGCTCCTGGGGGACATTCCGTTTCGCTTTTTCAACGTTTCATCCCTTGCCCCGTGTCGCCCTTCCGCATATCACCCTTTCCGTTTTTTTGATGATAAGGAAGACTTCCGTAATGTCATTCCTCCCTCTCACTCTCGATCGGATCATTGATGTACGTATTCGTAGTATTCGCATTTTATTTCGTCAGTTGTAAAATCAGTGATTCAGACGATTACACACACTTCCACGCACACGCGCGCGCGCGCACACACACACGCACGCACGCACGCACGCACGCACACACACACACACATACACACTCACGCGCGCACACACACACACGCACGCACGCACGCACGCACGCACGCACGCACGCACGCACGCACGCACGCACGCACGCACACACACACACACACACACACACACACACACACACACACGTTTGAACCAATGGAAAATAAAATCAATATATAGTAAACTGTACATGTGCGTAAATTTAGTATGCGTTGTTCTCCATCCTCATGGGGTTTTCAGTGAATTTCATGATCATCTTTCAGTGGAGTTAGTATTCTGTAACATACATTACCTTTATTGTATAACTAACATCCAGATCTGTGTAGTAGCGTGATTTGCGGCATTCAGCAACACGTTTTCAGTGTTTATTCACTCTGTGAATCTGACGGGTGCCATATTTGTAACCATTTAACAAAACAGCTATTAAGGAACTGCCGTATTGATGAAAACGTGCTTCAAACTGAAACGAAAAAAGAAAGTAAGTGACATACTGTCAAAAACGTACTTCAAAGTTAAAAACAAACAAACAGACAGGACAACTAAGTCTTGTGTGCCATGAAATAAGGGTTATCAACTTTGACTGTAACTCATCTCGAGCTTTGGGTGGAAAAAAAATCGATTTGAGGAAACAGCTATTTGCCGGGAGTGGGGAGGGTGGGGGGTCAAAAAGACACGATTGCTTCTTGACGAAAGAAGGGGACTTTTGTTTTTAATAGAGAGAACAAAACGGAACCTACCCTGTTCCCTGACACGACATACTTCATGCACAAACCGACATTTTCCGCGGAACGAAGGACGTGCGGAGTGTAAAACACCTCACGTAGTCAGTTGGATTAGAGAGCGATTGGCTGTGCACGACTTAAGTTGTCTGTGCTGACGGACAACGTCCGTGGATGACCATGTGATTAGTATGAATGTACCAAAAACCTCCGTGGACGTCCGTGTGGTTAGTATGAATATACCGAAAACGCCAATGGACATCCCTGTGGTTAGTGTGAACGTACCCTACGGGGAAGACACACCAAATTGGATTGGAGAAGAACTGATAGCACAGATGATAGATGGTCGAAAAAGAATTTCCCCCTCCCCCTTCTGTTCTCTTTCCCATGTTAAATCAGTGCCTTTCTTTTCTTCTCTTAAAATTGGCATCGCCAGTGCATTAAAAAAAATGTAAGATATACAAAGTAAAGCTATTGTCTCCAGAGGAGAAAAGGAGTCGTTGGTACAATTGAAAGAGAACTGAAGGAACGGGTGTTTAATTTGTGAGTGATCGAAGACTTACTAGTTCACTTGTGTGCTTGGGCTGCACAAACTTACTTACTCTGTCTGTCTGTCTGTCTGCCTGTCTCCTCTCTCTCTCTCTCTCTCTCTCTCTCTCTCTCTCTCTCTCTCTCCTCTCTCTCTCTCTCTCTTGTTTAAAAACAGACAGTAGTAAAAATCTGATAGTAGATGTCTTTTACAGACTATTTTTAACAAGAGGGTCCCGAAGTAGAAGTCTGAGAACACTTGACAGGACACAGAAAATATGGTTGTGGGAGTGATTGATGACTTTCATATTGCACGTCTGTTCCTTAAGTTGTCTTCCAACTCCATCCGTCCTTCCCTCCCTCCATCCCTCCCTCCTTCCCTCCCCCCCCCCTTTTCTTCTCTCCCTCTGTCTCTCTCTCTCTCTCTCTCTTGACCGACCGAACCACCCGACCCACCAACCTACCAAACGACCGACACAATATCTGACATGAAATCTTCATCGTGTGGGATTGTCACAGCTTGTTTGTCACACTGTCCCATGTTAAATTTCCTTTCGAGTCTCACTGTGCCATGTGTCTCTTGTTGGCTGTGGTGGTGATGGTGGAGAATTGTTGTCACAATGAAAAATGTCACCACAAGCAGTATAGCTGTTGCCGGTTCTGTCAACACTGTACATTAGGCTAGGTGGCGTCGGCAAAAACAAATCAAATAGAGAAAAACCTTCACTTGCCTCTTCCTCTACTGATTATTTCTGTGAACCTCAGCTCTGCGCCTGTCCCTGTTTACCTGTGACGAGCATTTCCGTCAACACGCAGCACTGTGGCTTTTGGTTTGCGTCGCGAGGGGCTGGTCGGTATTCGTAGTCAAACGTAGAATCATATCTGTTTGTTTTCCTCTGCCCTCAATTTTAAATGACGACAGTGTCATCTCCTGTAGCGCAGCATTGAGAGTCACTTTCTTAGTAAATGGAGACCTCCAACAGGCATATTGGGCGATCTACAGCAATGCCGGTTGAAATTTATCAGAGCAGCTAAAGCAACATCTTGCTGGTAGCCAGTAAAGTGGTATGGAAGACTGTGGTGAACAGTTCCATGACATGATCTGTGAACATGACAGGCCATCAGTTACAACCGCCCAAAACAAAAATGAGGAAGAGTTTGCAACTGAGGACGACCATGATTTAGAGTGCAGAGATGATCCAGAAGAGATGACCAGTCAACCGCAGCATGCTCATTCTGACAATGTTACAATCGGTGACATGCTGGCGTATTTGCGGGAAAGGACCAGGAGGGTTGACAGCTTTTATTATATTCTACGGGAGAAGACGTGAAAGCGGCTTCTGGCGACACCAAAGCTGTCAATGACGGATATGATAATGATTGTAGATAGACGTGTTGATATGTTAACAGTCACATTTAGATTAGTATCGGTGTACGGTGGTAGTTTTTGATGTCTTCCGTGGTCTGGTTTCCTCATCACGATGTTGTATTCTGACCTGTATTATTGTGGTTATTCTTTGATAGATACGCTATGATCAAATACCATCCCACTGAGTCCTCCCCCTTGAGAATGAGCTTTGTAAGCTTACTTCAATTAATCGTTCGTTCGTTCGTTCGTTCGTTCGTTCGTTCGATTCATTCATTCATCATCATTCATTCATTCATTCATTCATTCATTCATTCATTCATTCATTCATTCATTCATTCATTCATTCATTCATTCATTCATTCATTCTTCTCTCTCTCTCTCTCTCTCTCTCTCTCTCTCTCTCTCCCCTCCCCCCCCCCCCCCCCCCCTCTCTCTCTCTCTCTCTCTCTCTCTCTCTCTCTCTCTCTCCTAGTGAAGGCATGTATGGCCGTCTTCTTTCTAATCTCAGTGCAGGTGGTGACCAGACAGTCAACACATGGGAGATAATGAAATCGACAAATAGTTTGAAAAGAAGAGGGTCGGCATGTCCCAGTTTTACGTATCTATAGTGGCAGAGATGGATAGAGATAGGGGAAAAATCCCGACAATGTGAACCCCTCCTACTATTACTCCCACCCTCTTTCCTGTCTCAGCCAGATGCGATTTTTTCCCCAAAGTGTTCCTCTTAATAATATCATAAGGTGCCTGTCGTGCGTGTAGCTGTGCTTCATGAAGTGGAATCGTTCGTTGGATTGGATTTTTACAACTTGAAACCCCCCTGTCCTACCGTACCAGGAGCTAATGAGCGCCTGATTTATTGAAAGGTGGAAGGAGAAGGATGGGCTGCTTCTTCCGTAATGCCATGTCACAAAGATGGTAAAGCTCGCACCATTCTTTCCCGCTGCGGTCATTAGGCCATGGGGCTTCTGCCTTTCATTAGTATTGCTATGTCTTCTTTTTCCCCCGGTTGTAATGGGTTCATCGATAACGAGTTGCCATTGTACTGTTTATGTGAGAGACAGCAAGAGTGGAGGGCTCCCCGTGCCAGAAATGGTGCTTTTGTAATATAGTGTATTAGTGAGGGGTAGAGAGAGAAACGAGGACTCCGCACATGGCGCCTTTGTAACATTGTGTGTTAGTGACAAGTATAGAGAGAAAGGAGAACTTCCTCCCTCCTCCACTTGACATGTCGCCTTTGTAACTGTGTATGTAAGTGTGGGGCAGATATAGAAAGGGGGGCTTCCCACAAGTAAGATTGTATGTTAATGAGGGGTAGAGAGAGAAAAAAGAATTCCATAAATTGCGCCTTTGTAACATTATGTGTTTGTGAGGAGAAAGAAAGGAGGGCTCCCAACCTGGCGCCTTTGTGACATTGTATGTTAGTGTCATGCTCACCGGGAAGAGAGAGAGAGAGAGAGAGAGAGAGAGAGAGAGAGAGAGAGAGAGAGAGAGAGAGAGAGAGAGGTTTTTCCCATTTTGAGCACTTTGAACCGGTTTTGAAAATTCACTTTTACAGAGTGCTGGCTCCTCAGTGGCCAGCTGGGTTTCTTTTTTCTTTTTTTCTTCTTCTGGGATCATTTTGTTTTTAAAATAGTGATTTGTACTCTTGGGAAGGAAGAGACTGCCTGTCACTTTGGCGGAAACAGTAGAGAGAGAGAGAGAGAGAGAGAGAGGAGAGAGAGAGAGGAGAGAGAGAGAGAAGAGAGAGAGAGAGAGAGAGAGAGAGAGGGAGGGAGGGAGGGAGGGAGAGTCAAGGAAAAGGAGAGGGAACTTAGCTAAATGGAGAAGAAGAGGACAAAGAAGTGTAACCTAGCGTAGAGAGAGAGCTGAACTATTTGTTGCCTCATATATTATTGATCCCAGGGGCGAGCTGCTTGTACATGGGAGATGTTCCTAGGACGTAGCCATTCGCAGCCCTAGAGATCATTTGGAATATCTGCTATCGAGAGCATTTTGATTTGGAAATTTGATGTGATTTCTTTTTTCCCGTTGGAAAATTTAAAGAGATTTGGGGGTTGTGAACCCCAAATAATTTGTTATTTATAAAAGGCAAACTGGACGTCTGTATGACCTAAAAGATAAGATTGTGAAATGGGTGTATGGATCGAGGTCAGTGTGACTTAGATAATAATTTTTTTTTGCGAAGTACTGTATACAAGTTTCATCTTGTTGAAGACTATATTGGCAAACGAAAGAAAAGAGGAAATATTGAAAACTACTTGCGCCAAAAGAAGCGAGGCGCGAATGGAAAGAAAAAGAAAAAATATTACCGGGGGAGAAATTTAAAAGTGTATTCTGATTAGCAGTCACAAGGTTGCGTGTCGCGACAGTGGTGACCCCGACTTCCTACGTGGGGTCGAGTGAATGTGTGTCATAGGGCCTAGTAGGGAAGATTTCATTGCCTCCGCTCTATAGATATTCCAAGTGAGATTTGTTTTTGTTCCCCCTCCTCTGTTTAGTATGTTTTAGGTATGCCTGGTTCCTTCCTCTTAATTTTGATTATTTTCTTTGATTATTCATTTGATCGCTTGATTGATTTTGCCTTGTCCCCTTTTGCTTATTTGAATTTGATCAGTCAGCTTTCTTCTCATTTCTTCAGCCCCGAGACTCGTAGGAAGGGGATGTAAGAGTTGGAGAGAGTTGTCTCTTCCCTTCGTACTATTTAGTTTTCCTCCTAGGTTTCCTTCTTCCCCACGTCTGCCCCCTGCGTTCTTTTGTTTCGTAGACCTGGTCGTTAGGTAGGCTCCCCGTCTCCAGTATATGGATGGTAGCAGCCACTGGGGTTCTACCTGAGGGTGTCTTTTACCTTTCCTTTTGTCTAGGCGCTATCTTGGGTCTTTACCCTTTACCTCCCTTGGTCTCTTTCTTTCCTTTCAAAGCTTCTCCCTACCTTCTCCACTGTAGGCGCCTATCTAGTTGTACATATTCAGTTTCATATTTTTCTCAGGGTATTTACTGGAAAGTGTGTGTGCCCCCCCCCCCCCCCCCCCACCCCTTTTTTTTTTTTTGACGTTTGTCTTTTTCGTTGCCTTAATTTTTCTTTACATGTGGCTATGCGATGATATGAATGTGAACTTGTTTGATTGATTTAGCTTTTCTGCTGCATTTTTCGCTTTTGCCGCAAAGATGTCCGTTTGTTTCCTTTTTCTTAAAATGTATTGGCTTGAAGTAGTATGTCGATGGTATGAGCTGTACTCAGCTACTTATATTGTTGCTTTCGCCTCTCATTTTGCTGCTTGTTTGCCGCTGAATCGTTTAGTACTTTGATTATACTTATTTCCTTCACCGTGGTAAATACTGGACATGGTGCCTTTCAAACATTGCATCATAGTCAGGGAGATAGAGAGACAGGAGGAGGATTTCCCTACACTGATCGATTTCGTTTTCCACTTCTGCTCTTTGAGTGAACTAAACTCTCTCTCTCTATCACTATGTTTCTTTCTCTGTTTTGGTTCCCCACCACACTCACCTTATAGTTTTATTTTTACTATCTTTCTGTTTATTTATGTATTATTTATTTATTTATTTATTTATTACATTGTATATTAATTTTCTGATCCCGTGTACCAAGTGTGAAAAGTTTAGAGTAACGGATCAATCTTTCCCATTTTGTTAAGTCGTCATTCTCTCCCTTTCTCTATCCGTCTCTGTCTCTGTCTGTCCTCTCTCTCCCCTCTCTCTCTCTCTCTCTCTCTCTCTCTCTCTCTCTCTCCTCTCTCTCCTCTCTCTCTTCTCTTCCTCCTCTGTCTCTTCCTCCCTTCCTCTGTCTTCTGTCCTCTCTCTCTCTCTCTCTCTCTCTCTCTCTCTCTCTCTCTCTTCTCAGATATAACTCTCTCTCTCTCCCCTCTCTCGCTCTCTTTATTTATCCCCTCCCCTTCCCCCCTGAACTCTTATCCCCCTCTCCCGCCTTTTCTTATCCCTACTACTATCCCCCTTCTCTCTGTCTGTCTGTCTCTCTCTCTCTGTCTGTCTGTCTCTCTCTCTCTCTCTCTCTGATGAAAAGGCCCTGTGTGGTCGTCTGGACTGTAATTAAACTGAAACGGAAGCTGTGAAGATTTATCTTTCTTCCCCTTTTCCTTGCGTGGTTCCTTCCCTTTTCTTCCTGTTTTCTTCTCTGACTTCTATATTTCGTCTTAGTTTCCTTCCTGCTTCCTTCCAGCCGTTCTCTCTCTCTCTCTCTCTCTCTCTCTCTCTCTCTCTCTCTCCTCTCTCTCTCTCTCTCTCTCTTTCTTTTCTTTTTATGTGTTCTCTCCCGTCCCTTTTATTTTTTTTTCTTTTGCCCCCCCCCCCCCTCCTTTTTAAAAAAAAAAAATTGTGTGTGTGTGATTTTGTGTGTGTGTGTGTGTGTGTGTGTGTGTGTGTGTGTGTGTGTGGTGTGTTGTGTTACCGATGTTCCCATAGCCTTCTGATTGATGTTTTCTCCCCGAACATTGTATATTGGCGGCAGTTGTATTAGTATAGTTTTCTGTCTTTTTTGTTTGATATCCAGCTCAGTAAAATAGTACGAAAAACGCCCCTTTTGTTTTTCACGACAACCCACCCCGCTGGTCACCCTGAATGGTATGATTAATACTGCCTGCATATGCACCAACGTGACAGACTGAATATTGTGTGTCCAGTTCAAGTCACCAAAGGCGTGTGCCGGTCCACCATGTGAGGGAAGATTACTGGTCAGATGGATTCGTAATCTGTTTTGGTATGTCTTCATCGGGATTATCTAGTGTCTTGGGAGACAGTTGAGAGCAAAATTGCCGACCGTTGGTCGTGCCGATCAGGACGTGACTATTGTTCGTGTTTTGAAACAAAAAGCGTTGCTGAACACAATTCCAAATATTTCCTTTTTCCCACTCTAGGCCTTTAACACGACATTTATAGTGTTATCATCCAAAATGCAATGGTTTCTAAGTTGAAAGAAGCCGAATCAGAAACTACATTGCGTCTCCTTCGTCTTTGTTATTCGTCTCTGTTTCGCTTTCTGTAGAAATATCAATCTCTACATCGGGCTGCGTGATTGTCGAATAGTGTAAACATCTTTGCGATTGATCTGACGAGCATGCAAATTGACATGTTGCTCTTGACACATGTTTCTTGACAAAATGACGACTGTTTTCGCTGACACGGATTCAGGTATGAATGTGATCAAACGGAGTATTCAGGAGTTCAAAACGCACGACAATAAAGAGCGGTAATTGCAGGCATGACATCCAAGCTGATACGCGTTCAGCTTGCACTCTTACAATATTGGCTGGGTTATGGGACGTAATTTTGCCCTGTGGGTTGGGCATAGAATAGACCCACTGCCCTGCCATGCATGTCGTAAGAGGCGACTAAGGCAGGACCACCTCGCCCCGAGGATAAAGGGTTTGCGTAGGGCTAACAACCCTGCCTGTAAAAAAGACGAGTTACAGAAGCATTGACGACAATGAACCAAAGCATTCCCCTGGGCAATGAAGGGTCTCCCCCCCGGGGATTATGACGCAGTCAGTGAAGCCGAAAGGAAAATGCAAGGCCGACCCCCTTCTAAACCCGGAAAAACGAAAGACCCCCAAGGGAACTCGGCAGGTTTGAAAAAAAAAAAAAAACCCCTCCAAGTTCCCGGGAGGAGGATGAAAAATAAAATGGAGTGCAAACTGAGTAAAACAAGGGGGCTACATCGGGACAGCTGAGACTTTTTTGGGAGAACAGCTGCTGTACTCAGGACACAAAAGGGGGAGGGACCCCCCACATGAGGGCGGGGCCCCTGTGCGGCCCCGGGGCAAAGGGGGGCATCATGGGAGGGGAACCCTTAACCCCCGCTCATCACCCAAGGGGTTTACCCGAAGAAGAAAACATCAGCTGAACATCATCCAGTGCTATGCTCCCCAAAATGATGGGGAAAAAAGAAAGATGATTTTTACCAGCAACTACAGACAGTGATAGACAAAAGAGGAGCAAAGGGACTAACCCATATGAGGGAGATTTTAACCCCAAAGATGGGAAGGACAACACAGGCTACGGGATCAGGGGGGACACGGGGAGGGGACAGATAAACGAGAAGGTGAGCGTTTTGCAGCCCTTGGGGCCCCTAAACCCAGCTGGTGTTAGGAAGCATTTTCCCCCACAAAAGCGCATCCAAAAGGGCCCACATGGGATCCCCAAAACCATGCAAAAAAAACCAGTTTGCCCACTCGCATTACCGCAAATTCAGGGATCTGGGGGATGTACGATGATAGAGGTCTGAGTGTCATAGACCCCCCCCTTTTTTTTTAACAACATAGACTTCCCCTCAAGAGTTTCCCAACCCAAAACAGTAAAAGGTACAATTGGGACTGCTGGGGGAAAGGGGAACACAAGCAGCTTCCCAACGCCTTTAACATTTCCACCGCTAAAAGAGCCTTAGAAGACATGAGACGGACATCGAGCACAGCGGAACACTGCAAGAAGCTTGCATGACAATGTGAAGAGCCCTTTGGGCAAAAGAAGGCCCAAACAAAGAAGGATCTTCCGCACCTCACAAGTTGAAAAGGAGAGAGAAAAAAGTACACTGAACACAGCGAAAAAGAGCGCTAGGGAAAAGGACAAAAAGGCCCCAAAGCAGCAAAGGGGAAAAGTAAAAAAGAGCACAAAAAGGGACAAGGGCATTTTGACGCCTGGCCCCAACGAGGCAGCACCCGGAAGGGGAAAATTAAAGGCCTGTCCCTGGTGACCAAGAACTGAGGGGTAATTTCCCAGCAAAAGACAAGCCAGTAAAGGACAAAAGGGAAAAACCCACGACAACAAAACCGAGGAAAAAGCTGAAACGATGGGCAGAACACTTCAGGAGCTGCTGACCCCCCCGCCCTACGCACCCCCAGAAAACACCCTGCAGAGACAACCCCTCCATCGCGTGCCCAACCCTCAAAGGCAGAGATAAAGAAGGCCCATCAGATCTAAAAAAGGGGAAGGTGGGGCCCGGACGAGATACAGCAGAAGCCATCAAAGCAAATAAGGCTGTAAACATGCTATACGCCTTTCAGCAAGATCGGGGAGAAGGAGGAGGGTCCCGGCTCAGGGGGAAAGAAGGAATCGTCATAAAGTCCCGAAGAAGGGACCCAGGGACCTCAGCAACTCGGGGGTCATGCTCCGTCAACGCCGGGAAGGTTTCTAAAGGGTTCTACTGGGGAAAGAAAGGGCCGTCGACCCCAAAACCCGAGACCAGCAGGCGGCTTCCGGCGAAAGATCATGTGCGACCCGATGCCGCCTGCGCATCATCGGGAGCAGTCGCTGGGTGGAATCCCCCCTTTCCTCAACTTCATAGATTATGAGAAGGCTTTTGCGGTGGCAGGAAAATGCTGTGGGAAATGTGAGGGATTCGGGTCCCCGAGAAGATATTCCCCATCCGGTTTCACTACCCCGGAATGAACTGCGATTGCCCACGCCGGCCCCCTGTCCAAAGTTTCAAAGGGAAGACCCGGGGTTCGGGAGGGGTGCCCGTCGCCCTTCCCCTTCCCCCTTTGGGCTTTTACGGATCATGAGACCATAAAAAGGCAAAACAACGGTATCAGTGGACACTCTGGACGCGCTCGATGACCTTGACTTTGCTGTGACCTGGGCGCTTCCGTCACCGCCCAGCCAGATCGGGCAAGACCCCCGCTTGGGGACCCATACCGGGGAAAGGGGTCAAGTTTAAAAAGGGAAAAGACCCAGTGTGAAAATCAACCCCTGCCAAAACACCCTCACGCGATGGGGAGCCCATCAGGGGGGTGGGGTCTTTCGTCACTGGGGGGGCGTGGGTTTACCAAAAGGGGGCCGGGCCCAGAGTCACAGCCCAAAACGGCAGGCAAGAGCAGCTTTTGTCTCTCAAGAACATTGGGGTCTGGAGGAATCAGCATAAGAACCAAACCCGCATCTTTAACTCCAAAGTGAAATCGTTTGCTCTACGGGTGGAGACGTGGCGAACAACACAGACGGCAAAAAAATTCAACATTCTTTTAACACCGTTGGGGCATCTAAAAAAATCCGATGGCAGGCAAGGTCCGAAACGAAACTTTGGGAGGCGTGGGGAAGGAACATGGCCAAGCAGAACTGCGAAGGAAGTGGGGCTGGATCGGACACACCCTCAGGAAGCCAGCATCCAGCACCACACGCCAAGCCCTGACCTGGAACCCGCAGGGAAAGAGAAAGAGAGGCCGGCCTACGCAAACAGCTGGAGACGAGACACTGAGGCGGAGTTGAAACAACAAGGGACCAACTGGACTGGAATGACCAGAACAGCCCAGAACAGAGTGCGATGGCGAAGAGTCGTTGATGGCCTATGCTCCACCGGGAGCGACGGGCATAAAATGAAAAAATGATATGGGACGTAATTAAGTACAGAATTTCCGTCAAGCATGTGCGAGTGTAAAAGTGGTTGACAACTCAGGACCAAAACATATAAAGCCGTGGTAGTGATGCAAGTACAGGGTAATTTAAGCTTGGAGTATGTGCTTATGTTGCAGTGATTGACAAGTCAGGACCATTACATAAATGGCGATGGTAATACTAATTATTAGTACAAGTAAGGGGTAACCTAGTTATGGAAGATGTACGTGTTTGGAAGTGATGGACAATTCAGGACCATACGTATTTAACGATGGTAGTGTTATAAGTACAGGATATTCCAAGTATGGAACATGGGCATGTGTGACAGTGATTGCAAAGTCAGGACCAAGGCGTATACACAAGTGGTAGAGATACAAGTTCAGGGTATTATAGATATGGGATATGTGCAGTTGTGACAGCGACTGACAAGTTAGGACCAGTTCGTGTATAGCGGTGGCAATGATACAGAATATTTTTGGATTCGAGCATGTGTGGTGTGTGTGTGGTGTGTGTGTGTGTGTGTGTGTGTGTGACAGTGACGGACAACACATACATAGCGATAGTAGTGATATTGTATTCAGGGTGTCTTAAGTTTGGAGAATACGCTTGTGCGGGCACAGATATTCGTGTCAGTGTTGAAGATTTTGTTGGTGATGGCTGCGTCTGAACGTCGCTTGACCATCCCTGCCCAGACCTCACTGAGATCAAGTACGAGAGAACAGGCAGAGGCACATATCATCCTGGAAGCGAGGGAGGAGAGAGAGAGAGAGAGAGAGAGACGCAGGTGTTTATTCAAAATGGCAATAGCCCCCTAAAAGCGGGTACATTAATAGCAAACCGCGCAATTCATTAAGACAAACTCATTTAACAAGCTTAACACATCCATACTATCTTTACGCGTGATTGAGAGAGAAGAGAGAGAGAGAGAGAGAGAGAGAGAGAGAGAGAGAAGAGAGAGAGAGAGAGAGAGAGAGAGAGAGAGGACGCAGGTGTTTATTCAAAATGGCAATAGCCCATTAAAAGCGGGTACATTAATAACAAACCGCGCAATTCATTAAGACAAACTCATTTAACAAGCTTAACACATCTTTTACTATCTTTACGCGTGATTGAGAGAGAGAGAGAGAGAAGAGAGAGAGAGAGAGAGAGAGAGAGAGAGAGAGAGAGAGAGAGAGAGAGAGAGAGAGAGAGAGAGGAGAGAGAAAAAGCTTTCCTATCCCTGAATAAGCAACCACACGATCACGGTTATTTGAGGTTTAAGGAAAATCCCCAGCAATCGTGATTGCGCTAAGCCTTTTAAAAGCTTTTTTTTGGTCGGGTGAGGAATAAATGAGAGAAGGCATCACGATTGTAGAGTTTGCACCGAGAGGACGAATGAACAGGATTAGGCCGTTAGAGAACATCATTAAAAAATAAAGGGGGGGGGGGGGGGGGGGGTGATTAACTAACTTCAGTCCACAAACACAGAAGAGAAGGGGCAAAAAGTTTCGATCTGATGGCTGGCAACAGACCAGACACACAAAAGAAGGCAGGACACACAGCAATTCCTTTCCGCTGCTGCCTTCCCGTTTTTGTGTGGAATGAATCGGACGTATGCTGAAGGTGTTCATGTGGAGCACGCTGCCAGTCACTTAGACTGTTGAATGAAGGTCTGCTGTTAGTGACGGCTGACAGCCTCTATCCTGTGTTGGCCAGTCTGTTCTGTGACCGCAGTCACCCACTTCGTATTTTTCTTTGGTCAGTCGCTCGCTGGCAGCCGTTCTGTTTTTGACATATCGATGTATTACAGTCATTATTATTATATAGATCCAGTGTTCGTAAAATTTGTTCCAGCGAATACGGTGGCCATTTTTGTCTTTCCTAGCCTCTGACGTTTCTACAGTAGTATATCTTATTTTGACCTCATTGATTCTCACTTTTTCTGTGCATAGACTACCTGCAATCTTCCCTTCTTTGGTCGAATACTTTCTTTGTCACAAGGAGTTCCCCCTCCCCTCCCCACCTCCCCTTAAGGCCTCTATTCTGAGAAGAGGGCGTGGCCAAGTCCATAAACACCTTTGTATGTCTGTGTGTCTGTCTCTCCCTCACACTCCACACACACACACACACACACACACACACACACACACACACACACACACACACACACACACGAGTTTCCCAATTTCATTCCACTGACTTCTCTCCCTCCCTCCTCTATTCTCGTCTGCCAGCCCCCATCCCCGATAGACAGACGCGCGCGCGCGCGCACGCACGCACGCACGCACACAACACACACTTACACACACCGTCTTTCTCACACAGACACACTCGCACGAACGGTTACACATACGCGTACACGCACGCACGTACCCCTCACAGACGCATGCGCTCACGTACGAAGAGAGAGAGAGAGAGAGGAGAGAGAGAGAGTGAGAGAGAGAAGAGAGAGAGAGAGGAGGAGAGAGAGAAGGCGTGGAGTGTGAGAGGCAGTGGTTCACCATTGATAGAATAACCTGGTTTTGCTGGGGACCCAGACCTGCTGATCGATATTTTGTTTGCTGCACCACCAAACAGGAGGGGATTGGATTATCCCGTCTCACTTCATCAGCTTCCCCACCTTCGCCCTTACCTTCTCCACCCCTCTTTCTTCTCCCTTTTCTCTGTCCCTTCCTTGCCGTGTCCCACCTCGATTCCCTCCGTCCTCGTCCCCTCCGCATCCGCCTGTCCCCCTCCCCTCCTTACTTTACCCCTTGTTGTGAAGTGTTGATAGAAGGCGTGTGTGTGTGTGTGTGCGTGCGTGCCTCTGCGCGCGCGCGCGCGCGCGCGCGCGCGCGTGTGTGTGTGTGTGTGTAGGGGGGGGGGGGGGGGGGGGGGTGGCAGGCAGAAGGAGAGTGGCGGGGGGGAGGGAGAGAAGACAGAGGAAATGAGACTGGAAACATCACCCTGCCAAATTGGAAGGCACGACGGGCGTCTGACCGAAATCTCCTGACTTTGTTTCATTCTTTCCTGCTGTCTTCCGTCGTCTTTATTTCCTTCGTTCCTGCCTTCGTTGTTTCTTGCTGTGTTTCGTTGCTTTTTTTTATATATTTTTTTTTTACGTTCTTTGATTGTATTCTTTTTATTATTTTCTCTGGTTGTTTTGTTGTCTTCGTCTTCTTCCTCCTCTTCTTCTGCTTGTCCTGTTTTGCGTATCCCTTTCTCTTGTATTATCACTGAGAAATAGAAGATGGCATACATATTTCAGAAGAAAATTGTTGCTCTTAATTGAGAAGAAAATATCAACGTTATATACTTTGTGGCGATTTAGATGCTAGAACAGAGAGAGAACAACCAATATCTGAAAATATGAAAAAAATATTTGAACCATTTGATGATTTGGATTTGAAGAGACTTTTTCCAGATGTTCCAAAGTTGAAACCGCAAACGAGTTTGGTTAATCACTGTTACATTTTTGCTTCATGAATGGGTAAATAATAGGAAATGCATGTAGTGCATGAGATCCATAAGATGTATTTTTTCTTTTCACCTAACGGACGTAGTGTTATCGACTACTTTCTTGTGTTTGGGGAACTGAAATAAGTCGTGATCTATGTATTGGGGACAGTTGTATTCTTGACATTGTTTGACATTCAGACAGAAGAGACTAATGTGCAGAAGACGGGAAACTGTAAAAACAACAAGTGGAAAATGTGCATACTTTTGCAATCAAGAAATTTCTAAATGTATGTTTCGCTCTTTGAATAAAAGGTGTGATGGAAATCAGACAGGTATCCTTTGTTCATTGAAAACTATGTTGAATGTGTTAGGTACTGGTTGAAGCTGATTCGACTATCTGAAACATGTTTATGAGTAATGGGAGCTCCTCACTTTGATAGGATACGTCGGTGTAATAGAGTTCCACTTCCCCAACCTTCTTCCTTGTTCCTCCCTGTCAGCATGTTTTTGTTATTACTGTTGATTTTCTGATGGACTTTGGCAGGAACGCTTTTTTTTTTAAAATTTGTTTTGTGTTTTTGTTTTTGCCTTTGAGTCTGTAATGCAACATTAAGTGCTGAACGCCGGAACGGACTTGAGTTGGTCACGATTTCTATTGCGTAGGGGAATGAAATGCGACGTTCTCAATCTATCAGGATGGTGCGCATGTCTGAAATGGAGGGAAAAGGGGAACTATGCAGAAAAGACGATGGACAAGTTTATTGGAAGTGGATTTGTTACTAGCTCTTCATAGTGTGCATTTTAGCAAGACTCATCTCTCTCTTCTCTCTCTCTCTCTCTCTCTCTCTCTCTCTCTCTCGCTCTTCTCTCTCTTCTCTTCTCTCTCTCTCTCTCTCTGTGCACGCGCCGTATATTGACATTCTCCCTTATTGTCTTCTCCACTGTTGCACATATGTCGGACTCGGTGAGTGTTTAACAACTCTTGTGTACCTGAGACACCCAGATGGTAAAGTCAGTCTGATGTCGCATTCACGGCCGATAGGGTGAGCAGTTCACCTTTGCCTCTACCGAGTTCTCCGCATTTCCCTCGGTTGGTCGTCCTCGTTGACCGTATACCAGACATCTTCGATGGCGGGCCCGCGTTGAACAACCGGACATAGCACTCGTTCGACAGGGAGGCGCGCACGCGCGCTTTTGTGTGAATGCGCACGCACATCTGTGTGTGTTTGTGTGCGCACGTGTCTACACGCACTGTTCCTATGTGCTCTGTTGGTGGAGTCACAATGGGTCCCTGCGAGTGTTGTTGGTCTGGCAAAGTCTGTGGCTATCTCCCCATCTGTTCACATTTCCTATGATATGTTATCCCTGCTGTCATCATTGAAGCAGAACTCGCAGGCACAGTTAAAGAGGGAACGGCCGGAGATAGTCATTGACGTAAGTCTTGTATGACCTCTGTCAGGCCCATGAGGAATCCATATAATCGCCCTCACTAGTCCCTATTGAAAACAAGCGTATGGACGGAATTCCGCGGCCTTCATGCCCCACTCTTGTCATAACCTCAGTTGCCATTTCCTATGCTGCTGTCCATCCAGATCTGTGGTTAGTTTATGTCTAAGTCATTGCTGTCGGCAGGTTCAAAGGATGTCGTTCAATGAACTCACCACCAGAGGTAGATGCTCGTATGCAAAAAATCTGCGACTATGCATTTATTGTTAATTTAAGAGGGCCTGTTGAGCGGTGTACTGATAGTGTTGAACCAGCACCAGTGTAAACCGCCACATTCTCTCAGCAGGGCTGGGTGTTTCCTTGTTGGGCTGCCTCGTGAACACGTGAAATTTATTGCTTCCTGTGGAGAGGCAGTGGCAAGACTGTGCCGGCACAACCTGGATGTGGCTGCGTGTTGGCCAGCGGGAATGAGCGCCATGGGAATAATAGCTGTTAGAAAAAGCGAAAGACAGCGCTGCTGGAGAAACCGAAAGATGAGAAAGTGAAAACAGTGGTGATTGATGGCCGTTGCCAGAGAACAGAATGGATCCTCGGCGTTTTATTGTGTTAAGGGACAGACTGCGTCCTGCTTCTGCCCCAGACACTCCAGCTTCCAGGACTGGCCATATGTCAGGGGAGAAGAATGATGGCAGAATAAAAACCATAATACGTCTGCCAAAATGAAGCAGCCTCTCTTTGCCTGGTTCTTCATTCTGTGCATTGGCACAGGAAGGCTAGGAATTGCTCTCTCTCTCTCTCTCTCTCTCTCTCTCTCTCTCCTCTCTCTCTCTCTCTCTCTCTCTCTCTCTCTCTCTCTCTCTGCACTGACTGTTGGCCAGCTGATGGTCAGTTGTCTTGCACACGTATACTGGTAGCTCTGAAGCACGCATGTTTCTTGGGGAATAGAGACGGAATCGGACACGGGCATGAGACAATGGAGCAGTGAAATATCTTGTCTGCGTCAGTGGAAGCCTGATGGATGATGATTGTAGACAGGAAAAAGAACGGCGTTTTCCCTGTGTTAGGGTCCAGCGGGTTCCTGCTCTTCCCGCCCTCCTCTACCATGGCTGCACACAAGTCTGAGAAATCTAATCCCAGGCGAGCAAAACGGATTGATGGCTCCTTGTGCACAAAACAGCTCTGTATTATTGGCTTCATGGTCAGACTTTTCTGTGGGCAGGGAGACTCTCTCTCTCTCTCTCTTCTCTCTCTCTCTCTCCTCTTCCTCTCTCTCTCTCTCTTCTCTCTGTCTCTCTCTCTCTCTCTCTCTCTCTCTCTCTCTCTCTCTCTCTCTCTCTCTCTCTCTCTCTTGTGTCCCCCCTCCTACACTTTCTTTTCTTATCCCCACCCGTCTCTATTTCTTTCATTAATTTTCTTCTTACCCTTTTGTCTCTTCCCTTTTGTCCCCCACCCCCTTTTTCCCCCATTCCTTCTGCCTTCTTTCGCTATCCCTCCGCCACACTCCCACACTCCTCCCTCTCTCTCTCTCTCTCTCTCGTTCCTGAGGCAATGCAAGGTGATTCTCTGTCTGTCTGTCTGTCTCTCTCTCTGTTTCTCTCTCTCTCGTTCCTGAGGCAATGCAAGGTGATTCTCTCTGTCTCTCTCTCTCTCTCTCTCTCTCTCTCTCTCTCTCTCTCTCTCTCTCTCTCTCTCTCCTTCCCTCTCTCTCTCTCTCGTTCCTGGAAGAATGCAAGGTGATTCTCTCTCTCTCTCTCTCTCTCTCGCTCTCTCTCTCTCTCTCTCTCTCTCTCTCTCCTCTCTCTCTCTCTCTCTCTCTCTCTCGTTCCTGAGGCAATGCAAGGTGACTCTCTCTCTCTCTCCCTCCCTCTCTCTCTCTCTCTCCTCTCTCTCTCTCTCTCTCTCTCTCTCTCTCTCTCTCTATATATATATATATATATATATATATATATATATATCGTTCCAGGGGCAATACAAGGTGATGTATGCAGTCCTGTTTTATGTTCTATGTTCACTAACGAAGTGGCCATCGAGGCTGTCAACAATGGCCTTTATGGTGGTAGATTTCCGAAGATGTGTGAGAATTATTTATTCTATAGTTAGCAGAAGACTTTGTTTTGGCTTCAGAAAATAGATTGGTTTGCAACTGAATAATGTGTCCAGAGTTGCCTTCGTGTTAGAGTTGAAAACGACTATCATTAAAAGGATATTATGATGTTTGTAAAACTATTTGATGGATAAGTACAGCCTGTTTTGAGAAGAAAAAAATACACCTAAAGGTGTGGGCGGGACCCAGAGAAATACTGCCCTCAAATGTCGAACAAACCAGCTAGGAGAAATGCTGCACCACCCTTGGAAGCCTGTGCTGTGTTCACATAGGGCGGAGGTACGCACAGGGCATTCCATTAAGACTTCAACGGACATAACTGCTCCCTGGCAGATGCCATTGTGTAGTGGTAACTGGATTTGACACATAGAATAATATTAATAATGAATACTTATATAGCGCCTATTCTCGGCTAGAGACCAAGCTCTAAGCGCTTTACAATCCACACTCGTTTACACAACAGGCTGCCTACCTGGGTAGTGCCGGCTGAAGAGCAGCCAGCTGACGCTTCATTCAGTCGTTTCCCGTGTCATCCAGTCAGTATCGTTCAATATCGATCACTCATTTCCTTACTTTCTTCATTCTTTCCATTTCTCACGCAGGGTGCATGCTATGTGTAACGTGTCATCCATACCAACGGCCAAAGTGGCCTACTCTTCCGAAAGTTGGTGATGGGATTTTACGTGTGTGCAAGATGTTATGCGTGCGTTCACACAGGGAACCTCGGTTTATAGTCTCATTCGAAGGACTGTATGGGAAATGGAGTCAGAACAAATGTTAACTCCGAGGGAAAACCCTCCCTGTACCGAAACGCCCCGGCGGAGGTTCGAACCCGCAACCCAGGATCACCAAGATTACGAGTCCGGCGCTCTACCAACTGAGCTTCCCGTGGGTGTACCAGCTCATATTTCATGACTGCAGAACCCACCGGCAAAAAACGCCACCATCAAGCAACTGCCGCGTGCATCCCGCAGCCTCACTCGCTGATCCGCTGACATGTGAAGACAGTATAACTCCAGACTCGGCCAAGTTTTCGCGATGTCTTAACGTGCTACAAGTTCACAGTCTGCTGTTGTCAACAGGACTTTCCCTGCGGTCAGTGAGTCTTTCCTCACTGTCACTGGACCTTTCCCAGAGTCGGCCAAAAGACAGACAAGAAAAAATACACCTTAAGGTGCGGGCGGGCCCAAAGAAGTACTGTCCTCAAATGCCGAATGCCAAATGTGTGAGAAAAAGATGGAACGTTTTGAATAATAATCTCCTTTAGTCGTTAAAAAAAATGCATAAAAACAGCCTGTTTTGATATATGGGACTAAAAATTGGAGGGAGGGGTTGATGATTCGGTTTTTTTTTTTTTTTTTCAATTGTGAGGCTGTGCACTTATTTGCTGTAAAGAAGTTTCTGGGCTTGAACAGTCGTATTTCTAATGATGTGGTGTGTGGGGAGAGAAGAAGAATCCACTGTATATTTGTTCAGCCGCTAGATGTGAGATACAAGTGGAAACGTTTATACATGGATCGTCGTAGACTGTCCCGTAAATCATATGAAATGTTTGAATTGCATGTAAAGGGGAACAAACGAACTGGCTTTCAAATGTACGTCCATTTTTGTGTAAGCACGGATATGAGGATGTTTGGTTTGCTCAGGGTGTTGGAAATCAGAATCAGTTCTTCAAGTTGGAAGGTCAGCCGTCATTTTTGACTATTATTGACCTGTCCGTCTTTTACTACGAAGGTAAAACGTTTGAAATTAGAGAAATGCTGACGCCGTACTTGCTGTTCCCGATTAATGATTCGTTTCTTACATTCACGAGAATATGAACGAGTGTGCATGTTGGCCTTCAATAGAGTCGCTGTACTTAAGAAAATCTGAAAGTCTGATCTCTCTCTCTCTCTCTCTCTCTCTCTCTCTCTCTCTCTCTCTCTCTCTCTCTCTCTCTCTCTCTTTCACTGTCTCTGTCTCTCTCTTTGTTTCTTGGGGAATATGTGCGAGTGATCAGCTTGTGCGTTTGTGTGCACTCTTGGATTGCCTTCTTCAGTGCACTGTACTGGTTGTTCAGGTCAACAGACTACTGTGTGACAAGTGCTGTGGTGATTCCGTACTTCATATCCCGGCTAGTGTTTAACACCCTAATTGGCAATTCTTCTGCACATACTGGTGTTAAAAAAGAAAAAGAAAAAGTGAAGATCAACTTGTGTGCGTTTGTAGTTTACACTTGGATTTCCTTCTTCCTTCTTAAGTGCACTGTGATTACTGATCGTTCTTCTCAACTGACTGCAGTGTGTTTGCGGTGTACACTTGGAATTCCTTCTTTTTTCTTCTTCAGTGCACTGTGCTTTCTGATCGTCCAGCTCATCAGACTGCAGTGTGTGATTAATGTGTGAATGGTGCAGTGGTGATTTCTCACATTTCTCTTGGACCGGATTATTTGTTCTCCAGAA
>CM031612.1:45643512-45676512 GCA_018398815.1 Conus ventricosus | reverse complement strand
ACAGAGGAACATAATTTGTAAAGTGAAGGTCTGATCTGTACATAGAGGAAACAGTTAGTCTCTGCGTAGAGGAAAACAGTAGGTCTACACATAGAGAAAATGATAGGTCTGTACATGGAGAAAACGATGGGACTGTACCTGGAAAAAAACGATAGGTCTGTACATGAAAAAAGTCTACGTGAAAAAAAAACCCCGATAGGTCTGTACTTGAAGTGGTAGGTCTGTACATGGAGAAAGCAGTTAAGTCTGTACGTAGAGAAAAACAGGTTTGTAACTGGAGAAAACGGTAGGTCTGTATATGTAGAAAACGGTTAGGTCTGTACATCGGGTAAACGATAGGTCTGTATATGTTGAAAACGGTTATGTCTGTACATCGAGAAAACGGTAGGTCTGTTCATAAAAAAAACCCCAGGTAGGTTTGTACATGGAGAACACGGTAGGTTTGTACAAGGAGAAAACAGTGGATCTGTACACAGAAAAACCAGCTGGTCTATACATAGAGAAAAACTGTAGGTCTGTACATAGAGAAAAAACCGTAGGTCTGTCATAGAGGAAAAAACCGTAGGTCTGTACATAGAGAAAAACTGTAGGTCTGTACATAGAGAAAAACTGTAGGTCTGTACATAGAGAGAAAACCGTAGGTCTGTACATAGAGAGAAAAAACTGTAGGTCTGTACATAGAGAAAACTGTAGGTCTGTACATAGAGAAAAAACCGTAGGTCTGTACATAGAGAAAAAACCGTAGGTCTGTACATAGAGAAAAAAACCGTAGGTCTGTACATAGAGAAAAACCGTAGGTCTGTACATAGAGAAAAAAGCCGTAGGTCTGTACATAGAGAAAAACCGTAGGTCTGTACATAGAGAAAAAACCGTAGGTCTGTACATAGAGAAAAAAGCCGTAGGTCTGTACATAGAGAAAACATTACGTCTGTGCATGGAGAAAACGATAGGTCTGTACATGAGAAAACAGTAGCTCTGTAGCTGTACATGGAGAACACAGTAGGTCTGTACATGGAGAAAACAGTAGCTCTGTAGCTGTAAATGGAGAAAACAGTAGGTCTGTAGCTGTACATGGAGAAAACAGTAGGTCTGTACATGGAGAAAACAGTAGCTCTGTAGCTGTACATGGAGAAACAGTAGGTCTGTACATGGAGAAAACAGTAGCTCTGTAGCTGTACATGGAGAACACAGTAGGTCTGTACATGGAGAAAACAGTAGCTCTGTAGCTGTACATGGAGAAAACAGTAGGTCTGTACATGGAGAAAACAGTAGCTCTGTAGCTGTACATGGAGAAAACAGTAGGTCTGTACATACAGAAAACAGTAGCTCTGTAGCTGTAAATGGAGAAAACAGTAGGTCTGTACATGGAGAAAACAGTAGGTCTATACATATAGAAAACGGTTTGCTCTGTAGCTGTACATGGAGAAAACAGTAGGTCTGTACATGGAGAAAACAGTAGGCCTATACGTATAGAAAACGGTAGCTCTGTAGCTGTACATGGGGGAAAACAGTAGGTCTGTACATGGAAGAAAGCAGTAGGTCTGTACATGGAGAAAACAGTAGGTCTGTGCATATAGAAAACAGTAGTTCTGTAGCTGTACATGGAGAAAACAGTAGGTGTGTACATGGAGAAAACAGTAGGTCTGTACATTAAGAAAGGAGTAGGTCTGTAGCTGTACATGGAGAAAACAGTAGGTCTGTACATGGAGAAAACAGTAGGTCTGTACATTAAGAAAGGAGTAGGTCTGTACAGAGACAAAACGGTAGGTCCGTACATAGGGAAAACAATGGGCCTATATGGAGAGGACGATAGGCCTGTACACAGAGGAAACGGTAGGTCTGTAAAACAGAGAAAACGGTAGGGTCTGTACACAGAGAAAACTTTAGGTCTGTACATAGGGAAAACGGAAGATCTGTACATAGATAAAACGGTAGGTTTGTACATAGGGGAAACAGTAGGTCTGTATATAGAGGACATGATAGATCTGTTCGTTGACAAAAATCGTGGAGAAAAACAATAGGTCTGTACAAAGAGGAAACTGTAGCTGTGTACATGAAGAAACAATACATTTGAATGCAGAGGAGAATGGTAGGTCTGTACATACAGAACACGCGGAGAAGGTATTGGTTTTACTAATTTCTTGTATTTTCTGTGTCTATAGAGGATGAAAATAAGTTCACTGACTGTCAGTTTGCTTCATTTTTTTTGTTTCATGCAGCGTTTTCTCTGCATTCCTTCCAACCCTTTGCCCCCCCCCCCCCTCTCCGCCCCCTCCACACACACACACACACACACACACACACACGCACACACACACACACACACACACACACACACACACACACACACACTCCCGCCTCCTTTCACTCTCTGGTTTCCCCGCCTTCTCTCTCTCTCTCTCTCTCTCTCTCTCTCTCTCTCTCTCTCTCTCTCTCTCTCTCTCTCTCTCTCTCATTTCTCGGTGGTGACTAACACCTCCCAAGATCTCTTTGAGAAAGCTTAAGGTGGTTGTTTCTAAGGAAGGTACAGAAGAAAAAGCGAACAGTTCGGTAACTCTGTGTCCATCTTCAGTGTGGTAGTGGTTATTGCAGCAGAAATGGGTCGTTCAAGAGTGATGGGGAATCCCGGAATAGATCTTTTGATGTTCCGACAAATTGCAGCACTAGTGGGCTAGTGGAAATGCCAAGGATATCGCCGTTCTACGTGAAGAAAATGTTAGGTGTGTGTATATGCAGGTGATCGGTTTGAAATCGACCCGTGGATTCTGTGTCATTATCTGACCGATCGGCAGCGAAATTAAAGAGAATGCATTTGTGTGTCCATGTTTGTATTTCAACCCCCTGCCCCTTACCTCTGCACACCATCTCCTCTCTCTGTCTTTCCCTTTTTCTCTCCCGCCCCTTCCTCCAGGCCACTCAACCACATTGTCTGACTGTCATCTCTCTCTGTCTCTCTCACTCACGTGCACCACACACACACACACACACACACACACACACACACACACACACACACACACACACACACACACACACTAGCACGCACGCACGCACGCGCGCGCACACACTCACACACACACACACACACACACACACACACACTCACTCACTCACTCTCTCATAGAAATACGCCGCGCGCGCATACACGCACACACACGCGCGCACTCACTTACTCACGCACGCGCACACACACACGCGCTCGCGCGTTTACACACACACACACACACACACACACACACACACACACACACACACACACACACACACACACACACATAATTATGTCAGTGAAAGCGGTTGTCGGCTTTTGAATTGGGCACTGGGTGGTTGTTGCCAGAGAACTAATGACAGTTACCTTGGTGTATGTGTTGGGCGACCTCTGAATTGGCGCTGGTCGTCACTGGCATCCTCCAGCACTAGAGGGGCCGTGCGCATGGTGGATAGACACATCCTGATTGGGGGAGGGGGGGGGGGACCTGGCTTCCTCTTCCTCCAGGCCACTCAACCACATTGTCTGTCTGTCATCTGTGTGTGTGTGTGTCTCTCTCTCTCTGGTTCTGTCTCTGTCACCCGAGTGACAGAAGCTTATCTGCTTCATTGGCTCTGTGGGGTCTCTGTCAGACATGCTGCTGTGAACACAGAAAGCGAAGATGACGGGGTGGGGGTGAATCTGAATCTTTGTGTCTCCATCTTGCTCTGTTTGTCTGTCTGGAAATATGAAACGAGGAATGATGGACGACTTTCATTTTCCATGTCAGTATTGTCATCTGTCTGTCTGTCTGTCTGTCGTCTGTCTGTCTGTCTGTCTCTCTCTCTCTCTCTCTCTCTCTCTCTCTCTCTCTCTCTCTTCTCTCTCTCTACACACACACACACACACACACACACACACACACACACACACACACACACACACACACACGTACACACGTACACGTACGCACACACTGCCACTTACCAAGTACAACTTACAATATCTTGTTTCAGCAGTTGCTACATGACGTATTGATTTGGATTTCTTTTCTTTTTTCCGGGGGGGGGGGGGGGGGGATGTGTGTGTGTGAGAGAGGTGATGTCCCCTTCAATTAGGTGCCTTGATCTATGTTTGATTAGATATCTTTATATGTGTTCACTTGTGTTCTTACCGCTGCCAATGTTCCCAGTCTCCTACCTTTCCCTGCCCCACCCTGACCATCACGATCTTGCCGAGGTCTGTTCATTCCCTTCTTTGGTGGAGGTTATGCCTCGCTCCTTGCTGCCCAGCTGTCCTCAGTGTGGGAGAGGACGCGTGATGTTTCCTGGAGAGACAAAAACAGCACCAGACGACAGTCTTTCAGAATCCCTTCAGCAGTCCGTTGCGTCAAAGATCTTATGGGCGGTTGTGACGTGGTGAGCTTTCTTGCGTCGGCGCCTCCTTTCCCATCCAGTCCCCTTCCCCACCTCAGCTGTAAAGCCCAAAAGATCGTCAAGGCTGCGGACATGTTGGAGAACAGTACGAGACAAGCAGAGAAAATGATGGATGCCCGTCGCTGCATGATGTTCGTTTTCTTCATTTGGCCCTGTTGGTTGCTGTCGCTGCCCTGATCTGGGACAACAAGGGAGGCAGAAGTTGAATCTATATAGTCCCCCCCTCCCCTCTCTCTCTCTCTCTCTCTCTCTCTCTCTCTCTCTCTCTCTCTCTCTCTCTCTCTCTCTCTCTAAAACAAAGTAGTTGAGAGAACATGTCCGGTTACCTTGACAACCCGGACACCTGTTGGCTATTACAAACATTGCGTGACATACTCCGGCAAGTCCTGTGCTAACCAGGTATCAGACAATACAGCACGGAGAGAGAGGATGGGACGTAATTTGTATGTATGTGCCCTGACCTATCACAAGCAATCCAGTCTGTCAATACAGCACCGCATTTGAACGCTATGGTGCCTTCTGTATTCCTTTTCTGACTGGGGAAACGGTATTGGTTCTGTACTTTCTTGTGTCTTTTTGTGGATTGTTACTGTTTCTTGTTCCCCCTAGATCTCAGACGTTTAACGTGTTTCTGCCAATGCTCTGGATGTCTTTGTGATGTTGTGGACTTCACCGATAACCCACTGTCTTGAACTGGAGGCTTTTGTGTGTTGTCTTTTGACTTGCCACCATTAAGTAACTGTTGACTCAAGGGAAAACTGTAACGATAAGGCTTGGACTGTTTGCACAATACGTGTTCTTTCTTGGCCCGTTTATTTCAATGATTCGAGGGTCAGGTTTGTTCTATGGTTTTGTTGTTTTTACCTTATCTGTGCGTGCTGTTTTTCATTGAATTAAATTAGTTGTTAGTCCGTATCATCTTACAAGATAATCCTTCTCTCCAGATTCTTTTTCTCAGTATTAATCGTTCACTTTTACTCATCTAAGAGGTCTTGTTCAAATGGCCACAGTGAATATTGTAACAGGTGCAGTGGAACACACACACACACACACACACACACACACATTGCCTGCTTCTCCCATATACCTTGCCTCTTTAATGAAATTACTCCCACTCTGTTCGTTCTGGCTCCTTGTCCACAGCCACAGCCTGGCTTGTCCCGCCGAAGCACCGATACTGGCAATTCGCAGGGAGCAGTCAGTATCAGGCCAGGAGACAGCCCACCAGAGGAGTCACTGCACTGCTGCCTTGTCACTTCGGTGGTGTGTTCAGTGGTGCCTAACGCCTGTTTTGATCCAACAGATTCAGGATACCACTTACTAACCCCTTGCTGATGACTATCATTGCTTAGTCGCGGATCCAGTGTGAGTCAGCGTTCCCTGCAGAGGGTGCCGCCGCGTCAGTCCAACGACAGTCCCATGAACTTGCTAACGCTGGTGACCTCCACACGATGTCACCAAAGATGTAGATCGCGTGGAGAGGAAACAGAAACTGAAGTCCCCATGAGAGCAGGGCATGAAGAGCTATAGAATTTGATTTTTTTATGCTTGTCGATGAGGATGATAAAGATGATGCTGTGGAATTCCATTTCGGTCTGAGACTGCATGGCAGAGCAGTATTCTACGTTCAGTTTCCTAATATATCCCGGTGTCATTCAGGCTGAGGGATACAGACATCTACAGTGTTGGTCAGGAAATTTCATAACACTCTCAGAGACATCATTTGTTTAGAGCATGAAACGCGACTGAGTGGTTCCAGTCTTCTTTCGAGAGTCATAGCCAACTCAACGCTGAGTGGGAGCCAGTCGGGGCAGGAAAATCCCACAAACGATTAGCTCCGTTGGGAATCTAACCCTCAATCTCCCAGTTGGGAATCCGCGATGCCTGTTCAAATGTCATTTATGTGACATACTATGGGATGTGTTTGCTACAAAATGACCATCCATCTGCTTGGACTCGGTGACAGGTGCTTGCTTCCCAAAATACAGATGAGATATTCGGAAGTCCTGTCTGCAACGTTTTTCATCATGATGCTACTCAGCATGGCCACACTGGACTTGCATTACAAACACATAATGGAGTAGTAAGTCGATGTGTTTTGAAGAAGAACTGATTTGGAATCCACGAACACTGAATGCATCTGGGTTGAGTTAAAGTATTCAATGCCGTATCTCTTACTGGCTGGTGAACAGAAATTCTGTTTCAGCTTGTATCTTACTTGTCGGATTCGTACACAGTGATGGATGAAATCAGTTATAATCGAAGACAATTTATTGTGTAACTTTAATTTGTTCAACCCCCTAGCAGCTTTGGCGATCAATTACTACGTTGTTTGGCTTGCACAAACTTGTCCGCTATGCTACAAGTCATCCCCATGTCGTCTGTTCCGTTTGATCACATTTACCAGAACAACAAACCTTTATTAGATAAAGGGAGTGTATTTATTCGTGAGGAATTCTCTCTCTCTCTCTCTCTCTCTCTCTCTCTCTCTCTCTCTCTCTCTCTCTCTCTCTCTCTCTCTCTCTCCCTCCCTCTCCTGTTTCTGTCTCTCTCTCTCTCTCTCTCTCTCTCTCTCTCTTCTCTCTCTCTCTCTCTCTCTCTCTCTCTCTTCTCTCCCTCCCTCCTTCTCTTCTCTCTCTCTCTCTCTCTCTCTCTCTCTCTTCTCTCTCTCTCTCTCTCTCTCTCTCTCTCTCTCTCTCTCTCTCTCTCTCTGGAATATTAGAGGGAGGATGTGTGTGGGATAGGAGGAGAGATCGGTACATATTGGTAGACAGATAATGAGAAAAGATTTCCCGTGTCACCTCGAGCCTGTAAGTCAGCGTTGATGTCTGCGTGGAAGATTGTGATGGATGATAAAGGGAAGGATTGTGATGGATGATAAAGGGAAGGATTGTGATGGATGATAAAGGGAAGGATTGTGATGATGGATGATAAAGGGAATGACTGTGATGGATGATAAAGGGAAGGATTGTGATGATGGATGATAAAGGGAAGGATTGTGATGATGGATGATAAAGGGAATGACTGTGATGGATGATAAAGGGAAGGATTGTGATGATGGATGATAAAGGAAGGATTGTGATGGATGAAAAAGGGAAGGATTGTGATGATGGATGATAAAGGAAGTATTGTGACGGATGATAAAGGGAAGGATTGTGATGATGGATGATAAAGGAAGGATTGTGATGGATGAAAAAGGGAAGGATTGTGATGATGGATGATAAAGGTAAGGATTGTGATGATGGATGATAAAGGAAGGATTGTGATGGATGATAAGGGAAGGATTGTGATGGATGATAAAGGGAAGGATTGTGATGATATATGATGAAGGGAAGGATTGTGGTGGATGATAAAGGGAAGGATTGTGATGGATGATAAAGGGAAGGATTGTGATGATGGATGATAAAGGAAGGATTGTGATGATGGATGATAAAGGGAAGGATTGTGATGATGATAAAGGGAAGGAATGTGATGATGGATGATAAAGGGAAGGATTGTGATGGATGATAAAGGGAAGGATTGTGATGGATGATAAAGGGAAGGATTGTGATGATGGATGATAAAGGGAAGGATTGTGATGATGGATGATAAAGGGAAGGATTGTGATGGATGATAAAGGGAAGGATTGTGATGATGGATGATAAAGGGAAGGATTGTGATGATGGATGATAAAGGGAAGGATTGTGATGGATGATAAAGGGAAGGATTGTGATGGATGATAAAGGGAAGGATTGTGATGATGGATGATAAAGGGAAGGATTGTGATGATGGATGATAAAGGGAAGGATTGTGATGGATGATAAAGGAAAGGATTGTGATGATGGATGATAAAGGGAAGGATTGTGATGGATGATAAAGGGAAGGATTGTGATGATGGATGATAAAGGGAATGATTGTGATGATGGATGATAAAGGGAAGGATTGTGATGGATGATAAAGGGAAGGATTGTGATGGATGATAAAGGGAAGGATTGTGATGGATGATAAAGGGAAGGATTGTGGTGATGGATGATAAAGGGAAGGATTGTGATGATGGATGATAAAGGGAAGGATTGTGATGGATGATAAAGGGAAGGATTGTGATGATAAAGGGAAGGATTGTGATGGATGATAAAGGGAAGGATTGTGATGATGGATGATAAACGGAAGGATTGTGATGGATGATAAACGGAAGGATTGTGATGATGGATGATAAAGGGAAGGATTGTGATTGTGATGATGGATGATAAAGGGAAGGATTGTGATGGATGATAAAGGGAAGGATTGTGATGGATGATGAAGGGAAGGATTGTGATGATGGATGATAAGGGAAGGATTGTGATGGATGATGAAGGGAAGGATTGTGATGATGGATGATAAAGAAAAGGATTGTGATGGATGTTAAAGGGAAGGATTGGGATGGATGATAAAGGGAAGGATTGTGATGATGGATGATAAAGGGAAGGATTGTGATCATGGATGATAAAGGGAAGGATTGTGATGGATGATAAAGGGAAGGATTGTGATGGATGATAAAGGGAAGGATTGTGATGGATGATAAAGGGACGGATTGTGATGGATGATAAAGGAAAGGATTGTGATGATGGATGATGAACGGAAGGATTGTGATGATGGATGATAAAGGGAAGGATTGTGACGATGGATGATAAAGGGAAGGATTGTGATAGATAATAAAGGGAAGGATTGTGATGGATGATAAAGGGAAGGATTGTGATGGATGATAAAGGGAAGGACTGTGATGGATGATAAAGGGAAGGATTGTGATGGATGATAAAGGGAAGGATTGTGACGATGGATGATAAAGGGAAGGATTGTGATAGATAATAAAGGGAAGGATTGTGATGGATGATAAAGGGAAGGATTGTGATGGATGATAAAGGGAAGGACTGTGATGGATGATAAAGGGAAGGATTGTGATGGATGATAAAGGGAAGGATTGTGATGATGGATGATAAAGGGAAGGATTGTAATGATGGATGATAAAGGGAAGGATTGTGATGATGGATGATAAACGGAAGGATTGTGATGATGGATGATAAACGGAAGGATTGTGATGGATGATAAAGGGAAGGATTGTGATGATGGATGATAGAGGGAAGGATTGTGATGATGGATGATAGACGGAAGGATTGTGATGGATGATAAAGGGAATGATTGTGATGGATGATAAAGGAAGGATTGTGATGGATGATAAAGGGAAGGATTGTGATGATGGATGATAAAGGGAAGGATTGTGATGGATGATAAAGGGAAGGATTGTGATGGATGATAAAGGGAATGATTGTGATGGATGATAAAGGGAAGGATTGTGATGATCGATGATAAAGGGAAGGATTGTGATGGATGATAAAGGGAAGGATTGTGGGAAGGATTGTGATGATCGATGATAAAGGGAAGGATTGTGATGGATGATAAAGGGAAGGATTGTGATGGATGGTAAAGGGAAGGATTGTGATGGATGATAAAGGGACGGATTGTGATGGATGATAAAGGGAAGGATTGTGATGGATGATAAACGGAAGGATGCTGGAGCGCATCTCACTATCTGAAAGTTGACAGTACTCGATGAATCTTGTACTCTCTCTCTCTGTGTGTCTCTCTGTCTCTGTCTCTGTCTCTCTCTCTCTCTACTCTCTCTCCCTCTCTCTCTCTCTTCACACACACGCACGCACACCACACACACATTTTGGGGGGGGGGGGGGATTAAACAAAAGAATTCACACACACACACACACACACACACACACACACACACACACACACACACACACACACACACACACGCACACACAACTGCTTAAGGCATGATCTAATGGCTGAAATGTCATCAATGCCGGAGGCGTGCACGCCAATGACAACACAGAAGCAGAAGAAATAATGAATGTCATTACAAAAATACATTTCTACAGTTGGTTTTGTAGTCTTTCTGTTGCTTGCCAAGGATCAGAACAGCTAGGGAAGCCAGGAGGGGAAATTCTCCCTCTCTCTGTTCTCTCTCTCTCTCTCTCTCTCTCACTCTCACTCTCTCTCTCTCTCTCTCTCTCTCCTCTCTCTCTCTCTCCACCCCCACCCCTGAGCCCCCTTGCCTGTGACAGTGTTGAAATGATGTATGTATTTATGGCTATCTGTCTCCACCCCACCCCTGAGCCCCTTGCCTGTGACAGTGTTGAAATGATGTATGTATTTATGGCTGTCTCTCTCCACCCCACCCCCTGAGCCCCCTTGCCCTGTGACAGTGTTGAAATGATGTATGTATTTATGGCTGTCTCTCTCCACCCCCACCCCTGAGCCCCTTGCCCTGTGACAGTGTTGAAATGATGTATGTATTTATGGCTGTCTCTCTCCACCCCCACCCCTGAGCCCCCTTGCCTGATAGTGTTGAAATGATGTATGTATTTATGGCTGTCTTGTATGATTGACTGTTTTCGCTTTTTTTCTGATTGTCATCTGATAGTGGTGAGAGTGATTTTTTCACATGAGCGTATGGAATAAAGTTTACAAATTACCTGTTTAACCCTTCGTTTTACTTCATTGTACTCTGACATTAGAACGCGCTGGAAAGCGCGAAGATTTCCATGACTTTGCGATACAATTTCAGATGTGCTAACTTGGGCCTTTGCTCAACGTTTTCAATGATTTGGGGAGGGGGGGGGGGGGGGGAGATGATTTTTGCCGGTTTTTTTTTACGTTATTAATTTTAAACAGTCTTCAGATCTGAAACATAAGGGGTTTGCTAATACTTAGTCATCGCAGACAAAATTGCTAAATTTGGAATTCTGATAGCTAATACTTAGTCTCGCAGACAAAATTGCTGAATTGGAATTCGATAGCTAATACTTAGTCATCGCAGACCAAATTGCTGAATTGGATTCTTATTCAGTTATTCCTTGGGACCTTTTTTTTTTCTTGTCGGGTGCTTTGTTCCAAACGCCATTTGGCACTGTCCGTATAGCCGATGGGAGAGACCAGTTGCCAAGTAGTCCACACAAGCTGCAAGCAATCACACTCCCAGTTGTTTTACAGCACTCTTTATTGCGCTGGTCCGCAGCAAATTTCAATCTGTTTAACGCCCCCCTCTGTTACGGCTCAGCAGTAGATCATTGGAAGCAATCGAGTGACACGAAATTTCACCAATGGCTTTGTGGCGCCGGTGGCCGTCAAGGAAGTCCATGAAGTTCGCCAGTGATTTTTGTGCACAAAATAACAAAATTGACCGATATTTTTATTTCAAAAGAAAAGGAAATGGTGTGGGGTGAGGCACAGAAGGATCAGGCAGCCGTCCTAACCAGAATAGACAAACTCGAATCTGATCGCCCCATTGAATAGAAAGATAGCGCTGAAGGGACGCCTGCTAAGCGTGGGCACCCAGACTGTTCGTTCAAAATAATTCACTCTTCTGTCCAACCTTTCAGCTCCATTCCGTTATTCCTCAGACTAAACAATCCTGTATCAAAATGCCTGCCTTTTTCCCACGCTGCGTTTTGTTTTTCTCACCCCGTCTCTCTGATAGTCCGTATCTTCGTCTCCCTCTGGGCCGTTCCTCTCCCTTTCTACCCCCCCCCCCTCTCCTCTGTCTTGTGTGTGTGTGTGTGTTGTGTGTGTGTTGTGTGTGTGGGTGTGTGTGTGTATGTGCACGCGCGTGCGTACGTGTAGTCGTTTCCGTTGTGTGTTCACCCTCTCTCCATTGTGGGGGGATAAACTCGAAAAAGGTGTGCGTGCTTCTTGATAAGGTGACTTAAAGGACCCCATCACAAATATTCGGAGAAATCATTTGGCGTTTTCCCTACCCGAGAAACGACGGCTTCGTTGTAAAGGGTTTGATAAATTTTTTTGCCCGCCCATCATGGTCGTCCGTCATCATGACAGTCCCGTCGCTTGTAGACGGTGGTTGTGTGCACAACATCTGAGTAGGGCTTTCGGGGCTCTAATCATTTAATGGCGCCTCCACAAACAGGCATCCAGGTGAGGAGAGGAGGCTGATAATACCCCTTTGCAGTTCTCTCCCCCCCCCCCCCCCCCCGCGCGAACCCCACGCGCGCGCACACGCACGGACACGCACACACACACGCCGCGCGCGCGCCCCAAAGGTGAATAGACATTAAATAAAGAACACACACACACACACACACACACACACACACACACACACACACACATACACACACCGCCACACACACACACACACACACAAAACACACACACACACACACACACACACACAGCACACACCGCTTTCTCTCTGTCTCAAACTGTAGTATGTCTGTCTGTCTTTCCGCCTCTCTCTCTCTCTCTCCCCCTCTCTCTCTCTCCTCTTCTTTTCTCTCTCTCTCTCTCCCTCGCTCTCTGTCTTTTCCTCTCCCTCTCTTCCCCCCCCTCGGGGATTTTTTTCGTTCTGAGGTATGCTTCTCTTTAGCCTTGTTTCTCAAGCGCCGGAGCGCTATATTCAGTTCTCAGGTTGCCTACCTAGCTGTTCCTAGTCAAAATTTAAAAATAGAGTTGGTTTCTTACCCCCAAATGACACTGACAACAAAGCACATGACAAGACACGATGCATTTCAACCACTTGGGTCTTCTTCGGGGCGAAAAAATAAACCCACATTTAACTGGGGACAGTACAAACAAAGAACGAGAAAAGAGAAAAAGGGAACGAAAAATGCCTCATCCGTTGCTGTCCATGTGGAGGGAAGAAAGCCGGTAGGCGGAAATGACGGGGATTAGGGGAGAAGAAAAGGGGGGTGGGTGGGGGGGGGGGGGGGGGGGTGCGTGGGGGGAGGTGTGTGTGTGTGGTATGATAGGGTTGTGTGTCTAGTTTATTGGGAAGGTGTGATATGTTTGTGATGGTTGTGGTAATGGTGGATTGATAATATGGTAAGGGAAAAAAAAACAAAAAAAAAAACGGGGTTGGGGGGGGGGGGGGGGGGGGGGGGGGGGGGGGGGGGGGGGGGGGAACTGGAAAAAAAAAAGGAAAAGGGGTGATCATGAGATAAAGGTACAATGGGGATAAAGGAAAAGAAAGTGGTCGTGGTCAGGGGGGAAAGGGGGGAAAAAGGTGTGTGTGTGTGTGTGGTGTGTGGGTGTGTGTGTTGCAGGTTAGTGTGGTGTGGGTGTGTGTGTGATTTTGGGGAATATATAGTGGGTTGTTGTTGCAGTGGTGGCCCGGTGAATCATGTACTTGGGTTGGGATGCAGGTAATGCGGGGTAAAGGGAAAGAGCAGGGGGGGGGGGAGTGGGGGGTGGGAGGGGGAGGAGGAGTACGGGGTAGACAGAGGGTAGGTGTTGATTGGAATAGAACTGGGGTGTGGTGGAAAGTAAAAAGATGAAGGAGGGTGGGAAAAAAAAAAAAAAAAAGGGTAAAGTGGGGGGGGGGGGGGGGGGGGGGGGGTTTGGGGAAGGATAAAACAAAATTAAGATAAATAGATGGAGGGTGGCTGGAACTACTGTATGAAGTGAGTGAAGGGGATGTGGGTGGTGTATGTATGTGTTTGTATGTGTGTGTGTTGGTAGGGGATATGCCAACTGATGTGGAAGTGGTGGGTATGTTGTGTTTGTTATTGTTGGAATTAAAGCCTTGGGGGTTTTAAGTGTGCCCAGTTTGGCAATGAGAGGATTCTTGAGTGTGCGTTCAAAGCTGTCACTCGTGACTGCCAGAGTGCCATAACTTTGACATGGCGTGTTGTGTTGGGTGTGGTTAAAGTGTAGGGCGACGGGTTTGGGTGGGGGGGGTGGGCGGTAACAGCCAGTGTTCAGAGATGCGTGTTTCAAGTGTGCGTGATGTTCCCCTATGTAGATCTTGCCACACAGCTGGCAGTGGATGGCATAAAATAAGTTGCGGCTTTGACATGAGAATGTGCGTTTGACTGGAAGGAGTCTTTGGGGCCCTGTAAGATGGTGTCGGGTTTTGGTGAGGGGGCAGATTTTGCAGTTGGGTTTAGAGCAAGGTGAGTCCCTGGTGGTGTAGTTTGTGGTTTGTTCAAACGGACCGCACGAGGAGGTCTTTGAGGTTTTTGTTTACGTTTGAATGTGTCATGGGTTTTGGTATGGAAGGCGGGTTTGTGGTTATGTACGATGTTTCAATTTGATTTGAGGATCCCCAGATGGGGAGGGTGTGCGGGTGGTAGAGGGGGAAGGCTGTGGGTCTGTCTGTCTTGGGGTTTGGGTGCTGGGTTTCCAGAGCAATGTTCTGGACACAGCTATGGTTTCGGCGGAGTGCTGCATTGAATGATGGAAGTGGGGTATCCGCGGTTGTTGAAAAATTGTGACATTTTGGCTGCTTGTTGTAGTGAAGTCTTCCTCGCTGGAGCAGAGTCTGCGAAGACGGAGAAATTGTGAGTATGGGATGCTGTCTTTGGTTGTTTGGGTTTTTGGGGGATGAGAGTTAGGTATGCATGTGCGTCGGTGGGGTTTTTAGAAAATAGAGGGTTTTTAGTAGGCCTTCTTCAAGGGAGATGGTGATGTCTAGGAAGTTGACCGACTGCGAAATGGTTGTAGGTAAGTCGGATAGATGGATGGAAGGTCGGGGGAAGTTTTAGGAAGTTGAGGAGGTCTTGTTTGGCATAGAAAGTGGCTCCCCGTCCTCATCGATATTTCCTTTTGTACAGTTCAGGGGGGCCTGTGTATGTGTTGAGTAGGCGGTGTTCCAAGTGTCCCATGAAGAGGCAGGGATAGGCTGGTCCCATTTTAGTCCCCATGGCAACACCACTGATTTGTGAAAATGTGTGCTTGTTGAATTGAAATGTGTCAGGGTGAGGACTAATTCAGCGAGCTGACCAGTGTGTTTGGGGGAGGGTGTTGTTGGTTTGGGGGGCCGTTTGTCAAGAAAAAAGTGAGGGCCCTCAGTCCATCAGTGTGGGGGATGGAGGTGAAGAGTGACACCACTCAAGTGTGAAGAGGAGTGGGTTGAAAAGTGGGGTCTGTGTTGTGCGAGTTGATCATGTTGAGTGTGTGGGTTGTGTCTTTGAGGTATGTGGGGAGGCTTTGTACTATGGTTTGAAGGAGGAAGTCTAGGTATTGCGAGATGCGTTCAGTGGGGCAGCTGCAGGCTGAAACAATGGGTCTGCCCGGGGTGTTCATTTGTGTAATTTTGGGGAGTAGGTAGAAGGTGGGCTGTTTGGTGTCTGTCATATGAGGAGTTTGGCTGTAGTGGGTAGATTGTTGAGCTGATTTCTTCTTTGATTGAGTTAGAATGAGTTTCTGGTGTTGAGGGAGGGGTGATGTTGTGAGTGGGTGTGTAGAAATTTGTGTTGGACAGTTTGTTTTTGTGCTTCTGGGTATGTATGATTTTTGTCCCAACTAAAAACTGCCACCCTTTTCTGCTGGTTTGATGACAATTTTCCTGTCGTTCTCTAGTATTTGAGGGCTTTTTGTTGGTTTTGTGAAAGGTTGCAGTGTCCGGGCAGGTTTTGGATTTTTATCCGGCTGATGTCTATTTGCATGTTTTATGTAGAGTCAACTTCAATGGATTTGTTTGAGGTGGTTGGCGGAGCATTGGGGTTTGAAATAGTTGAGTGAAGGTGCAGAGTTTTGGTGGGTGGGGGGCCTGGGTATGTTTCAAGTGTTCCATCCAAAGAAGTTTTCCTAAAAAAACCTTTCCCCAAACAATGTGGTTCTTGTAATTGTTGGTTGTGGGTTTGATTGGGATGATTTAAGTCCTTTTGTTAAGACGATCTTTCATCGTCAGAGAGGGGGAGGTTGTCAGGATGCAGTAGACAAAATGGTGGTGGTGATCAGATGTGGTATGGGGTCAGGATTGTGGGTTGTGGAAGCAGAATGGTCCGGGCAAGTAGTTGTTGTCTGTGTTGTAATTGTGATAGTTTGTTTTGTTTTGGTCTGGTTGCAGTGGTTGTAAAATGAGTTGGTTGTGTTTTTATGGATGAGTTGTCTGAGTTTGGAGGCAGGGGCTGTGGGCATGATGGTTGTTGTTTGTTGTTTGAAATGTTGGAGAGGTTGGAGAGAGATTTCAGGGTGAAACTGAGTGTTTTTATATGTGCCAACATGAGTTTTTTGATGGCCCCGGAAGAGAATCTTTTTTGGGGGTAGTGATGAGAGTGGTGTTATGGGGGGTTGGAAGGGGTGTGGGAAAGTGAGAAACCACGAGGTGTGATGGTTAGTTAAGACATTGTTTTTAAGAAAGTTGAAATGGGATGCTGAATTGGTTTTCTGAAACTGGTGTTTTGGCATAGCCTAAGTGCGAATGGTTGGATGGGTGGGTGGTAGAAACTGAATGGACCTGCAGAAGCTGGCATGGTACGGGAGAAAATTTGGCAGTTGGCATTGTGTTGTGGGTTTTTAGTTGTTGGGTAGTGGAACAGAGACGAGTGGGGATCAAGAAGCAGAAATGACGATTGAAAGTGTGTAGTTGGAAGTGGAGGTTGACGGAGAAAAGAAGGTGGGACAGTAAATCAAAACAAACAATAGAATCAATGAGGGCAGGGAGTGAGAATTGGTAGTCAGCGTCACAGTACTGGTAGGGGGTCGGGAAAACGTGAGCGGGAAATACAACACACAAAGGTTTCAGGGTTGACAGGTACCACACCAAACAAAAAAGGTAAAACAGGACGTGAAATGCAACAAATAAAGGGGTCAGCGTGCACAAAGATATCTAGAACAGAGACGTACCGTAAAATAGAGTGTGGAAGACGAGACGTCAGTACAAAAAACACAAAAGGGTATCAGTCTATGAAGCTCAGTACAATTTCAAAATGGGTGACTGATGGCGGCGAAACGAAGCAAATTTAAAAAAAGAGTTGGTTTCTTACCGCCAAAGACACTGACAAACAAAGCACCCTGACAAGACACGATGCATTTCAACCACTTGGCCCTTTTTCAGGCGAAAAAATAATCACATTTTAAAATTGGGGACAGTCGTAGAACGTTGATGTTGGGGTTTTGTTTGCGGGAGAAATACCCTATTTCTCAGTTTTTACCGCTCACTCCTTTGGGACCTTGTTCGGAGATTTTCCATCTTACCATGAATTTTTTCCCCCTTCAGATGAAATGGGTAGGCTTTTTCTACCTTTGATGTGATCGTTACGTCGAGCATAAAGTAAGCGCTATGAAAAGGGTTGGGCTGGCATGGCCATGACATCTGGGCGCAGCAAACAAGAATACATCAGAAACTGTCCCACATACCACTAAATAAAGCTGCCAACTGTTGCCCTCCAACTGTTGCCTTTCCCCTCTTCTTTTTTTCTTAACCCCTTTAGACATTAGTATGTTATTTCTGTTTTCTTCCATTTTAAAAATCAAATTTGAAAGTTAATAACTAACAGGGGGCAAAAAAAAGGAAAGGGATTGGTTCTTACCAAGTTTATTCCTGGTTTGAAAAAAAAGTTAAAAAAAAGAAAAAATGACAATGCTTATATCAGCCCATTGATTCTACTCTGAAATATAGCAGGTTTCTCTCTGCAAGCGCCGTGGGTTATTTTCCCTCAAATGAAAAGCGCTTTCCACAGGTCATTGTGACCACACACATCAAAAGAGAGGCAAACCTTCCCTGAGTCCCCCTGCAACAGAATTACAAATTTGCTTTCTCATAGGCCCTAATTTTTCGTGCGCAAGCTGTTGCGAACTGCAACCACATGGATGAGAAGCTGTTCTGGTCTCATGCTGTTAACCTGTGTGTGTAAAACAGCCTGTCGCACGATGAGTTTGGAAGCAACAAATGGAATGATGGACTGTCCACCTTATGTATTCTTCATGTCTTATAGCGAGGCGCAGATATATAGATATTATATATATATTTTATATATATATATATATATATATATATATATATAAATATACACAAAATAATAGTCCAAAAATCGCTGGCACCGCACACATCTGGAGTCTTCAGAGAAGAAGGAATAACAAAGAACAACAAAGAAACTCGACCACTTTAAGGAAGCTATAGATCAATATTATTACTGTAAATAATTTCGGCTCCTCTGCGAAGCCTTCTTCAGTACCTTCACGTCACTTCTGTAGAAACGTAGTTCTAGCACTACGTCAATGTTCAAAAAGACGTCAACTCTCTCTCTCTCTCCTCTCTCTCTCTCTCCTCTCTCTCTCTCTCTATCTATCTATCTGTCGCTTTACATGTTTAAGGCACACATCACATCCGAAATCCATTCCTTCGCCCGGTCTTCACCATGAAGTGGAAATCCTTTCTTGAATTGAGACCATTGAAAATTGTGCCAAGGTTACACTGGTACCACATCTCCTTGCGAAGTAGATCTTCATCATCATCTGCAGCGTCAAATGCGGTGATCTTGAGGAATGGGAGGTTCTTGTCTTTTGGATGGGGAATCTGGTTCACATGGGCAGCAAGTCTACACTTCTTGGTTTTCCCCAGATTGATGTCCGACTTGTGGTTGGCCCAACGGAGTTTTAAATTGTTGGTAGAGCCCACATACACTTCTTTGTTATATATAAATATATATATATATATATATATATATATATATAATATATATATATATATATATATATATATATATATAATACTGAATAAGGAAAATAGATAGAGCACACAGATATATTATATATATATATATATAATCATCATCGCATATTACCCCTCCTGGGGTACAGGCCGCCAACCAAGGACCTCCAGGCATCTGTCCTGAGCTCTTTTTTCCAGCTGGCTCCAAGTCATCCCCATGTTCCTGATGTCAGCGTCCAGGACCCGGCGCCAAGTGTTCCTTGGCCGTCCTCTTTTTTCGTTTTCCTTGGGGGTTCCATGTTAGGGCTTGTCTGGTGATGGTGCTTGCAGGCTTCCGCAGCGTATGTCCAATCCAGCCCCAACGTCGTTTCTTGATTTCTGTTCAGCGGGCAGCTGGTTTGTTCTCTCCCAAGCTTGTTGTTGATGGTGTCTGGCCACCGGATGCGGAGAATCTTGCGCAGGCAGTTGTTGATGAACACCTGCCCTTACTTGGTGGTGGCGACTGTAGTTCTCCAGGTCTCCGCTCCGTACAGTAGAACTGCCTTGATGGTGGTGTTGAAGAGCCTGGCTTTGGTTTTGATTGACAGTTCCTTGGAGCTCCAGATGTTCCGTAGCTGTACGAACGCTGCCCTGACCTCTCCGATCCTTGCTCTGACGTCGGCGTCTGTGCCCCCTTGCTTGTCGATGACACTGGCCAGGTAGGTAAAAGCTTCTACCTCCTCTAGTATCTCGCTGTCAAGCATGATCGAGTTGGTGCTGACAGCGTGGGCCTTGAGAACCTTGCTCTTGCCATTATGGATGTTGAGCCCTACTTGTGCTGATGTGGCCGCTACGTTGCTTGTCTTCTCTTGCATCTGCTGTTGAGTGTGCGAGATTAGTGCCAGGTCGTTGGCAAAGTCCAGATCGTCGAGCTGCATCCAAGGTGTCCACTGGATCCCATGTCTTCTTTGACCTGTTGAGGTCTTCATGATCCAGTCGATTGTCAGTAGAAATAGAAATGGGAAAGCAGGCAACCTTGTCTGACGCCAGTCTCGCTTCGATTGCCTATTCGCCAAATATAGCTACGATTTAATCGTGAGTTTCATCATTTATGGTGAATCAAGCATATATTATGAAGCCATCATAAAGCAGCAAATAAAACGGTCATTCTAAATCCAGAATGGATCTTTTCTGAATCACAGGAAAGCATCATATGATATATATGTTTGCATAAATGATGGAAAATTGATGCGAATTATGAAAAAAAATCAAAAATGGGAGCATCAAATGCGTTGAAATATCACGGTATGAAATGATGTGAAGTTCGTTGCTATATGCTCTTAATTAGTCGGTGATCTATTTGCCCGATAGTACACGTGGATAGTAGAGTGGCTTAGATAGAAAACTAAGCCACTCTACTTCCATAGCGTACCTATCATTTTTGTTGTATATGATGAAATATTGCCTGAAACCGCTCGTCAAATAGTTCCATATATGGCATGTCTTGTGAGAGTTTTCTCCTCCCGGCAAAATGGTTGCTCCTAGTTTTGACTTGGACAAGGAAAGGCTTGCTCATCGACTCGCCGCTCATCATGGCATATTTTTTTTTAGAATGACGTCATCGCTGCGGGAAATCCTGACGGATAGAAAGCATAATAAACAAGTCATGGATTGGGACAAAGAAGCAGATTCTGTTTGTACATAATATCATATCAAAAACAAACCAACTTAATATTTAAAAAAAAAGTCCACATGTGTGATTTTGATCTCGCAACGCGATTGTTACTCCAGTACAGGAGTCTGACACCTTATCCAAATGCTTACCCAAAAGACTTGCAATAATATGCAATCTTGGACAAAGAATGTCTGGTAACAGTGGACCATCTGTCATACGTAGAAAAAGACTTGCAATAATATGCAGTCTTGGACAAAGAATGTCTGGTAACAGTGGACCATCTATCGTACGTAGAAAAAGACTTGCAATAATATGCAATCTTGGACAAAGAATGTCTGGTAACAGTGGACAATCTGTCATACGTAGAAAAAGACTTGCAGTAATATGCAATCTTGGACAAAGAATGTCTGGTAACAGTGGACCATCTGTCATACGTAGAAAAAGACTTGCAATAATATGCAGTCTTGGACAAAGAATGTCTGGTAACAGTGGACCATCTATCGTACGTAGAAAAAGACTTGCAATAATATGCAATCTTGGACAAAGAATGTCTGGTAACAGTGGACCATCTGTCATACGTAGAAAAAGACTTGCAATAATATGCAATCTTAGACAAAGAATGTCTGGTAACAGTGGACCATCTGTCATACGTAGAAAAAGACTTGCAATAATATACAATCTTGGACAAAGAATGTCTGGTAACAGTGGACCATCAGTCATACGTAGAAAACGACTTGCAATAATATGCAATCTTAGACAAAGAATGTCTGGTAACAGTGGACCATCAGTCATACGTAGAAAACGAGTCTGGGCAACGACACCAAGAAAAGCAACAGCCTGTGAATAGATCTGCGACCCGCTAATCGTGACAACCAACCTGTCGAGAGTACAAGTGTGAACACAACAATGACCAGCTCTCCAGTCTCCACCTCATATTCCCAGCCTGCATGAAAAAGCGACAATGGAAATCCTCGCCGGTAAGACTTAGGTTTATAGCACACACACACGCACGCACGCACGCGCGCGCGCGCGTTTTGGGCTAGAATGACCAAGAAATTGACTTTGGCCCTCAATAGAAGAAGAAACAACAGCTAGTTGGCTGAAGAAGACCGTAATCGGTCACTTTCTTTGACATCTTCTGCCAACTTCCGTGATAAAGTGGCGTCCGTTATTGTGTTATACTAGCTAGGACAGGTTAAAAAAAAGGGCCGAGTTCCTTTATGAAAATATGCAGGCTTGAAAGTAACTGCCACTGAGCAAGGCCATTTGCAAACTGTCGTGTGCAAGAATAGCCTGGGTAGGATAGGGTAGTCGCTTTTTGTGCAACATGTGCGGACAGTCTTAGTGAAGGAAATGTGTCACCAAGTGTTTGCCTTACTGAACTAGATCTCTGGCAGAACTTTTTACAATAGGCCTAGAGGAGAGTGCAGGAATAAGACATGAAAACTTGGCAAGAACAGTCCGTGCTGCAGGTGCCCGTTGCATGATGACCGATGAAGCAGATATGATCGTGGTGAAGGTCGCCTAGAGTCTCCACTATTGCTAGCAGTGGCGCGGAGGGGGTGTGAGTGAAATGGAGTGAGGGAGAAGAGGGCCGACTGTAGTCGGCTTGGCCGGCTGTATCAATAACATAAGCTGAGGAGACTCGACAGTGAAAAGGAAATGGCGTGACGCTGCAGTAGGTTAGTGTCTTTTTCACCATCAAGGTGGAGGCGAAGGTTGCTGCGAAGTGAGGTCTATTGCTTTAATCCTAATTCTGTTCGTCTACAGCTCTGTCGGCCCGTGGCGTAAGATGGGCGCGGGTCCTGTTCTCAGACGCTGTTTTCGTTTTGTCTATATTGTTGACATAGCCTGAGCCGACTGTGGAAGCAATGTCCGAGATACTTTAGTCCTGCGGATCGGTTGGGCTCTGCACACACTAGAAAGGCGGAGACAAGAGTCTGGACGGGCGACAGAGAGCATCTTTGAAGGGCGTGTGTTGGTTGACTGGCGGGATTTTATCCTGGGAGATCTGGAGTGAGTGCTTTTTCGAAGGGCAGCTGTCCAAAGGACGATAGGTCTGCGAGCCTGATGATGCATTCTGCTGACTGTGTGTCGTCTGCCTGTCTCGTTTCTTCTGCTCGTTCTGCACACTAAAAGAGAAAGAGAGAGAGAGAGAGAGAGAGAGAGAGAGAGGAGAGAGAGAGAGAGAGAGAGAGAGTGAGTTAGTTTGATTTGAAGAGGACTGTACCGAATTTCTGTATTTCTCTGTTTGCTTCGTTCTTTCAGCTTTCCCCGCTCCTCTTTCTTTTTTCTTTTTTTTTTTCTTCTTTTTTTTTCTCCTATCCCACAGTTCTTTCTTGTTTTATTTCTTTGTTTTCATGTTTCCACTTCTTTCTTTAGTCGTTTCCTTTCTCACATCGTTCTCTCTCTTTTTGTTTTGTTTCCTTCTTTTGTAACATCTTGCCTCCTGGCTACCTTAGCACGTTCTCTTTTCACTCATTTCTTTCTTTCTTTGTTCTCTTCTTTCATTCTCATGATTTCTTTTTCAGAATCTTCTCGTCTCCCTGTCGGCCTTGTTGATGTTCTTTTTCTGTCTTCTTTCTTTCTTTCGTTTTCAATTTTTTTTTAACGTCCATTTCAGTCTTCTTTCTTTCAACCCCCCCCCCCACCGACATTCGGTTCTTTCTTTCCTTGTCCTGTTTCCCCGTCCTATATTCTCCATGATCTTTCCTTTGCTTTTATTTTGTCCGTTTTGTTGTTGTTTGTTGTTTTGTTTCGATTTCCCCCTTCCCTCCCGCTTTTCCCCCCGTCTGTCTGCCCTCCCACCTTTTACCTGTACTTTATTTGTTTGATTCTTTCTTCATTCCCCCCCCCCCCCCCCCCCCCCCTCACTCCGCCTCTCTCCCGCGCGCCCATCCTCCCCTTTTCTACCTGCCTGTCTGCCCTCCTTAAACCTTTCTTGCATCCTATGTCTTCATTCTTTTCATTCATTCTTTTCGCTCCTTCCATTTCCATCCCGCCGTCCGTCTTTACTTCCTGTCTTCATTCCTGTCTTGACGATCAGTAAGGTAAGGTGAAGTTGGTTATAGCCCACTCGACCGCAAAGGGCCATATCAGGGCTTTCGCCGCGTTGAAGTCAACTCACAAGTCATCTTCGCAAGTCATTTTCTTCTTTATATCTTTCCTTTTTTTTCACTCGTTCCTTTCTGTTTTTCATTCCTTTTCTTTTCTTATTTTTTTCTTCATCTTTTCCATATTCTTCTTCTTCTTCTCTTCTTCTTCTCTTTCTCTTCTTCTTCTTCTTCTTCTTCTTCTTCCACGTGAGTAGACATGTCCACTAGATCGATTCAGTTGGCATGCCGATACCCATGCTGACATGGTATGTAAGGGAAGGGCTGGCCCTTTTTGCAATTGAACCAGCACTCCGGGAAGGGATGGTCCTGTTTGTGAACCAACGCTCTATGAAGGAAGGGACTGGCCCTGCATGTGAACCAATGCTGCATGAAGAAGGGACTGGCCCTGCATGTGAACCAACGCTGTATGAAGGAAGGGACTGGCCCTGCATGTAAACCAACGCTGTATGAAGGAAGGGACTGCCCTGCATGTGAACCAACGCTGTATGAAGAAGGGACTGGCCCTGCATGTGAACCAACGCTGTATGAAGGAAGGACTGGCCCTGCATGTGAACCAACGCTGTATGAACTTGAAGGAAGGGACTGGCCCTGCATGTGAACCAACGCTGTAAGAGGGGAGGGACAGGCCCTACATGTGAACCTACGCTGTATGACGGAAGGACTGGCACTGCATGTGAACCAACGCTGTATGAGGGGAGGGACTGGCCCTGCATGTGAACCAACGCTGTGTGAGGGGAGGGACTGGCCCTGCATGTGAACCAACGCTGTAAGAGGGGAGGGACTGGCCCTGCATGTGAACCAACGCTGTGTGAGGGAAGGGACTGGCCCTGCATGTGAACCAACGCTGTGTGAGGGGAGGAACTGGCCCTGCATGTGAACCAACGCTGTATGAGGGGAGGGACTGGCCCTGCATGTGAACCAAGCTGTGTGAGGGGAGGGACTGTCCCTGCATGTGAACCAACGCTGTATGAGGGGAGGGACTGGTCCTGCATGTGAACCAACGCTGTGTGAAGGGGGACTGGCCCTGCATGTGAACCAACGCTGTGTGCATGTGAGAAGAGGGACTGGCCCTGCATGTGAACCAACACTGTGTGAAGGGAGGGACTGGCCCTGCATGTGAACCAACGCTGTGTGAAGGGAGGGACTGGCCTTGCATGTGAACCAACACTGTGTGAAGGGAGGGACTGGCCCTGCATGTGAACCAACGCTGTGTGAGAAGAGGGACTGGCCCTGCATGTGAACCAACGATGTGTGAAGGAAGGACTGGCCCTGCATGTGAACCAACGCTGTATGAAGGAAGGGACTGGCCCTGCATGTGAACCAACGCTGTATGAAGGAAGGGACTGGCCCTGCATGTGAACCAATGCTGTAAAAGGGGAGGGACTGGCCCTGCATGTAAACCCAACGCTGTGTGAGGGGAGGGACTGGCCCTGCATGTGAACCAACGCTGTATGAGAGGACTGGCCCTGCATGTGAACCAACGCTGTATGAGGGGGGACTGGCCCTGCATGTGAACCAACGCTGTATGAGGGGAGGGACTGGCCCTGCATGTGAACCAACGCTGTGTGAAGGGAGGGACTGGCCCTGCATGTGAACCAACGCTGTGTGAAGGGAGGGACTGGCCCTGCATGTGAACCAACGCTGTGTGAGGGGAGGGACTGGCCCTGCATGTAAACCAACGCTGTGTGAGGGGATGGACTGGCCCTGCATGTAAACCAACGCTGTATGAGGGGAGGGACTGGCCCTGCATGTGAACCTACGCTGTATGAGGGGAGGGACTGGCCCTGCATGTGAACCAACGCTGTATGAGGGGAGGGACTGTCCCTGCATGTGAACGAACGCTGTATGAGGGTAGGGACTGGTTCTGCATGTGAACCAACGCTGTCTGAGAAGACGGACTGGCCCTGCATGTGAACCAACGCTGTATGAGGGGAGGGACTGGCCCTGCATGTGAACCAACGCTGTGTGAGGGGAGGGACTGTCCCTGCATGTGAACCAACGCTGTGTGAGGGAGGGACTGGCCCTGCATGTGAACCAACGCTGTATGAGGGGAGGGACGGGCCCTGCATGTGAACCAACGCTGTATGAGGGAGGGACAGTCCCTGCATGTGAACCAACGCTGTATGAGGGGAGGGACTGTCCCTGCATGTGAACCAAAACTGTATGAAGGAAGGGACTGGCCCTGCATGTGAACCAACGCTGCGTGAGAAGAGGGTCTGGCCCTGCATGTGAACGAACGCTGTATGAGGGAGGGACTGGCCCTGCATGTGAACCACGCTGTGTGAGAAGAGGGACTGGCCCTGCATGTGAACCAACGCTGTGTGAGGGAGGGACTGGCCCTGCATGTGAACCAACGTTTTTGTGAGAAGATCGAGGGACTGGCCCTGCATGTGAACCAGCGCTGTGTGAGAAAGGGACTGGCCCTGAATGTGAACCAACGCTGTGTGAGGGGAGGGACTGGCCCTGCATGTGAACCAACGCTGTGTGAGGAAGGGACTGGCCCTGCATGTGAACCAATGCTGTGTGAGGGGAGGGACTGGCCCTGCATGTGAACCAATGCTGTGTGAGGGGACTGGCCCTGCTTGTGAACCAATGCTGTATGAGGGAGGACTGGCCCTGCATGTGAACCAATGCTGTGTGAGGGGACTGGCCCTGCATGTGAACCAATGCTGTATGAGGGGAGGGACTGGCCCTGCATGTGAACCAACGCTGTATGAGGGGAGGGACGGTCCTGCATGTGAACCAACGCTGTGTGAGGGGACTGGCCCTGCATGTGAACCAATGCTGTATGAGGGAGGGACTGGCCCTGCATGTGAACCAACGCTGTGTGAGGGAGGGACTGGCCCTGCATGTGAACCAACGCTGTGTGAGGGGAGGGACTGGCCCTGCATGTGAACCAACGCTGTATGAGGGGAGGGACTGGCCCTGCATGTGAACCAACACTGTGTGAGGGAAGAGACTGGCCCTGCATGTGAACGAACGCTGTGTGAGGGGAGGGACTGGCCCTGCATCAGAACCAACGCTGTGTGAGGGAGGACTGGCCCTGCATGTGAACCAATGCTGTGTGAAGGGAGGGACTGGCCTGCATGTGAACCAACGCTGTGTGAGGGGAGGGACTGGCCTGCATGTGAACCAACGCTGTGTGAGGGGGGGGACTGGCCTGCATGTGAACCAACGCTGTGTGAGAAGAGGGACTGGCCCAGCATGTGAACCAACGCTGTGTGAGGGGAGGGACTGGCCCTGCATGTGAACCAACGCTGTGTGAGAAGAGGGACTGGCCCTGCATGTGAACCAACGCTGTGTGAGGGAGGGACTGGCCTGCATGTGAACCAACGCTGTGTGAGGGGAGGACTGGCCCCGTTTGGGAACAAATACTCTCCAATACTGTCCAGGGGGTCACACTCTAGATTCCCCACCAAACTGAAGGAAGAAAACGCCATCAAGAGTGACTGCGAATCATACGCAGTACGTTTCTAGTAAGGATGCGTTGGTGTGTGGGGAGGGTGGGGGTGGGGGAGATCAGCATCTATCAGTAGGTAATTAGAATGGCTTCCTGTCTGACCTCTGGCCGTGTTGAGTCAATGTCGATGTTGTCTGCAAGGAAGATTGGGGTGGATGATAAACGGTAGGGGGCTGACGCAGAAACTGGGATGGGGTGATATAGGCGAAGGGTTTAAGCTCGCTCTCTCTGGGCTCTGTCTCTCTGTCTCTGTCTGTCTGTCTGTCTGTCTGTCCTCTCTCCTCTCTCTCTCTCTCTCTCTCTCTCTCTCTCTCACACACACACACACACACACACACACACACACACACACACACACACACACACACACACACACACACGTACACGTGCGCGCGCGCGCGTTTACGCGCACGCACGCACGCACGCGCGCGCGCGCACACGCACACACACACACAACACACACACACACACACACACACACACACACACACACACACCGCAGACTTACATAGTGTCTTTGTGTCAAATACGTACGTTTTCATGGCAATGCCAGTGTTCTCTTCCTTTGCACACAGACAATCGTGCACACACACACACACACACACACATGTGCACTCTCTCCTCTCTCTCCTCTCTCTCTCTCTCTCTCTCTCTCTCTCTCTCTCTCCTCTCTCTTCTCTCTCTCTCTCTCTCTAAAAGACGAGTTTTAAACGATAGTACACATAGCCAACATTCAGACCAATTATCAGTGCAGAGACAGAATGCAAGAAATGGATCCACAGTAATCAGCTCCGTTACGTATGGACAGTACCTCTCCTGAGATTCTTTGTTTATAAACCTTCCTTTTTTCCCACTACATGCAGAACGTCTCCACTACCTCTCCTCTTCCTTTTCCGTCCACTTCCCCTTCGTCCACTATTAACCCCCCCCCCACCCCCCAACCCCTCACCTCCTCTTTCCTTCCCCTTGCTTTTGACTAACCAGACCTCTCATCTTGGCCATTGGGTAGTTGACAGGGTTCAGATTTTCATTTGTTTATTCCTGTTCTTTCTTTTCTTCTCTTTTGGTTTATTCCTTTATTCTGCCACCACGCCGCCACCCCCTTCTCCCAAACCCCACCTTCCCTTCTCCTAGATTTCCAACTCTTTGAGTTTTTTTCCACGCTCTTTCTCGATCTCATCTGTTCACCTTACTTTCATGTTTTCTTACTTTCTTTTCTTCAGTACTGTTTCACCTACATTTGTCTTTGTGTCTTTCTTCTTTTTTTCCTCTTGTTGTTGTTGTTGTTGTTCTTCTTCTTCTTCTTCTTCTTCTTCTTCTTCTTCTTCTGTCTAGTTACATAACTTGAACTCCCAAGATGTGTGGGATTTTTTGCGTATATCATTAAAAAATAATAGTAATGGCATACAGATGGCCTAATTGACATTGTTTATCTATTCAACGCAGCTACGAAATGACAGGACTTGGTAAGGTGTAAGGAAAAAAAAACACAGCACAAAACAAAACCCGCAACCGACAAGTTGACTCACAAAGGCTTCCATTGTTAAAGGGATCGTCGGACACTGTTGTGATTCTGACATCTTCCATCGCATTGTTGTTTTCTCTTAGTCTTTCATACCCTGATCTTGTGTTCCTCAATCCCCTTTTTCGTTAGTTGTTTCTCCTTCTCTTTCCTTCCTCTCTCCTCCTTTTTCCCCCTTCCCCTCTTTTCCCCTTTTTCTCGTGGAGATCAATCAAGTGCATCAACAGTTTAGTCCCCAGTGGGGAATGGGGGGGGAAGGGGGAGCTTTTTCCTCCCTTTCCCCCACGTCCCTGTTGACGGGGTTTATGTGTTGGGTCCCCATGGAAGGATCAAGGTTCGAATCCTGGGGGGTTACCCCGGGGGGGGCCAGTGAAATATGAGGAGAGTTTTTTGTTTTGTCAAGGACGTGAAACCCTTCAAAGGTTTAGCGCTTGGAACAAAGGGGACATTGAGTAGTAACAAATAGGTAATAGCCCAAAAACCGGGGTACCTTCCCCAGCCAGGGCCAAACTGTGTAAAGGGGCCGAAGTGGTCAGATACAAAAAACACTAGGAGAGAGTTCCCCTCCCAGTGGCGAAAGGGGGAAAGGGGGTTGAAACCCCCAACGACCTGGGGGCCCCAAGTGAGTGCTAAATGCTGTCAGCTGAGGTTTTTGTGTAAATAGTGAAGAGCGGGGGCCTGATTTTTTCAGATGGAATTCCCGGGGTCACTGTTTTTGGTTCTATTTCGGGCTGGCTGAATGCGTGGGGGTTTTACGCCCCCCCTTAAGAAATTTGTGTTAAAGTAACCACCGAAGTGGGCGGAAGTTCGTGTCCTTTGGGGGGCTAAGAGGGTTTTTGCTAACAATTGGGTGGGGGTTGTGTGAAAATGTGATGTGTGTGGAAGTGCGGGGAAAATTTTCCCGGATTTAAATGGGGGTTTGAGAAGCGCAGGACAAAGGCATGGCCAAGGGGGAATCCTTTTTCCCCCTCCCATAAAAACGAGGGAAACAACGTGTGGGGGGAACAACACCAGGAGAGAGAGAGAAAAGGGCAGAAGGAGAGAGGGGGGGGGTGAGCGGGACAGGAAAGGGTCAGAGAAAGGGGGTTGGGGAATAGAAGAAAGAAGGGTCTTGGAGAAAAAGAAAGGGGAAAGGGAAAGGAAAAAAATTTTTGAAGCCCGGGGGGGGTGAAGACAAAAAAAATTTAACCCAGAGGTGGGAAAAGACGAAAAGAAAGTTCTACGTTGAGACCCAGGACGACCACGAACCCCCATTTGAACCCGGAGCCAGTCAACCAAGGGCATCCCACAAGCTGCTGAAAAGACTGAAGAACTTGTTCAAGAATGTGGTGGGTGTGAAAAGCGGGGGTTGTGTGTGTAAAAACCGGCCAGGTAAGAAGCATTTTCATTATAACCCGGATTAGGATGTATTGATCTTTTTGTTTTGATTTTTTTTGTTGATTTTTGTAAGATTAATTATAAGTAAAAAAAATTGTTTTTTGTTCTCATCGGTTAGAAAGAAAATGCGTGACCCCCTTTCCCCAGAGAGGGTGAATGTTTGGTGGCGCTTATGTGCTAGGGTGTATGATGCAACGATCCCCTTGGTGTGAAAGGCCTGACTAAAAATACTCAATTATGCACTTAAGCAATACCATACGTTTTCCCCCCCTCCTGGACAAATGGCAGCCTCCCCCAGATGGCAGGGCCCCAAATTTTGTTTCAGGAGGGAAACTAAGTGAGTACGAAGACTGGGCAAGCGCCCAAAAGGAAATTTAATTAGTCTTTAATTATTCCATTTTTTTTTTGGGTTTTGGGTTTGATTTGGTAGGTTGGTTTTAAACCCAAAGGGTTTTCAGAGAAACGAAAACGGGCTAGTTTTAAACCTCCAAAAAGCGGGGTTTTCAGATTAAAGGGCCCCTTTGTTTAGAAATCACCAGGTTGGTGTACTCGTCTTTTAGTAATAAACTGTGCCCCAATTTTTTTCCCGGTTATAAGGAATTTTTTAGTGGGCAAAAACATATCAGAAAAGAAGGCGAAGAAATTTTTCCCCCAAAGAAACTACAAGTTTGGGAAAGAAAGGGGATAGCAGGAATGACTGCGTAATTCATAAAAACTCAGCAAAATGAAGAGTAAAAAGGGCGAAAGAAGGATTTAAAAAGGAAACCCTGCAGCTTCAAAAAGTAATCTAAGGCAGAAGCTGCTGCATCGAGGCTAAAGCAAATGCAGAGCGCAAGAGGCAGCTGCTAAATGAGAGCAATGCAGAGAGTGAGTGCCAGAGCAAGAAAAGGGGCAAAAGGGGCAGCTGCCAGACAAAGCAATGCAAAAAAGTGCAGCGCCGAGCTAAAGCAATGCAGAGAGGGCGAGAGCAAAAAGCAGAACGGGATTTAGCAAACAATGAGTTGGAAAGAAAAAAGTTGAAAATCGCAGTGAAATAGCACCAGTTTATCAGTGGGCCCGCAGAAAAGTTGCGCACCAGCTTAAAACTCCATTTCAGAGAAAAAATGTTTCAATCGGCCTATATCAGTCGGTTTTTTGAATCGTTGCCGAGACGGGCGGGCCCAAGAAATGGGCAATAAACCGTTCCCTTTGTTGACAGGTCGTGCGTTACACACAGTACCCATACCAAAGGTGATCAAGAGTTTTTTGAAAGGTGAAACGGGCGGTGTAAAGGCAATTTTTTACTGAAGAAGGGTTTTTAGGCGAAAGTTTCGCGGGGCGAGAATCAAACAGGGTGAGACAAAACCTCAGTTGGAGTTAGCCCCTGGCCCACTTTTCAACAAGGGGGTTAGAACTGAGTGGGGGGGACAGTGATTTTGAAGGGCCTCAAAACATGGTGATAAAGGGAAAAAGATAATGTTTTTGGGACGGGGGCCCTTTCCCCCCAATTAAGGGAAAAAAGGGAACCACAATAGTAAAACTTTAGCGGAGAGATTCCCGGGGAACAGGCGTGATTTACCTGAACAAGAAAGGGCCGGAGGGATTTCCGAGACGTAGGCCCAGAAAGACCCCGCAAAGGCAGCAGTACCAAAACCTAGGCCCAGGGTCCGTGACAAAAAGGGGGAAAAACCCTAGCCCCTTTGGGTAAATGAGGGGCCTGTTTCTGTGCATAAGCAGGCCTGGGCAGGGATTGTAAATTTTTAAATCAAGAAAGTGCAGAATGAGGCAGGCCCAAAGGAGGCAGGTAGAAAAAGTAACAAGATGAAAGTGTTATTTTGGGATTGTGCGTGTGTTCCCGATTCAGGCGAAACTGGATGTGCACAAAGCAGGTAGGGGACAAAGTGGTTAATGTCATTAAGGCTCTGGGGGACTGGCTAAAAGGGAAGGAGTCCCTGGTTAGAAGGGGGCAATTTACAGGGAAAACCAAAAGGGTAGACAAAAAGATGGAACAATAGCAGAATTCAAAAGGATGGGGTCATTTATACACCATTCTTAGTGGAGTGTACAGGCTTGGCTGTTCCAAAGCCGCCCATGAGGGGATTGGGAAAAAATGGTTTATGGCCACACGACTTAAGCTGGGGAGATTTTTAGATTTATTTGTATTTTTTGGGTGTGGATTATTGATTTTCTCTATAATTTTTTTTGCAAAAAATCTTGGTGCGTTCTTGGGTAAGTAGGGTTATAGGCCCATATTAGCAAGGTTTAAAAGGGAAAATTAGAGTTTATTCCCTTTAATGTTAATTTTAGCCAAACAGGGTTGCTTCGAGTGGGGGGAAATTGTAAAGGGGGGAAACCCTTAAAACATTAGCGTGGAGACAAAGGGAAATTTTATGAATATACAAATAGGGAATAGACCCAAAAACCGGGACCTACCCATCGCACACGGCCCAACTGTGTAAGGGGGCCCAAGTGGTCAGATGACAAACAACACCTAGAGGAAATTGGACCCGCCCCGGGGGAAAGGGGAAGGTGAACCACTAGACCTCGGGGCCCCCCGTGAGTGCTAAATGCTCGGGCACTGAGGTTTTGGTAAACAGTCATGAAGAGCAGGGGGCCTTTGGGTTTTTTCAATGGTATTGGTGGGGCCTGTGTTGGTTCTTTTTTAGGCTGGGTGGCTGAATGCGTGTGGAGGTTGTAGAGCCCCTTTAAAATAATTACTGGTTTTTGTAACCCCCGAAGCGGCGGGAAAGTTCGAGTCATTGGGGGTAAGAGTGTGTTTGTAACAATTAGGTAGGGGGTTGGTAAATGCTGTGTTGTGGGAAAGTCGCGAGTGGAGAATTCCGGTACTTGTGAATAGGGGGGTTTAGAAGAGCAGGGACAAAGGGGATGCCCAGGGGAATCCTTTTTTTCCTCCCCATATAAATGAGGGAGAAAAGTGGGGGTAAACCAGGGGAGAGAGGAGAAGGCAAGGGGGAAAAGGGGAGGGGGAGTGAGCAGGGCAGAGAAAGGGGCGAAGAAACGGGTCTGGGGGAAAAAAAGAACAGAAGGTCTTGGAGTTAAAAACAA
>CM031612.1:45623512-45626012 GCA_018398815.1 Conus ventricosus | reverse complement strand
CGCGTTGCCTAGGTTGCCCATCTCGTACACCTTGGGCCGGCGCTTGAGTTGGATGGCCTGCACGACGGCATAGAGCTCCTGACGAAAGGCCCTGCTGAAGATGAGCAGGATGACCCCCAGCAGGGTCTGGTTGGCGGAGGACAGGATCTCGGTGATGGTTTTGCCCAGTTCCAGCTGGGCAATGAGGTTCAAGGAGAGCGAGTTGGAAGGGAAGTAGATGTCCACGATGTTGATGACAGTGGCAGGCACAGTGAGCAGGAAGAAAGCGAAAGAGATGATCAGCGTAGTGATGGTGAAGTCATCACCGTTGCTGGAACTCTGGGAGCGTCGCTGGGTGTGGCGCTTGAGGCAGAGGGAGATGGACAGCATGATGTTGAGCAGGAGTAGCAGGGTGAGGGGCAGGTAAGAGTACACGGTGGCCGACCACAGCGGCCAGATCTTGCTGTGCAGATCATTCTGATCGGAGCTGACAAAGCAGCCCTGGGCATGGAGTTCAAAGGTCCACATGGCGTGGATGGAGACGACCACCAGCATGATGAACACCATGATGGTGATGCTTTTGGCCGCAAACACCGTGCAGTACGTCTTGGCCTTGTGAGAGTAGCACAGATAGATGAAACGGTCAGCTGACAAGGCCACCACAAACCAGATGCCGCAATAGATGATGACGTTGGAGATGAAGGTCCACAAGCGGCAGCCCCAGTCGGTGATGGCGCCGATGTAAGGCACCTGCAGGATGAAGCACAGCCAGACGATACCCAGGATGAGGTTGAGCACCAGCACATTGGCTAGGGCGTAGGCCGCCATGTAGAAGCAGGCCGAGTACTTGCGCAGGTTCCTGCGGCGGAGCAGCACGAAGGCCAGCAGGTTGGAGACGTTGCCGAAGACCACCAGCACGGGCGTCATGTAGCGCAGCAGTTCGTCCCGCATCCTCATGTCCGGGTGGGCCAGCAGCTGCTCGTAGTAGAACAGGTTGCCCCTGTCACCGTCGTCCACTGCCGATCCGTTCCCGCCGAGCGTGACCGCGGGCCGGCTGCCGTTGGAGGAGTGATTACTGGCCTGGCCCAACCAGTTGGGCTCCGTGTAATATGCCACAGGGTCGCCGTTGCCTCCTCCCTCCCCCGAGGCCGCGCCGTCGCCTGTCAGGTTGAGGCTGAGCCAGGCCTCCATCCTTCTGTTGGCGCGGACCGCCTGGCCCCGCCCCTTGTCTTGTCAATCAAGACGTCGCCACGCGCAGGCCGACAGGTAGTAGAAGCGGTCAGCTGGGTCTGTCGCCTCTTCCTTGGCTTGACGTGTGTGTGTGTGTGTGTGTGTGTGACAAGCCGGCCTGTCTGTCTGTCGTCCTTCCCCCGTCTTGCCGATGGGCGCCAGTCTTGACTTACCAACGGTGAGGTGAGGGGGGTAGACGGTACGTGAGGAAGATGACGGTGGAGGTGGTGGCGCTCAGCCGCACCTTGTTCCCACTGCCCTTGTTGCTTTTGTCGTGCCGTTGCCTCGTCAGTAGGTTAGAACTTTCACGCCTGAAATGTAATAAAGGCGACAAGATGGTAAAATAAATAACGGCAACCACTGCCATCACCTCTCTCTCTCTCTCTCTCTCTCTCTCTCTCTGAAAAAAGATTTTTGTTGTCTTCGTCTTTCTTCCTCACTCTGTTTTTGTTTGTCTGTCGGTCGATCGGTCTGTCTCTCCCTCCCTCCTCCCCCCCCCCTCTCTCTCTCTCTCTCTCTCTCTCTTCTCTCTCTTCTCTCTCCTCTCTCTCTCTCCTGCACAAAAACGCGCGCTCACACAGACACACACATACGCGCGCGCGCGCGCGAAAAAATACTGAATCTGTTGCTAGCACAAGCAATCAAGATAGGACAAAGTACACAAGAATCAGTCTCTGTTAACAGTTACTTTAAAGAAGCTATTTTCAAGGTATTCCTCTATCAGTGTGTGTGTCTAAAGAAGCTGTTTTCAATGTATTCCTCTATCAGTGTGTGTGTGTGTGTGTGTGTGTGTGTGTGTGTGTGTGTGTGTGTGTGTGTGTGTGTAAAATTACTGCGTAAGACTGATATGTCTATACAATTGTTTTCACCCCTTCTGAAGGCGGCAGTGCAATGGACAATGAAAATGCTCCCCCTCTCTCTCTCTCTCTCTCTCTCTCTCTCTCTCTCTCTCTCTCTCTCTCTCTGGAATATTAGAGGGAGGATGTGTGTGGGATAGGAGGAGAGATCAGTACATATTTGTAGACAGATAATGAGAAACGATTTCCTGTGTCACCTCGAGCCCTGCGAGTCAGCGTCGATGGTCTGCGTGGAAGATTGTGATGGATGATAAAGGGAAGGATTGTGATGATGGATGATAAAGGGAAGGATTGTGATGATGGATGATAAAGGGAAGGATTGTGATGATGGATGATAAAGGGAAGGATTGTGATGGATGATAAAGGGAAGGATTGTGATGATGGATGATAAAGGGAAGGATTGTGATGGATGATAAAGGGAAGGATTGTGATGA
>CM031612.1:45613512-45618512 GCA_018398815.1 Conus ventricosus | reverse complement strand
GGGATGACAGGAACCACAGGTGGTAAGCAGACATGAACAGAGTAAGAATTGGGATGACAGGAACCACAGGTGGTAAGCAGACATGAACAGAGTAAGAATTGGGATGACAGAAACCACAGGTGGTAAGCAGACATGAACAGAGTAAGAATTGGGATGACAGAAACCACAGGTGGTAAGCAGACATGAACAGAGTAAGAATTGGGATGACAGAAACCACAGGTGGTAAGCACAGCAGACATGAACAGAGTAAGATTTGGGATGACAGAAACCACAGGTGGTAAGCAGACATGAACAGAGTAAGAATTGGAATGACAGAAACCACAGGGGGTAAGCAAACAGGAATAGAGTAAGAATATGGATCACAGGGGGTGGGGGTGGGGGGGGGGGTAAAACAGACAGGAATAGAGTAAGATTTGGGATGACAGAAACCACAGGGGGTAAACAGACGGAATAGAGTAAGAATTGGGATGACAGAAACCACAGGTGGTAAGCAGACAGGAATAGAGTAAGAATTGGGATGACAGAAACCATAGGTGGTAAGCAGACAGGAATAGAGTAAGAATTGCGATGACAGAAACCATAGGTGGTAAGCAGACAGGAATAGAGTAAGAATTGGGATGACAGAAACCATAGGTGGTAAGCAGGCAGGAATAGAGTAAGAATTGGGATGACAGAAACCGTAGGTGGTAAGCAGACAGGAATAGAGTAAGAATTGGGATGACAGAAACCATAGGTGGTAAGCAGACAGGAATAGAGTAAGAATTGGGAATACAGAAACCATAGGGGGTAAACAGACAGGAATGGAGTAAGAATTGGGATGACAGAAATCACAGGTGGTAAACAGACAGGAATGGAGTAAGAATTGGGATGACAGAAACCATAAGGGGTAAGCAGACAGGAATGGAGTAAGAATTGGGATGACAGAAACCACAGGGGGTAAGCAGACAAGAATGGAGTAAGAATTGGGAATACAGAAACCATAGGGGGTAAACAGACAGGAATGGAGTAAGAATTGGGATGACAGAAACCACAGGTGGTAAACAGACAGGAATGGAGTAAGAATTGGGATGACAGAAACCATAGGGGGTAAGCAGACAGGAATGGAGTAAGAATTGGGATGACAGAAACCATAGGGGGTAAGCAGACAGGAATGGAGTAAGAATTGGGATGACAGAAACCATAGGGGGTAAGCAGACAGGAATGGAGTAAGAATTGGGATGACAGAAACCACAGGGGGTAAGCAGACAAGAGTGGAGTAAGAATTGGGATGACAGAAACCATAGGGGTAAACAGACAGGAATGGAGTAAGAATTGGGATGACAGAAACCACAGGTGGTAAACAGACAGGAATGGAGTAAGAATTGGGATGACAGAAACCATAGGGGGTAAGCAGACAGGAATGGAGTAAGAATTGGGATGACAGAAACCATAGGGGGTAAGCAGACAGGAATGGAGTAAGATTTGGGATGACAGAAACCACAGGGGGTAAGGCAGGATCACAGCCACCACAGGGTAATGGCAAGCGGGGATAGAGATGGAAATCATAATGCGGTTCAGTCAGAGGACGTGACTGATAACGGTGCGTGACAAAATATAATGGCGATCTATACTTAGTCCTTTCTAATTCACAGTCATTACAGACAATCTGTATCTGTTTGTATCACACAGAAAGTAGACTGAAAACGAAAAGAAGCACAATCAGAAACTAGGTTGTGTACACTTCTTTTAAACGTTCCTTCTTGTTGTTGTTGTTGTTGTTTTTGTTTTCGTCGGGTTCGGTGATTCGTGGAATTGTCATCTTCCAGGTTGGTCCTGGCCAGGGTTGTATTCACCAGTTCCATGCCATTCCAAGAGAACAGAAGGGGGTGGTTGTGAGGGGTGGCTGTATGTCTGTATGTGTATGGCTGTTTCTTCCACTCTGTCCAAGTAGCACTCCATCTGAAGTGTCTGGCTGCTGGTGATGGTAGCAGTCCACCAGGGAGACGGCCTCAGGTTGGACATGTTCACTCAGGTGCTTGGGCAGAGATGATGGCCCTTTTGAAAAAGCAGTATAGATAGAAAAACAACAACAAAACATTCGAATAAAAAGAGAGAGAAAAACAACAACAAAACATTCGAATAAAAAGAGAGCACTTAACGTAGGTGGGGTTTGGGAGTGAGTGGTTGTGTTTGCGCGCGCGCGTGTGTGTGTGTGTGTGTACGTGCGAGTGTGTAGACGTCCATTTGAAATGTGAACTAATACTGTCTTGTTGGTGCTGAATCCAGAGAACTCTCTCTCTCTCTCTCTCTCTCTCTCTCTCTCTCTCTCTCTCTCTCTCTCTCTCTCTCTTCTCTCTCTCTCTTTGACGCACACAACTACACGGTGAACGGTAAAGCTGTACGAAAATTTGAAGCTTGACTTTCTGTGAAAGGCAAAGCTGTAGGAATGGTAGACATTTGGCATCTGTGAACGGCAAGACTATTGGAACAGTGGACATTTTAGTTTGATCTTCTGTGAACGGCAAAGCCATCGGACCAGTGGACGTGTCTGTTGATCTTCTGTGAACGACAAAGCCGTCGGAACAGTGGACGTTTCTGTTTGATCTTCTGTGAACGACAAAGCCGTCGGAACAGTGGACGTTTCTGTTTGATCTTCTGTGAACGACAAAGCCATTGGAACAGAGGGTGTTTCTATGTGACTTTCTGTGAACGACAAAGCCATTGGAACAGAGGGTGTTTCTATGTGGTTTTCTGTGAACGACAAAGCCATTGGAACAGAGGGTGTTTCTATGTGCTTTTCTGTGAACGACAAAGCCATTGGAACAGAGGGTGTTTCTATATGATTTTCTGTGAACGACAAAGCCATTGGAACAGGGTGTTTCTATGTGACTTTCTGTGAACGACAAAGCCATTGGAACAGAGGGTGTTTCTATGTGATTTTCTGTGAACGACAAAGCCATTGGAACAGAGGGTGTTTCTATGTGACTTTCTGTGAACGACAAAGCCATTGGAACAGAGGGTGTTTCTATGTGACTTTCTGTGAACGACAAAGCCATTGGAACAGAGGGTCTTTCTATGTGACTTTCTGTGAACGACAAAGCCATTGGAACAGAGGGTGTTTCTATGTGACTTTCTGTGAACGACAAAGCCATTGGAACAGAAAGTGTTTCTATGTGATTTTCTGTGAACGGCAAAGCCATTGGAACAGAAAGTGTTTAACGTTTCTATGTGATTTTCTGTGAACGGCAAAGCCATTGGAACAGAAAGTGTTTCTATGTGATTTTCTGTGAACGGCAAAGCTGTTGGAACAGTGGATGTTTCTGTTTGACTTTGTGCTTCAGCAAAGTTGTAGGTACGGTAGACGTTTCTGTTCGACTTTCCTTGTATGGCCAATGTTACTGTGTGCGCACGCGCGCGCGCGCGCGTGTGTTTGTGTGTATATGTGTGTGTGTGTGTGTGTGTGTGTGTGTTTATTAGTCACACTTTTGAAATTTTATTTCACTATCACTGTAAACTCTGTGCGTGCGCGTGTATGTGTGAGTGTGTGTGTGTGTGTGTGTGTGTGTGTGTGTGTTTATCTGTCTTACTTCTGAATTTTTATTTCACCATCTCTGTAAACTCAAATCACATTGTCCTTTCCTCTGTGTCTTGTCCACTGAGCCTTCAAACAAGTGTGCACACCCTTGCGCTTATCTGTGTGTGTTGTGCGTGTGCGCGCATGTGTGCCCACGTGAGTTGATAAGGTCCGCATGCAGAACCAGTTCGTTCCGAAATAAAAAGAAATTAATCGGGCGTGCTGTTCGCGTGTGTTGTCCCCCGCTTCCATCTTTTTTTTTTTCTTTTTTTTTTTTGTAGGGAGGAGGATCGGCCCAAAGGCGATGGCGTCTGCCGGGGTTTGGGCTGCTTTTCGTAGCAGGCAGCAACAACAACAAATATCCCAAATCCTCGCATCTGATTGTTGGTCTGTTTTCTCTTGCCCTTCTGCACAAGAGGGGCTGGAATTACTGGAGTTGATTAATCTGAGCTTTACTTAACGTGCTGTGCATACATTTTGTGGAGGGGCTGGGAGAGAAAAGGGAGGGGAGAAAGAATTGGAGTGACGGAGGAAGGTGGATTGGGCGGGGCTGTTTTCTCTTAACACTGTGAGAGAGAAGAGGGAGTGAGTGAGCGAGGGAACCGTAACGTGTTGCCAAGCTGCACTGTCAGAAAGAGATGGAGGGGGAGAAAAATGATCGGGGAGAGAAAGAGAAAGAGAAGGGGAGAGAGAGAGGTAGGGAGAAAGGGTTGGGGGAGGGGGGGGGGCTGGAGGAGGAAAATAAGGGAGACAAAGAGAGGAGGTGAGAGACTGAGGGAAAGGAGAGACCCAGAAAGAGTTGAGAGGGAGAGAGAGGGACGTTTTAAGGGTGAGATGATAGAGAAAACTGAACTCTCTGAGGGCTTGTCGGTGTGAGATACATACCCATGACAGCTGCACCGTAAACTCGTCACGGGAAACATACATGCGCTTATGTGCTCCACAATTATATGCACACGTGTGTGTGTGTGTGTGTGTGTGTGTGTGGTGTGTGTGTGCGTGTGTGTGCGTGTGTGTGTGTGTGTGTGTGTGTGTGTGTGTGTGTGTGTGTGTGTGTGTGTGTGTGAATGAGAGAGAGGGAAGTGGAGAGAGAGAGAGAGAGAGAGAATGGGGATTTGGATGAGTGTGAAAGAGACGGATAAAGACAAAGAAAAAAGATAGACAAACACATACAAAGAACCCCATCTGGAAAATTAGTGTAAGTTTAAGAAAAGAAAAAAAAATGGGGGGGGGGGGGGGTATCAAAATAAAGACAACAGAAAAGAGGGTGGGGAGAGGTGTTCTGTTGAACTGGTTTTGAGGCGGAGGAAAGAGACAGCCATTCAATTAGCGATGGATCACGAGCTCAAGGCACAGAAACACCGGTCAAAGACACAGGCAAGGAAATCAAGTTGTGGGCGATGTTGGAAATGTTGATCGACATGTTCAAAACTGTTTTTTTTTGCAT
>CM031612.1:45606012-45611012 GCA_018398815.1 Conus ventricosus | reverse complement strand
CTGTGTGCCACGCGTTCTTTCCGGTTGGACTGGGGTTACAGTAAGGACACAACTTATGTGGCACTTCGCAATAGCAGCAGAGTGGCAAAGTGTGCAATGAGTTTTCTGGCCTATGTGTCTTGCTTCGTCTCCTTGATAGTTTCTGGCATTTCCTGCCGTCTGTCTGAGAGCTAAGGGCATGTCCCAGCACAAGACGCTACTGTCGTTGAGCACTTGCTGCATAATTCTCTCTCTCTCTCTCTCTCTCTCTCTCTCTCTCTCTCTCTCTCTCTCCTCTCTCTCTCTCCTCTCTCTCTCTCTTCCCCTCTCCCTCTCTTTATATCCTTCATTCCCCGCCCCCATATGTGTAAGTCTGAGAATCGTTCAACAGTGCTCGGTTTGGTTTATCCTGCATTTTTAACTAAAGCTTCACGGCAGCTGCTGCACAGCCAGGATTCTGAAGAAATGTGACTAGAAGGGTCTAGGTTCTGCTTCAGGTTTGTAAGCAGTCTTCATTCTGTTCCTACCGCCTTCCCCGGTATCCCGTCCACCTTCCCGGCATGAGTTGCAACACGGATTGATTTTGTCTCCAGTCTTTCCTAAGCAGCTTCTTTCTTTCTCTCTTTCTTTGATTGTATACCTCCCATAGGTTTAGCTAGTGTACCTTCTGCATCCAGGCACTCAGACCGTGCCCCACCATACCTCCCTAATCCTTTCACCGGCCCCATCCTTCGACACGTGACAGCCTCCTTCTGTCTACTTGGGGTCTTTTTAACCATGGCTTTTTTATCTTGGCGAAAAATCCCCCCAAAATATGCCTTCGGAGAGGAATTGAACGTGCGATCTCTTAGCCCGCGGCCCGTGACGGTAACCTCTGTACCACGATGGCAGGTCCACATTTTAGCGTATTGTAGGATTTGGGGAGCCGGATCGGCTCTGATCCCGATTCGTTCAGTATGATACATGTTCAGCTGGCATGACTGCAGCCACACTGTCCTATTTCATGGGCTTCATATGGGTGCTTCTCTGTGGACGGTGATCAAAGTCCGTGACAAACAACGCAGAAAGGGTGAGTGCATCACTCGGGCCTGGTCAAAGTCTCGATTTATAATGAGAGAAGCGTAGAGTATGGCATGCTGAGTAGCCAGAGCACAGCCCTCCAGCTTCAGTGTTTGAGTACCGTGGAGAACGGATGCGAATGTGCTCATTAACCGTTATATTTGGAAAAGAAAAAGAAAATTTGTCATGAAACATTCTCCATCACACCCCTACCCCCCCCCCTCTCGCCCCCCCCCCCCCCCCCCACACACACACTGCTTCTCAGATTCTGACCCACCCCCACCCCCTCCTATTTCCCTCCTCTTCACCATCTAATAACCCATTTTGGTTTCCTCGGTATTTTGCGTGCGCGATAGACTGTCGAAATAAAATATTGAGTCTGCCATCAATCTTGAAACCATCAATATCCCTTCCTTCCACGCGCACGGGCGTGTGTGTGTGTGTGTGTGTGTGTGTGTGTGTGGGGTGTGTGTGTTGTTGTGTGTGTGTGTGATATGCTAAGAAAAAAAAGGAAAATACCGTGACGTTAGTGCATCAAATAATCTTCGTAATTTCTCTCTCTCTCTCTCTCTCTCTCTCTCTCTCTCTCTCTCTCTCTCCTCTCTCTCTCTCCTCTCTCTCTCTCTCTCTCTCTCTCTCTCTCTCTGTGCTTTGATGGAACGAAAGAGAAATCTTAAAATCCCCGATGACAGACATCAAATAATTATCGTAATTGCTGCTGCTGCTGCTCTCTCTCTCTCTCTCTCTCTCTCCTCTCTCTCTCTCTCTCTTCTCTCTCTCTCTCTCTCTCTCTCTTCTCCTCTCTCTCTTCTCCCTCCTACACACCCACCCCAAGCTTCCAGGGAAATGTGATTTCCGTGTGTTGTATTTAGGCCTGTTAACTTCAGCATGAAGAAAACAAGAAGTCCACCTACCAATACGGTGGTATAGGCGAAAAACCATCATGATCCTCTTTTCTGTATGACATATTCATATAAGTCAACTATCAGCTAAAGCAATCACTGATTCTGTCTTCATGTGACGGTCATATCAGCCAGGTAATACGTTTTCATAATTTTGCGGTCATTTTAAAACTCTCTGTAAAGTTACCTTTTTTCTTTTTTGATAACTTTAAAGAAAAAGGAATAATCATAATTTTTGAAGAGCTGAAGAAAAAAAATTGTGAATGGTTGGTAATCCACAGTGGTATACTGTGAATGGCACGTGAGACACAGGCATCACCTGGAATTGGCGTTTTCCAGCAGACAGTGCTAGGCAAAAATGGACGTGGATGAGGGGGGGAGACGATCTCGAACTACTCTACACGATGATTCCCGAGGGCAGTGTAAGTGGGTGGGGTGGGGGGGGGGGGGGGGGGGGGGGGGGGGGGGGGGGGGGGGGGGGGGGGGGGGGGGGGAGAGTGAGGATGAGCAGGAAGTGGGGAGGGGGGGGGGGGGGGGGGGGGGGGGGTGGGGGGAGGGGGGGGGGGGGGGGGGGGGGGGGGGGGGGGGGGGGGGACAAAAACAAAGCAAGAAACCAAGCGAAATCTAATTTGACAAAACTTGAAATTCCTGAAATGCCGTTAGAGAGTCCAGGAAGGAACCAAACCGGAATTCTCCACGTTAGGGGAAGGGGAAAAGGCCGTTAGATTAGAGAGGCGACACACTTGACCTGAAAGCCTCTGGGGACTTCCGTCCACGATTGAGCGGTAAAAGCTGTCCCTTCTTTTTTTCCTGCCTCATCTTCCCTGCCCCATCCTTGGCGTTACTCCCACGCCTCACATTCTGCTTCCCCGAACACAGCCACACTCGGCTTTGTCGCGGTCACGGCACCACACAACCCACAGGAGTAATCATGATCAATTTATCATGAGACAACCACCAGAGCAGACACTGCACTGCTGCCGAGTCACGTCATTTGTGTTCATTGGTACCTGTTCTGATAAAAAATAGACACGATACCACATGCTAAGCTCCCTGCTGACGGCACTGATTGCCAGCCCGCGATGGTAGCGTGTATGAGCGTCGAACGTCCCTCTCTGGAGGGTGTCATTACACCCAACCTAATGACAGTTCAAAAATCTTGCTGATCGTCTGTCTGTTTAAGCCCGCGTCATAGACGACACCTTCACCTCTCATGCCAGCCCTACTCCTTCTCTTTTGTCATCCTTCCTTAAGGAAGAGAGGCGGGGGGTGGTGGTGGGTTGGGGAAGAGGAGTAGGAGGGGGGGTGTACCTGCTCAATGGAAGAGGGGCAGGCATTACTCTTTGCAGTGATATGACACTATTCTGTCTTTAATCTCGCACAGCATCCATGCCTAACTCTAGTCTGCTAGTCTGCGGGGAGACCACAGGCTGCACGGGAACTCTTCACTCAGTCAATTCCCAGGGCAATATGACATCTGCTCGATGGTTTGAGAAACAACAGGAGAGCAAGGTATCCCTCTTCGCTCCCCCCCCCCCCCCCCCCCCCTTCTTTTCCGCCCTTCTTGTCTTTGTCTGTCTGTCTGTTCTCTCTCTCTCTCTCTCTCTCTCTCTCTCTTCTCTCTCTCTCTCTCTCTCTCTCTTTGTTCTCCTTTTTTCATCCACTCTTCTTCCATTTACTGCCCTCATTTGTATTTCCCCCTTCTTCAAAGCCTTTTGAGCATGAACATGACATTGTACATGTTTGTTTATTGGTATGTGTGTTTGTGTGTGTGCGTGAGTGGTGCGTGCGTGCGTGCGTGCGTGCGTGCGTGTGTGTGTGTGTGTGTGTGTGTGTGTGTGTGTGTGTGTGTGTGTGTGTGTGTGTGTGCGTGCGTGCGTGCGTGCATATGTGTGTGTGTGTGTGCATTTGTGTGTGTGTGTGTGTGTGTGTGTGTGTGTGTGTGTGTGTGTGTGTGTGTGTGTGAGAGATTTTAAGCTGTAAATGTTGTCGACGTTCCGTTTAATAAATGTTTCTGTATCCTGTGAAAATTGGCAAAGGCCTATAGTTCTCTCTGTCCCTCTCTCTCTCTCTCTCTCTCTCTCTCTCTCTCTCTCTCTCTCTCTCTCTCTCTCTCTCTCTCTTCTCTCCAAATAGATAGAGAGATAGAAAAGTATGTGAAGGGATGATTAAGGAGCATGAGATGGGATAATTGAAGAGCATTGAGAAGGGATAATTAAGGAGCATGAGAGGGGATAATTGAAGAGCATGAGAAGGGATAATTAAGGAGCATGAAAGGGGATAATTGAGCATGAGAAGGGATAATTAAGGAGCATGAGAGGGGATAATTGAAGAGCATGAGAAGGGATAATTAAGGAGCATGAGAGGGGATAATTGAAGAGCATGAGAAGGGATAATTAAGGAGCATGAGAAGGGATAACTGAAGAGTATGAGAAAGGATAATTAAGGAGCATGAGCTGGGATAATTGAAGAGCATGAGAAGGGATAACTGAAGAGCATAAGAAGGGATGATGGAAAGAGCATGAGAAGAGATGATTGAAGAGCGCAAGAAGGGATAAGTAAGGAGCATGAGAAGGGATAAACAAGGAGCATGAGAAGGGATGATTGAAGAGAATAAGAAGGGATGATTGAAGAGCATGAGAAGAGATGATTGAAGAGTGCAAGAAGGGATAAGTAAGGAGCATAAGAAGGGATGATTGAAGAGCGCCAGCACAAAAGGAGTAACGGAAGGGCGTCAGCTCAATAGGGATAATTGTGAAGATCGTTAGCCAGAAGGGATGATTGAAGAGCGTCAGCTGAAAGGGAAAATTGAAGAATTTTAGCTGAGTATGGGGTAATTGTAGAGCGTCAGCTGAGAAGGGATAATTGAAGAATGTTAGCTGAGAATTGGATAATTAAAGAGCGTCAGCTTATTATGGGGTAATTGAAGAGCGTCAGCCCAGAAGGGATAAGCGCAGAGCGTCAGCTCAAAAGGGATAATCGAAGAGCGTCAGCTCAAAAGGGATAATTGAAGAATATTAGCACAGTATGAGTAATTGAAGAATGTTAGCTGAGTATAAG
>CM031612.1:45598512-45601012 GCA_018398815.1 Conus ventricosus | reverse complement strand
GTGACTGACACGTGAACCGGGCATGGTGTGGGAGAGTGAGTGACTGACACATGCACCGAGCATGGTATGGGGAGACTGACTGACATGTGAACCGAGCATGGTGTAGGGAGAGTGACTGACATGTAAACCGGGCATGGTTGTGGGGAGACTGACATGTGAACAGGGCATGGTGTGGGGAGACTGACATGTGAACAGGGCATGGTGTGGGAAGACTGACTGTGAACCGGGCATGGTGTGGGGAGACTGACATGTGAACGGGCATGGTGTGGGGAGACTGACGTGTGAACGGGCATGGTGTGGGGAGACTGACATATGAACGGGCATGGTGTGGGGAGACTGACATGTGAACCGGGCATGGTGTGGGGAGACTGACATGTGAACCGGGCATGGTGTGGGGAGACTGACATGTGAACCGGGCATGGTGTGGGGAGACTGACATGTGAACCGGGCATGGTGTGGGGAGACTGACCGACTGACACACTTGGACAAGGTGTGATGTATGGAGACTGGCAGAAATGAAAGGGGAAAAATTGTTATTGTTCACGTGGTTGGTTGTTTCTGAATATAGGATTGGAAATTTGATGGGGTCGGTGACGTGGAATAAAGGACAGGGAAAGGAGAAGAGGGGGGGGGGGGGAGTGAAAAATGCTGAGGATGAAGCATACCAGCAAGAAAAAAAAAGAGGAACGATGCAGATTGTAAGGTATGGAGATGGAGAGAGAGAGAGAGAGGAGAGAGAGAGAGAGAGAGAGAGAGTGAGAGAGAGAGAGAGAGAGAGAGAGGAGAGAGAGAGAGAGAGCGGATGGGTTTATTTATCGCTCATTCTCCATCCGAAAGGTTCATAGCATAATTATTTCACGTTGCCTGTAGGTACTATACATAGCCTCGACTTTTGTAATTGAAGACAAGACACACGGTTCCAGTCAAAAAGTTCCTCCCCGTCAACCACTTGATGCTGGAAAGCAGTTTTTTGCACTCATTGCCGGTATTGATGAAAGTTCTGAGTGTGGGGGTGGTGGGCAGCTTGTAAGAGAAAGAAAAGGGGAACGAAAAGAAATCTTAAATGAGGCAGAGAACAGGAAACAGTAAATAACGAACAAGTAGGGTTACTCTTACTCCCATGTATGATGAAATGAATACGCGCCCATGACTCCAAACGAATGCTGCATACGATGCCGAATCGCCTACCAGAAATGACAACACAGAGCTTATTGAACAAACAAGGAGACATCCCAAGCTAGCCCACATACCCCCTACCTGACACATCCACAGAGCAACAACTGAAGAAATGAACATATACAAATGACCAAGCATTCAAGATTGGTACAGCCTTTTCGATTATGAATATAGTCAAACAAACACACAGACGAATAGTAACAAATACATATAACCTCAGTTTGATCGATATGAAAAGAAATCTTAAATGAGGCAGAGAACAGTAAACAGTATAGAGCGAACATGTAGGGTAGCTCTTGCTCCATGATGAAATAAACACACGCCCATAACTAATATCAGGGCATTAGATGATTATAAATGTAAAATCTTGCACTAGCTGCGTATGGGGACCGTCGTAGTCCATCATGAAAACCGAACTGTTCATATCGCATATTCAGAGGCCTTTCGTCCGCTGATTTGGACTCGTCAGTGAGGCACGGCTGATTGTGTCAGTGCTACCTTTGCATCAAATAGAGATATACGGCAGTCTATAATTCTGCGGTATTCGCACCACCAAGGGTTCAAAAATAGAATTCAACGACTCGCCAAGGCAGCCGGTGAAGGATAGAAAAGTAAAACGAGAAGACATCGCTGTAAGAAATTAGTTGCTGAAAAATTGAAAACATCGCTTAAAGAATAAGTTGCTGAAAAATTGAAAACATCACTTAAAGAGTATTAAATGAAGGGGAAAGCTTTTAGTTATATAGTAGTTAGACAGTTTAAAAAAAACTTTCAGTTGATTGAATGTTAGAAAGAACTGCTTGTGAATGTTCTGTGAGTGCGCGTGTGTGGCACCATAGACTGAGGGATACGGGCTTTACCTCTGGTGGTCCAGTGGACTGGGGAGCCGGCCAACAATAGCGTTCGCCACATTTTTATTCCAGTCACAGCAGAACCCTGATGATCGATGGCGGCAGAGATGGGGAGCAGTGCGCCAGGCGTGTAATCTGTACTTCCAGGTCTTAACTAAAGGAGACAGGGAGAGCCAAGGTCGTTCAGTCGTGAAATTGCGCCACTTAGACACGGGCGGTAACTGGGGCCGCACTGGGACCATTTTGCTTCAGCTCTCTTCTGACTGTGACGTTTACTCCTTGGGTTTCTTGGGTACAGTGAGAGGGGGGGGGGGGGGGGGGGGGGGGGGGGGGGGTTGGTTTTCGGAGATGAGTTTGAATGGATCTCTCTCTCTCTCTCTCTCTCTCTCTCTCTCTCTCTCTCTCTCTCTCGCAAACTGTTTATCAACTCTCTTCTCTCTCTCTCACTCCTCCTTCACTCTCTCTTCTCCTCT
>CM031612.1:45583512-45591012 GCA_018398815.1 Conus ventricosus | reverse complement strand
CATCATCGAATTTTCATGTAAGCCCCAAATTTCAGCTGCATATGTAAGAAGAGGTTTTATCTGTGTATCAAACATTTTCCAAAATATACTACAGTCTGTACAATTCAGTTTTCTCAGGGATTTCAGAATTTCAGTAGTACCTTTTTTCCATTTTCTTAGAAATTCTTCCCATGCGTAGCGGAAAGTTAATTTTGTCGAAAATATTATTCCAAGATATTTATATGAATTAACTACTTGAACGTCTGCATTTCCATAAGACCATTTTTCACACACTGATAGGTGGCCACCCATTCTAAAGACCACTATATTTGTATTATCCAAGTTAACTGATAAACCTAAGCGATCTGCTTCTTCTTTCAATACATTTAGTTGGTTTTGCAAACCTACAACTGTTCCGGACAGAAGACCAACATCATCAGCATACAGTAATAAAACTAATTCAACTGCTCCAGGTATTATCTGGATACCATGTCTGCCTTTGCGGGACAATTCCACAGCCAGTTCGTTTATGAAAAAAGAAAACAATTGTGGACACCATCTTGCGTAATTAAATTGCGCAAGATTTAGGTTGAGAACTTTAGGTTTTAATGCGAACAAAAGATGGTTTGAATGTGAAACATCCACAGAATCTCCTTGTCCTGCATGTGGACACATTATTGATGACGAAGAACACTTTCTGTTCCACTGTACTGCTTATAATGAAGTGCGGACAAATTGTTCACTTTTCCAGTTAGATATGGCGAAACGACAAAATGTCGCTGTCGTGTTATCATCAGATGATGAACTTGTAATTAAATCAGTTGCGAAATTCATCGCAGAAGCATTGAAAATTAGACAGATGGAGGATAGTGAAATTTAAAATAATGCATTTTAAGAGATATCTGAATGAATATTATCATTCATCGCAAGTGGAAGAGATCAGTAAGATACATTGTCATCATTGATCGAGTGGATGGTCGAGTCAGTCTTTTTTTTTTTTTTCTAATTGCATATAAGGAAATGTTATGAATTCATTTGTTTTTAACCTTTGATTTGGTGCACACTAGGAATGAATGTGTACTATTTGTTTGCAGGAAAGGAAGAGGGAAATGTTACTGTTCTGTTACCTCTCCCCCTTGTCAAAAGACCTCTTTGGTAATGACAATAAAATATCAAAGTGTCAAAGTGTCTGTCTGTCTGTCTCTCTCTCTCTCTCTCTCTCTCTCTCTCTCTCTCTCTCTCTCTCTCTCTCTCTCTCTCTCTCTCACCCTCCCTCCCTCTCTGTCTCTGGCACGCGCGTGCGCGCGTACGCATACACACACACACACACACACACACACACACACACACACACACACACACACCACACACACACACACACAACTCTCTCTCTCAACACACACACACACACACACACACACACACACACACACACACACACACACACACCACGCATATTCACACATGTACATGCACATGCACAAACAAATTTTAATGCGCGTAGGCGCACGCACCGCACACACGGCACTGAGGGAGAGAGGGGGGGGGGGGAGGGGGGGGGGGGGGGGGGGGGGGGGGGGGGGGGGGGAGAGAACGAGTACCTTAACTTTTCTTTTGCATTTTTCCTGCTGCTTTTTAAAAGAAAAGCACATGATATATAGAGCTTACATTTACAGCAATGAAGAAATACGCTCTTTGTTAGTATGCATGGACATGCACACGTAAAGACAATGCGGGTGTACTGACTTTGTTTTATACACACTGACCGGAATATAGAAAAAGCGCACACATAGCGACGTGAGGGGTGGATGACCTAGACAGTAGTTTTATTAACCTTTTCTTTTTCCTGTGGACGTTTATTTTTCTCTTTCTGCTGCTGGACCACATAGGAAGGAGTTAGACTTCTTGTGTTTTCAACTGGTCAGGTTCCTCTGTGTGTGTCTTTAATGCGTACATACAACGTTGTGTATGCACATGCACGTGAATCCTGGTGTCTAGGTATGTGTTTGATGTGAGGTATGGGGGATTAGGGTCTGCGTGCTGAAACTCATAAGGAAACGTTTAAACCCCTTGCAGTCGTTGGCAACCCACACATCTACGTCATCCCTTGGCCTGTCTGCGTACTAATTCTGCTCTCTTGCCATTCCATCTGATAACGACTTCTTCAGCACAACTTTGCCCCCCCCCCCCCCCCTCCCGTACTCTCCCCTTCTTCCAATTCACTCCCACTCTCCTTCCCACCCACCCCCACCCCCACCCCCTCCCTAGAAGATGCCTGCGTGCGCTGGTGCTGTCCTTGCTGGTAGCAGAGGGACTAGTTGGACGTAAGTGGACAGCTCTACCGACGCTGTCGTGCAGACGACGATGCTTCGTCGGTGCCCCAATGACCGTTTTGACGTCGGACAATTGTCGAGTCGGGTCATGGGTTCGGGTGGTGCGAAAACGTAAGTGGCTATGATAACAAAGATGTGTGTGGTGTGTGTGTGTGTGTGGGGGGGGGGGGGGGGGGGGGTACTGGCTAGCAGTATTTTGTTTGACCCACACGTAACGCAGTACCTAGTTAAACATTACTTTGATCAGAATGTGAAGATTATGACTCACCAACACAGCAGGCTCAATAGACTTGACAGACAGATTTTAGTGCTAGTGTTATGGAAAGTATTCTTTTTAAGTATGGTATGTTAGGTCCATTCGTACTCGACATGCGCTCGGTGCAGTGCGCTCTCTCTCTCTCTCTCTCTCTCTCTCTCTCTCTCTCTCTCTCTCTCTCTCTGTCCATTAGTAGCAGTACAACCTTGCATGATGCGTGAGAGTTGGGGAAAAAAGACCGCTTTCACAAAAAAAAAAAAAAGAGGGGGGGGGGGGGGGGGGGAAACGAAACTAGCAAAAGACAAAAAAAGTTATAAGGCGGGGGTGGTGGAGGGATAAAAAAAAAAGAGGAGAGAGAGAGAGAGAGAGAGAGAGAGAGAGAGAGAGAGAGAGAGAGAAAGACACACACACACACACACACACACACACATACACACACACACACACACACACACACACACACACACACACACACACATGCGCGTGCGCCCGAAATGTGAGGTAATTAGGTAGTTGAAAGTCATGAAGTGCTCTGGGAACTGCACAAATCTGGATAAAACTGCACAAAGTTTGACGGGTTTTTTTTTTCTCTAGGTCACATGTGACATGCAGTTGTTAGACGGATGTGTCATAGCTGTTTCCCCGAGTATTTTCAGCCTCCAGGTGTACTCGTTTCAACGGCATGTCTTGAGAACTGGTCAGTTTAAATAAGTGAAGGGCGCTACCCATTGTCGCGTGATTCTGCTCGCAACTCAGTCATGATATAGGAAATGGTTGTCAAGAAGACGTACCCTTTTCAACATTTGACCATACGGGGAAGAAAACCTAACTAATATGTCCTGTTCAGAGTCAAAAGACATGTGGGGTGCGGGATGTGAGAAATGGGTTAGCAAGCAGTGGCTGACTGGATCTCAGTGAGAACTTGACGTGTGGTTTACTGTGGCGCGCTGCACACAGACGGTATTTGGTTTTCTGACTGTGCTATGTAAGAGACTCACTGGTTCAGAAGCAGCTTTAGTCAAAGCCGTGGTGTTCTGAGACTGTTTCACTTCTCTTGTGAAAATATGTGTCAGAAGAAGAGTGGCAGAACCAGTGAGGCTCTGCATCTAATAAAAAACAACAACAATTCTTTGAGGGTCATGATGGGTTTAATACCTCCACTTCAGGATTCAAGAAATAACAAACTTTCTTTGAGGGCCATAGTTTCTTCATTCCTCCAGTGTAACGATCCAGGAACACTTTTTGGAGGGTCATAATGAGTCAATACCCGCTGTTCAGATCCGGAAAAACCCTTTCTGTTTGGGTCATGATAGTTGAGGATCCAGAAAGAAAACTTTCAAGGAAAGGTCATATTGAATGAATATCTCCTGTGTTAGGATTTAGTCAAACTTTCATTGACGATGATAATGATGTAATACAGAGCTATTAGGATCCAGGAGAAAAAAAAAAACTTTTTGGTCTGCCTATCTTTGCCAGTCACCGTATCTGTGCTACCAGATACATTAAGGGGAAAAACAGATACAGTGTGTTGTAGAGGGTGAAGAAGGAGACATGGGGAGGGATAACCGAGGGAGAGAAAGGGTCAGACGAGAGAGACTTGCTGTATAGACCAGACTGGCCTGATGGCTCTTTAGACTCCATCCATCGAACGTAAGCTGGAATCCATTGGCCCGTAATGTGCACAGCGAATGGACTATTGCCTTTGCTTCCCCACTCGTCCCCACTCGTCGCCCCTAGTCTTTATACAGTTCTGACTTAACATTGATGTGAGTCCCCATCCTTGGCGTGTCGTGTCTGCCTGTTCTAAAAGACAGTGAACAAACAGATCATATGAGGAACTGGCATGCAGTCTTAAAATGCATTTAGGGGTTCGTTTCAAACGTAAAGATAGTAAATGGCCAGTAAATCAGTAGGAATGAAATTCAATCCATCAGGACTGTGTTGTTGTTGTAGTTATTTTGTTTTGTTTTGTTTTTTACTGATTGCCAGTGATTGCTGTTTCTATTCATTCCAGTGAGCTGACTGATCCACTGAGCAGTTGCAACATAAGCAGATTCGATGAGAGCACTTCACATCAAAGCTGTGTGCAGACATCACTATGGGCCAGCAAACACCACTGCAAAGATAGCATACTTTGGAGTAGGACGTGAAGGTGGAAAGGTTGATCGGGACTTGATGGAAAGCTCTTTTCGACATGCAAACACAGGTCCAGAAGATTGTAGCCCAGGTCTGAGCAGTAAACGAACCAGATACGATCGTGTGGCCTGTTACTAGTTCTGCTCCATCGCCTTAATGAGAGAGAGAGAGAGAGAGAGAGAGAGAGAGAGAGAGAGAGAGAGAGAGCAGAAAAAGGGATGTATGCCCACATCTATTGGAAGGGAAAGAAGAAAAGAAGGAATTATAGCAACAGACAGGACACTTTTACATCCATGATGCGCAAAGCCCGCATGTGCCAATCAAAGCATGCCTTTCCATTAGAGCGGGGAACGCGTGGGTTGGGGAGATCTCGGAAATGCTTCACCACACAGATGTCAGCATCACAGGACAGTATATTTTCTGAGTCCGTCTTGTCATCTTCCAGCACGTAATTTACCTCCCATTCTTTTACTTTGTAAAAATAGAGTTGGATGATGTGAACCGTCAGCTTCGAGATGTTGGTTGAGGTGTGTGTGTGTGTGTGTGTGTGTGTGTGTGTGTGTGTGTGTGTGTGTGTGTGTGTGTGTTGGTTGCCGTACAGTCTTTTGTATTCAAAGGCAGTTATGTGGGAAGATGCAAAATCTATAAATTATATTGGAAAACACGTTTGGTTGGTTGGTTGTTTTGTTTTCTTCCCCCAAAATGTGCACATAATTTCTTTAACATGTTGTTGAGAAGTTGCCACACAGTTTGTAGAAAGAGTATTAACTGTTGTATGTCTTGCATTGTTTGATTGCAAAATGATCTGCAACATCGAGAAGAGAATTCAGGAGAGAGAGAGAGAGAGAGAGAGAGAGAAACATACACACAACGCAGCTTGAAATGACAAACTGATGGCATGGGAGTGGCTTAGTGGGGAAGGTCATCATTATGCACAGTGGTAGGGCAAAGGCACGACTGTTGGAAAGTGAATTCTGGTATTCAGCCACCTTACCAGATAGTCTACCTTTGAGGTCCCCCTCCTCATCTCCCCTTCCCCCATCGGGGATGAGACAACCTAGAATAGAAGTAGATGCATGCAAGAGTACAGCAGCTGTAATGGAGGTTCAGACTGAACAAAGTCCAGCAAATCTGTGATCAGACGCAGTGGAGTTCAGAGACATAGCATGTCTGGGTCTAGCGATCAGATTCCAGTTCTGCAGGATTCATTTCCAAGGAGGTGTCTGAAGCTTTGATATTGGGCACTCCGAGTGCGTGATCTAATCGGATGCGGACAGAAAGTGAGAGATAAGGTATTGCAAGTCCCATCAGAAAGGCAGCAGACAAGGCTTTTGATACTCTTGTTACGTTGCTAGCGGGCGCGTGGATTCCAGATTTTTTTTTAAAGAGTGCTGATCATTAACTTGTTTTCTTCTTCTTCTTCTTCTTCTTCTTCTTCTTCTCCTCCTCCTCTTCTTCTTCCCTCTTTTTTTCTCCTCACTTGTTTAAACTAGTGAACACAGTTTACCATTATCTTTATTTCTTACTATATTTACCGGTATGGTTTGATTAGCTTTGAAAAGGACGGACCAAAACATGGTTCAGGAAAGAAAAAAAGAAAAACTGCACATGAGGTTGGGGGGGGGGGGGGGGGGGCGAAGGCGAGCTTGTCTTCTAGCTTCTTTATGATCACTTACTTTGTAGCAGTGTAGTCTGTATATCTTGTCATATTTACTAGAAGCAGTTCGAATTAAACATGACGAAAGGTGTTCTTCGGGAGGAAAAAAAACTGCATGGTTGGGAGTAGTCAGATGGAAGAGAGAGAGAGAACTCTGAACTGAACTCTGAACTCTGAAATGGTTTAATGAATAGGCCTTAGGCCCATGTCATGGTGGGTGGTTACAAAACTAAACATCCATTATAGCGACATGACACAGGGAATTTGACAACAAGTATCAATTATTTTTTTGTCTGGATAGTGAACAGCTATATACCTTCAATCAATTTCTAGTAGCGCTTCCTTTATTAGTTGAGACACAAATGCCGTAATTTAAAAGCTTTCTCAAGGAATAGAGCAAGCCGAACAATTAATGTTTTACTCTCTGAAGCAAACAGCATTGTTAATTGGTGCTGTGATGGACAGTTGTAATACTTAGCTGGAATATACTGTTCCCTTAATCCCTGGTATTTTGGACGCAGAGAGAGAGAGAGAGGGGAGAGAGAGAGAGAGAGAGAGGAGAGAGGAGGAGCGAGAGAGCAAGACAGCGAGGAGAGAGAGAGAGAGAGAGGACGAGAGAGGGGAGAGAGAGAGAGAGAGAGAGAGAGAAAGTGAGACACACACACACACACACACACACAGAGAGAGAGAGAGAGAGAGAGAGAGAGAGAGAGAGAGAGAGAGAGAGAGGAGAGAGAGAGAGAGAGGGGAGATATGAATGAAAGCGCACAGCAAAATAAACGAGTGGTATGAGAGTAGGGATGGACTCTCTCTCTCTCTCTCTCTCTCTCTCTCTTCCTCTCTCTCTCTCTCTCTCCTGTGTGTGTGTGTGTGTGTGTCTGTGTGTCTCTCACTTTCTCTCTCTCTCTCTCTCTCTCTCTCTCTCTCTCTCTCGCTGTCTTGCTCTCTCGCTCTCTCTCTCTCTCTCTTTCTCTCTCTCTCTCTCTCTCTCTCTCTCTCTCTCTCTCTCTTTTCTCTCTCTCGCGTGTCAGGCGTGTGGGAGTATGTGGTGGCATAACTGATGCTAAGCCTGGCTTTCTTTCACCGACTAATCTGGAAGGGAGGGATCAGAACGTGGGGAAAAACAGTTTAAGAAGGAA
>CM031612.1:45576012-45578512 GCA_018398815.1 Conus ventricosus | reverse complement strand
TGTTATATCCTCCGTGTCATTATTTATCTTTACTTCTTTTTGTTCGTTGTAGTGATGTTTATTTAGTCAGTCACGTGTTATTAGGGAAGCTTTCTTGAAGAAGGTTTTTTGGTGTGTTTTTTAACTGAAACAGTGTTGGTGGATTTTGCAAATCATCAGGAGAGAAATTTGGGACGGTGGGAGTGAGGTATGAAAGTAAATGATGTGTCGCCAGCAGCCTGTAGAATGTTTTTTAGGGGCTGTCTGTTGGTTTTCTGCGGACTAACGGGGAGATGTTTAGTCAGTTGTTTTTTTTTAATTTTTTTTTTTTATGTTTAGTCAGTTGACAAGACAGGCATAGGTATTCAGGGAAAGCTGTATCAGGCTGGCGGTAAGCAAAGGTTGTTCCGAAGTGGTATTGAACGGGCAGCTAGCGGAATCGTTTCAGCAGAGGTGTTATGCGCATATAGTTTGCATTCCTGAAGAAACAAATCTTACTGCTCTGTTCTGCGTCCTCTAGAACCATGAACATTTCTTAAGGGAAGCGTACTGTTAACTTGGAATGGTCTTATAGCAATACAGCTAGATGAGCCTATGGGGTGTTCATAATCTACGGAGATAAATACTATTTCTACTTGTACATACTTACACTCCTACGTTAACGCCCCCGAATGCCCCCACAAAGATACGCGTGCGCGAACACACACATTCTGGAGCCTGCATGTTTTCAAGAACCTTGTTGATATTAACTAAGTTTATCTGTGGCAAGCACTAAACTGGATATTATATGCTTTTTTGTCGTGTATTTATGAGGCTTTTATGTAGAAAAATAGTCGCTTATAATGTTGCATGACATGCCATAGCCATTGTTGTAGTATTCCTTTTGTGTGATATTATAAAGCGTTGTATAATTATTTATCTATTTAAGACTTCATGAGGGGCTGAGATCTACATGAATAAACCATCAATCATTCATTCACACACCCCCTCTCTCTCTCTCTCTCTCTCTCTCTCTCTCTCTCTCTCCTCTCTCTCTCTCTCTCTCTCCTACTTCTCCTCTTCCTTCTCCTCCTCCTGCTGCTGCTGCTGGGGCGGGAGCTAGGGGAAGTCGGCTGTTAGTGAATTCGGAGTCATGGGCAAAAACGTTCTTGATTACGTGCGTGCGTGCTGTACAAAGATTTAAAAACGTGAAGTGCGCCATCTCACCTAAGGTGGTTTTCCGTGTCCACCATGGCCCAGCTGGCCTGCACTGTTTGTCCTAGTGTTGTGTGTCACAGTGTTCCACATCCAGAGCCATGACCAGCCTGGGAACAACAGTCATCTGTGCTGGTGCCTTTGTGCGGCTCGTTATGCTGTGTACATCTGGCAGGCCAGGGTAGAAGGGTAGGCAAGCCTGCAACGTCTTGCGTAGGTTTGTTTTGTTTCCTCTCTGTTCCTCTTGCCTGTATTGCGCCTAGCGAATGGAGATCGCCAGCAGCATGTCTCTAGTGTTGCTCTATTGGAGTGTTTAACCACTGGCAGAGGTCACTGTCCTTACTCGTTATTTAAAGATTGTGACAGAACAGTTCGGGTCCTACCGTTTGTCAGTTCCCATTTCCCCATTTCTCTCTTTCATGATTTGTTTCTTTATTCGTTCATGAATCCATGTCATTCGTTTAATCTGTTAAATAAAATCAAAACGCGAAATGGACAGAAAGGAGATACATTCGTCATGTGGGTATTCATTCATTTACCGTTGTGTTGACCTCAGCGGTTTCATAACGTCAGTCGCAAAGAGCGGCCAGTGGACGTACGGACATGAATGTGGATTTTGATATGAATGATGATTATGGTAAAGGACGTGATTCAGGGGCCATTAGTTATCCATGCAGTGGGTATATTCTGATTGGGCTGGAGAGACGAAGAAAGGAGGACATTTCACTCAGGACGGGTTTAGTGTTAATGTCAGCCAGGAGAAATTGGAAATTGACAGAAGAGGAAACTAAAAAGTGATGTTCGTCTTCATCTGTGAATTCCTTTTGGATCTTCCTCTCCCTCGTGGAATTGGACAATCCCGGTCATTTGACGTTCTGCCAAAAACACCACACACGTACGCATGCACACATGCACACTGAAACATTCCTTTGCATGCATGCATGCACAGACAAACACACATATGGTCATGCGTATGCGTGCGCGCGCGCACACACACACATGCACACACGCACACAGACACACACACACAACACACACACACACACGCACCCTTGCACTCTCACTCTCTTTTCTCTCTCTCTCTCTCTCTCTCTCTCTCTCTCTCTCTCTCTCAGTCGCGCGCGCGCGCGCGCGCACGCTCTTACTGGTGGATCATAACATTCCCGAAAACGGGTATAATAACATCCCGAAAATGGACGTGCCTATGTTCATTGTGGTCATATACGCAAAAATCTCACCTTGGAGTTCTACCCAAGGAAGGAAGGAAGGAGAACAAGTGCGAAAAAGAGGAGGGAAGTGGTGGGGCTGGGGGGAGACTCCACAATAG
>CM031612.1:45563512-45571012 GCA_018398815.1 Conus ventricosus | reverse complement strand
GTGTGTGTGTGTAATACTGTTGAAAGTTAAAATGTTGAAATCCATGTATTTTTTCTGACTGGAGAAATTATTTACATGGGACTCTCTCCTCTCTCTCTCTCTCTCTACTCTCTCTCTCTCTCTCTCTCTCTCTCTCACAACGTCTTCTTCCTGCCTCATGTTTGATGTATGAAACAGTTTGTTTCCTCAGTCCTGCTGTGTAGGGTAGAGGAAGGTTAACCAGTCCAGTCCTTTGTGTTGTGTCCTGACTCCCTCCAGACTTCTGGGTCGTCCTCTGGGTCTGGGGCTTCCACAGTGCCCTGTACAACCGGATTCTTCGAAGGGAGCTGGTCACCGCCTGTCCTCACCCTACTGACCAGTGAAATGCTACGTTGACATGAGTAGTCTAGTGATCTCTTCGCGTGCTGAAATGTCCATACTGTATATTCCCTCTCCACAGTATGAATCAGTCATCGCCATCAGATGCACGTGCTACACCGTTTCATGCTTTCTCAAAAGTTTCTCACCCATCGTGTCGTCCCCCCCCCCCCCCCCAAGCCCTGGTGACAGTCATCTACCGTCGTCTGTAAGGTGTTAGTTGGCCAAGTGGGTAAAGCAATGCTCTCTGGATCCTAAGGCCCAGGGGTCAGTCGCCGCTTAATGTAACCAGGATAGAGATTTTCTCTAGGGACACAACAGCTGTGCACATTCCACCACTTCCCCTCCCCAACCCCTCCAGTCTCCCCATTGAGAGAGTAAACCACGATCCCAAATGTTAACATTATATTTTTAGAAAAAGAAACGGAAACAACGCAAAAGAATACAGTTTGCTCGCAGGTTGAATCCCATTGCACGGAGACCACATCAGAGCTGATAGCCAGTTCAAACCAGGACTGTATGTAGGTGTGTGTGTGGTGTGTGTGTGTGTGTGTGTGTGTGTGTGTGTGTGTGTGTGAGAGAGAGAGAGAGAGAAAGAGAGAGAGAGATGAAATGCCAAGAATATGTTTTTGAAAAAAAAAACATATGTAGACATAATTCCCGCAGACGGAGTGTGACTATGCTGATGGTAGGATTAAAATGGACACGTAGGCAACAGTTTCCCCCAACGAAGATCCATCTTCTTGCCGAGGAACTAAACAGAAGAGTGAAAAAAAGTCGTTCTGATGCTCTCTGTCCGACTCTTCACACCCCCCCCCCCCCCCCCCCCCCCCTCTTGCTCTCTCCCCTCCCCGTCTTCCTTATTCATCACGCTCTCGTCATCATTATTCTCCCTCTCTATTTCCTCATGCCTTACCTCTTTTTCTTATTCTGCTTCCCTCCGTTCATCCTCTTTTCCCAAAGATCCTGGCTGCAATCGGGACTTGTGCAAACAGGAAGCCTCTCTTTCGTTGTGCTCTGTGTGTCTATCTCTCTTGCCCGCCGTCTCATCGCCTACTTTGCTCTGGTCTGAACATATGAGAAAAAGAGAGAGGAAAAGGGGTGAAGGAGGGGGTGGGAGTGGCAGAGAGAGAGAGAGAGAGAGAGAGAGAGAGAGAGAGAGAGAGAGAGAGAGGAGGGTGGGGGGGGGGGCGAGCGGTGGTAGAGACATCTTTGCTGTAGGAGTTCCGGAAGATAACAAGCCGCTGCGGAAGCGGATTTCGAAAAAAACAACGGACGATTTGCAGACTACTTCCCTTTCCTCCACTACCAACGAAACCACCCCCTTCCCCCTCCTTCTTGCTGCCTACCCTGTTTCTTTCAGTCCGTATATTCAGTCATGTTGAGTCTCTAAAGAATTATTATTTTGACCGTTGGATAGAGCGTGTGTGTGTGTGTGTGTGTGTGTGTGTGTGTGTGTGTGTGTGTGTGCGCACGCGGGCCAGTTTGTATGTTTAAAGACAGAGAGAAAGTGAGTCTGTGTATGATTGTATGAGGGTGTGTGTATGTACGTGTGTCTTTGTGGTGATATTGCGCGCGCGCGAGACAGAGAGAGAGAGAGCGCGCGAGAGCGTTGGTATGGTGAAAGAAAGGGAAGGGGGTTGCATTCTTCTGGCCGAATGCAAATGAAAAGCTTGCGATTGTCTGAAGTACAAGTAGCGTGTGCAAGAAGTCGTGGTGGACTGCCAGTCATCTCTTTGAGCTTGGTCCCCGTCTGAGGTCACAGCCGTTGCCGCAGTAGCTGCTGAATAAAGAGGGGAGGGAATACTGCCATCTGTGTAGATGTGGGAAGTCAGTCAGGGGAGAGTGGAGAATGCCGGTTGTAGAGTGGTGGAAGTCAGGAAAGAGGGGGAGAATGCGATCTGCAGAGTGTGAGAAGTCAGGCAGGGGAGAGGGGAGAATGCGATCTGCAGAGTGTGAGAAGTCAGGCAGGGGAGAGGGGAGAATGCGATCTGCAGAGTGTGAGAAGTCAGGCAGGGGAGAGGGGAGAATGCGATCTGCAGAGGGGTGAGAGTCAGGCAGGAGAGAGGGAGAATGCGATCTGCAGAGTGTGAGAAGTCAGGCAGGGGAGAGGGGAGACTGCCATCTGTAGAGTGTGAGAAGTCAGGCGGGGAGAGGGGAGAATGCCATCTGTAGAGTGTGAGAGGTCAGGCAGGGGAGAGTGGAGACTGTCATCTGAAGTGGGGGAAGTCAGGCAGGGAGAGACACTGCCATCTGTAGAATGGGGGAAGTCAGGGGAGAGAAAATGGCATCTGTAGAGTGTGAGAAGTCCGGCAGGGGAGAGGGGAGACTGCCATCTGCAGAGGGGGAGAAGTCAGGCAGGGGAGAGGGGAGACTGCCATCTGTAGAGGGGGAGAAGTCAGGCAGGGGAGAGGGGAGAATGCCATCTGTAAGTGTAAGAAGTCAGGCAGGGGAGAGGGGAGAATGCCATCTGTAGAGTGTGAGAAGTCAGGCAGGGGAGAGGGGAGGCTGCCATCTGTAGAGTTGGGGAAAGTCAGGCAGGGGAGGGGAGACTGCCATCTTTAGAGTGGAGGAAATCAGGCAGGGAGAGGGGAGACTGCCATCTGTAGAGTGTGATAAGTCAGGCAGGGAGAGGGAGAATGCGATCTGCAGAGTGTGAGAAGTCAGGCAGGGGAGAGGGGAGACTGCCATCTGTAGAGTGTGAGAAGTCAGGCAGGGGAGAGGGGAGAATGCCATCTGTAGAGTGTGAGAAGTCAGGCAGGGGAGAGTGGTGACTGTCATCTGTAGAGTGGGGGAAGTCAGGCAAGGGAGAGAGACTGCCATCTGTAGAGTGTGAGAAGTCAGGCAGGGGAGAGGGAGGCTGCCATCTGTAGAGTGTGAGAAGTTAGGCAGGGGAGAGGGGAGGCTGCCATCTGTAGAGTGGGGAAGTCAGTCAGGGGAGAGGGGAGGCTGCCATCTGTACAGTGTGAGAAGTCAGGCAGGGAGAGGGGAGGCTGCCATCTGTAGAGTGGGAAGTCAGGCAGGGGAGACAGCCATCTGTAGAGTGTGATAAGTCAGGCAGGGGAGAGGGAGACTGTCATCTGTAGAGTGGGGAAAGTCAGACAAGGGAGGGGAGGCTGCCATCTGTAAGAGTGGGGAAAGTCAGTCAGGGGAGAGAGAATGGCATCTGCAAAGTGGGAAAGTCAGACAAGGGAGAGGGGAGGCTGCCATCTGTAGAGTGGGGAAAGTCAGTCAGGGGAGAGGGGGAATGCCATCTGTAGAGTGGGGGAAGTCAGTCAGGGGAGAGGGAGAAATGCCATCTGTAGAGTGGGGAAAGTCAGTCAGGGGAGAGGGGAGAATGCCATCTGTAGAGTGGGGTAAGTCCGTCAGGGGAGAGGGGAGAATGCATCTGTAGAGTGGGGAAAGTCAGTCAGGGGAGAGGGGAGAATGCCATCTGTTAGAGTGGGGAAAGTCGTCAGGGGAGAGGGAGAATGCCATCTGTAGAGTGGGGAAAAGTCAGTCAGGGGAAGGGAGACGGGCCATCTGTAGATTGGGGGAAGTCAGTCAGGGAGACAGCCATCAGTAGAGTGGGGAAAGTCATCAGGGGAGAGGGGAAATGCCATCTGTAGAGTGGGGAAAGTCAGTCAGGGGAGAGGGGAGAATGCCATCTGTAGAGTGGGGAAGTCAGTCAGGGGAGAGGGGAGACTGCCATCTGTAGAGTGGGGAAGTCAGTCAGGGGAGAGGGGAGAATGCCATCTGTAGAGTGGGAAAGTCAGTCAGGGGAGGGGGGAGAATGCCATCTGTAGAGTGGGGAAAGTCAGTCAGGGGAGAGGGGAGAATGCCATCTGTAGAGTGGGGAAGTCAGTCAGTGGAGAGGGGAGAATGCCATCTGTAGAGTGGGAAAGTCAGTCAGGGGAGATGGGAGAATGCCATCTGTAGAGTGGGGAAAGTCAGTCAGGGGAGAGGGGAGAATGCCATCTGTAGAGTGGGGAAAGTCATCAGGGGAGAGGGGAGAATGCCATCTGTAGAGTGGTGGAAGTCAGTCAGGGAGAGGAGAGAATGCCATCTGTAGAGTGGGGGAAGTCAGTCAGGGGAGAGGGAGACTGCCATCTGTAGAGTGGGGGAAGTCAGTCAGGGGAGAGGGAGAATGCCATCTGTAGAGTGGGGAAAGTCCAGTCAGGGGAGAGGGGAGGCTGCCATCTGTAGAGTGGGGGAAGTCAGTCAGGGAGAATGCCATCAGTAGAGTGGGGAAAGTCAGTCAGGGGAGAGGGGAGAATGCCATCTGTAGAGTGGGGAAGTCAGTCGGGGGAGAATGCCATCAGTAGAGTGGGGAAAGTCAGTCAGGGGAGAGGGAGAATGCCATCTGTTAGAGTGGGAAAGTCAGTCAGGGAGAGGGGAGAATGCCATCTGTAGAGTGGGGAAGTCAGTCAGGGGAGAGGGGAGACTGCCATCTGTAGAGTGGGGGAAGTCAGTCAGGGAGACAGCCATCTGTAGAGTGGGAAAGTCAGTCAGGGGAGAGGGGAGAATGCCATCTGTAAAGTGGGAAAGTCAGTCAGTAACCACTCGGCGACATACTGATTCCAGTATGAACAAGGAGAACATTGCAAGGGTTAGGGGGGTGGGGGTGATAGGGGAAGGGGGGAGCTGGGGGTGGGGACAGTGGCGGTTCATCAAGGCTTGATGCCGAGTGCAGCACTTGTACAAATGATTTGATAAAATGTTTTTCAATTCCGTTTTTCATTCATGAGTTTATATTCTTCAGTTCATTGTGATAGGTAGAAATGCACACCCCCAAACCCCCCACCTCCCCGCTCAAAGTATTCATTGGTGCAGGCATATGTATGAAGTGTATGCCGATTTAACTATACATGTTTAAGAAACAGCTCAAACGAAATCACAGCACGTCTGCAGGAGTAAACAGAAACTTTTGTTGTTTTCGGTCAGTGCAACAGAAAAAAGGGCGGGTGTGAGAAAGAGAAGAGAAAGGGGTGTGGGGGAGAAATACGGGAGAGGTGAGCAGATTTCAATATGGGCATTGCTGCAGATAGGATCAACTCGAGTATTCCCATCGTTGTTGCCAAGACACAAGAATACACGCGTACATATGAATGCTCGAGAGCGCTTAAGCCAAGACGTTGTAGGGGACGGGGAGGGAGGGAGGGGGATTCACACGGACTTGAGTGGGTTTGCATGATGTGAACTATTTGAACGATCGAGTGCCAAGTTCATCTCTCCCACCCCACTCTCTCTCTCTCTCTCTCTCTCTGTTCTCGGGGCGACTTCGTTGAAACAAAAAAGTTTATTTGCATGAATTCTACAACTCGTTATGATTATTATAAATGGAAAGTGTGTGTGTGCGCGAGCGCGCAGGCGCGTGCACGCACATGCGCATATGAGCGTATGTCAGTGCATCGATTGGTGTGTGGATTATTGGTTGTGTCATGCACTTTAAGTCCTTGGAGAAGCGCTCCAGAAAAAAACCCATTTATTATTCATATCATTATCTGTCACTGCTTCCAGCAAGCGGCGGCGAAAAAAGAGAGACAGACACACAAGAGACAGAGAGAGAAGAGAAAAATACAAGTGTCCTTAACTGTACAGGGAAGGAGAAACACTGAACTCGCCTTTCGTTGCAGTATTGTTACCATAATACAAAATGGACATCTTGAATTTGAGAAGAGAGAGAGAGGGAGAGTACATCTCACTTGAAAAGACAACACTTAAAAAAACAGCACACACACAAAAAAGAAAAAAACCCAGTAAAAATCGCACGGAGATTCTTCAGGAAGGGGGAAAGTCACAAGAAAAACGCCTATGCTTTTCGAATAAGAGTCAATAAATTGTCAAAGTAAACCACAAACACACGCACACGCGCGAGCGCCCGCGCGCTCGCACACACGGTGTGCGCGTCCACACAAAGAACGGTGGTATCCATTGATCACTCATTATTAGGTTTCAGAGTGGGACGACTGCAGACGGAAATGGAAAACAAAAGTAGAACTAGTTAGCCGCCAAACGAGAGAGCAAAGTACAAAACAGAAACATCGCGTTTCGATCTGTGGTGTCCTCTCCAAGCAGGATAAACACCATGCAAAACAGCGGAAACAAAAGACGCCTAAGTCACTCATCTCTTGATCTGGGTGAACATGTGGCGTGGGTGAAAGAACTGAAACTGCGGAATGGAACTGAAGGGAAGGGGGAAGAGTTGGACGGAAGAAACTACAGATCAAAATGATGATGCTGATGATGATATCAATAATTACAATAGGGCCTAATTATAGTAATAATAATAATAGTAGTAAATTTCAACACTCTTTACTAGCCTGGCGATAGAAGCGACCACTTGATCCCGTGATGTCCAGGGACCAACACCTCCAGGGCCCAGTGTTAAGGTAGCACCACAACAAGGTACAGCACACACTTCTGGCAGCGGCCAACAGAACGGGGCAGAGACCTACACCTGCACGTCGTGCGCCCCGACCCAACGCAACTACCTGTTGTGGGGAGCTCGCTCTCATTCACGCGCCCGCCAATGTGCGTGCGCCACTTTCCACACTCTGTCGGGCCGTCGTCGGTAACAAACGTAATATAACCGAAGCGCGCGTGAGCGGTTGAGCGAGCGTTTGATGTTGTCAGCTCGCGCTACTGCCACCCTCCGCGCCGACGTGCCTACGGTTGGGTGACTGTATTTGTTGGTATGATAACCGCCCCCGGGCCCCGTGATTAGCTCGGTGTGTCTGTCTGTGTCTGTGTGTCTGTCCGTTTCTGTGTTTTTGTTGAGTTTCTACGATACAAAGTGAGCTTACACTTGGTGATATCGGACAGAAACAAAGGAGATACAGTGAGTAAATGAGAATGGTTTGGGGAGGGGGAGAGAGAGAAAGAGATAGAGAGAGAATGGGAGAACGGACGGTAGAGTATACGTTTTTTGGAAGAAGACGGTGGTGCATGGGGCATGAAAAATAAACCCACCTTAGGAACCAGCTAGGGGGGAAAAGTCGGAATGCGAGATACATCACATTGATCGTGTCTATAAAACCATTCTAACCCCAAGTCTGAAAATCACCTCTCTGTTGTTTGTGTCCAGTTATTTTAACCGATTGCATTTTTGCAATATTTTCCAAGGTTTGACTCGTACTCGAAAGCGTTTAAAAAAGGGAATAG
>CM031612.1:45551012-45556012 GCA_018398815.1 Conus ventricosus | reverse complement strand
GTGCTCAACGGTTCTGTGCTTCGACGATATATTCAGTAATGGTCTGAATTTCGGTGACGAGTTGGCGACTTCACAGTTCCTGCTGTAAGGGCGTGATGATAATACGACATGTGGATCAATAATCAATGAAGCACCTTCCAGCAACTTAATTAGTTGTGTGCAGAAACTTATGAATATTTTCTTAGCTTTTCACATATTGTGCCTTGTTAAGCGTGAAATGTTTTTTGCTATATAATGTAGATTTTGTTGCCATTCTTAAGTTGTTTGAAAAAAAAAATCGATCGGATGAGATTCTAGTTCATCATTAGTCCCCAACCCCCACTTGTATGGACTCGACCTTACCGTTCTACCGGTCCAGGTCATCCTCAAGGGAAGAGGAGACAGGCTAAAGAGAGAAAAAGATGGCACACAGTGAACCAAGAAGAGCTTTGCCACAACCCAGGTACGACCTGCAACTGTCAGTCAGAGATGGAGACAAGCAGGTGCGGCCATCTGTCACCGGTTGCATGTCCCCACCTTCACCACCTTCTTTGTGGGCTCCAAGACCAGTGGAGGGCGATCCAGACAGGCCTTCATTGCTTTACTGGAGCCAACAGAGTTTCGTCTGTCGCACCAAAGTTCCACATACAGTCTTTGGTTTCGATCTGTTTGGGACAGACTGATGGAGGGCAGCTTTGCTTCCACCATCCTTCATTCCCTGTGTTCAAACTGCTTGGTCCATAAAAGCTTGGATCTTCTCTTCTAAGTAGCTCTGACATTTTGAGTGATCTGCACAATCTCCACTTTGGTGGGTAAGCATCCCCCCCCTCACCCCGCACCCACCCCCATCCTCTTCACCCCCCACCCTCACTGGCCCCTCTAATTTTCGTGTATCCTGCCGTCGCGCTGCCTTTGGAGCAAAATGATTGCGAGCAATTACGAATTTTTCCCCTAAAAGTACATTCTGGTGGTGGAAGTTGTCATGTTCTCCAGTGTCAGGTTATTGATCCGTCATGTTGGTCTCAGCAACCGATGATGTTAATGGCTCACATGGCCCAGCCTGAAGCCGAGTTCGTCCACAATCCGGTCTTCGGGAAGTGCTTTGCCGCTTGCTTAAGGCTCTTTCCTCTATCTGTGTGTATTTTTATTTCAAGATTACGGCGGATTCTTCATTATTGGACACTTTTGCGGTTGAAGTTAGAAAGAGGTCAAGTCAAAATTATACTTATTGAGAGTCAAACTTAAGCTGTACGTCTTTAGAGAGAGAGGGGGGTATGCGGATGTTTGTCTTGCTTGTAATGCCGTTCCTTAAAGTAGCATCGAAGCAACCCTGATTCTGCCACTAGCCGCCTGTTTTCTGACCGCTGTGATCATGGCTGGAGCCAGTGGTCGATGAGAAATAGAAATAAATAAGTGGACAACCTAAAGACGTTTCATAGTTTTTCTCAAACTGTGTGAAGTGAAAAGTAGTTTGACATGACAATTGACACCCCCCAAACCATCCTGTACACCCCCCCCCCCCCTCCCCTTTTTTTTTTCGCCTTTTTTTTCCCTCTCTCTCCCTTTGTCTCACAAAGGGCAATACAGATTACTAATCTACGTCAACTTTCCGTCTCTCCCCCTTTGTCTCACAAACAGCAATACAGATTACTAATGTACGTCAACTTTCCGTCTCTCCCCTAACCTCTCTCAATCCCACCCCCACCCACCCCCACCCACCCCCCACACACACACCTCCCCCCTCCTCCCCCCCCCCCCCCCCCCCCCCCACCCCCCCCAGCGTGTGGGGAACACCTTTGAACCAGCGGACAGCCCCTCTTTTGGCAACAAGGACACGGAGAACGGAGAATGTTAACAACGTTTCTACCAACTCCTTTTCCTTCCCTTCGTCATTATCTGATAGATGAGATCAACGTCAACTGATAAGATAGAGCGTTCTCAAATCTTCTAAAAAAAAAATTCCTCACACTGTAGGTTGTAGGGGATGACCAATTTGGCCCCCTCCACCCTCCTCCTTTTTCTTTGTCTTTAGTGACGCAAAGCAAACCGGAACAGGAACCTGAACGTGTAGCATAATAGACTAAAAAGGAGAAACTCAGTCCTCCAATTCACAGTGTCACAGAATGCTGTAAGGCTGATCACCATCAGTGAGGAAAAGATAACACAGCCAGGTTGAGGAAAGACCGTATCTTCCACTCTTGAGATAGCCTGTGTAAGATTCACTGGTCACCCAGAACTGTCAGTTGAAACTATGTTTCTAAATTTGAGACTATGCATCGATTGTATGTATACCATGTGGTTTAACAGTGTAACTTATGCCTGTACTTTGTGGCATCTATCAAGATGATGAATGAGTATTCTATTTTAATAGTTTGCTTGCCACAGCTTGGTAAGAACTGGTAAGATGCTTGATTAACATTCTTTGTTCACGATGTGACTTTTGCCGGTGTTCAGTACTAGCTGTTTAAATGATAACTGACTGATAAATTCTTACTGAAAGCAGCATGCGCCCGTACTAGGTAAATCTGTTTTAAGTTGATTTTTTAACACCATTGATTGCCAAAATGCTTTGTAGTAGGTGACTCTAAGTCTAATCAACATGTGTACTTTGGGCTAAGGTTATTCCAAGTTACATCAACTTAATTTATAAGAAAAATTGAAGAGGTATTTGCTAGAATTGTTTAGCATTGTGTTACTGTCTCCTACCCTTTGTAAACTCCACTCCAAATATGAATAAAAGAGGATACTGAAAATCATGGCTGAGGATTTATGCTAGTCTAATACTTTGTTGGCTGAGATCTCGCAAATTTACCGAAAGCTAAAGGGCAAGTGTTAGAACCTGACAAGCCAGACTCTCAGATACTTAACTACAGACCAGGTTCTGTTTATTTGCTCAGAACCTGGGTTCATACTTACCCTAAGTGTGCATGTCATTGGCCCAGCTGAGACAGCATCCCAAGATCAGCTTGCCTAAACAGAAGGTGGACCAGTCACACCTCCCAACATCAGATGAGTTCTGATATTCCAAGTGGACTCCTTCTCTAATTAACTCAGATCATCCAGAAATTTTTCCTCTCTTAATGATGATAACAGGTCGGGAAGCCAGAACTGAATTTGTGAAATTGTTTTGAATATTTCACCTTTGATAAACAAGTAAAGTTGATGTGTGAAAGTACAGTTAACTTGCATCAGTTCTTTGTTATTCATTTAGTATTAAATGTTTGAACTATCTCTAATTCTGTCTCTTTGAGCTACAAGCGTTTTTAAGGGTACAAGCCTAAGGAGAATTATTCTGGGCCATTCTTGAATAATTTTAACAGTCCAGAGAAAAATAAAAATTTCTTGCGATGACTAGTACGGAAAGTTGCTGCTTCATAACTAGTGAGAGAGAAGGTGGAGTTAAAATTTTGATAGAACTCCAATAGAGAAAACACTATAAGTTTACTTCCCCTAGATGACACACTGACCCTGTCCCAACTCTCGTCCCCAAACAGTGACGTGATTTTGAAAAAGTTCTCCGTCAAATCTTAGTCATCAAACAAAGATGAACGGAGAGGGACTGCAAGCGAGAACTGCAGGTTGAACATAAAAACCGTGTCTGCAGACCAGTTAATGAAGTAAACCAACACACGACAATGCAGAGTCGCTGCGTTTCGACCCTGGAGGAGTTCAATAGGCTAGACATGAAACGTGACAAAACAAACAACGAGGAACAATGAAGAAGAAAGAACGGTGACTGGCTGTGATGGAACAGTGGCCTTGAGAATAAATATTCTGACGCCTTATTCTGCCAGTGATAGGACGTTACCCGTTGTTGCAGCAGAAAAAGAGAACAATGGCTGAACATATACTTAGAAAATTGTTAAACCCGAGTCTTTATCTTGTTTGTATCGAAAATGAGGCGGAGTTCAAACGGAAAGAAGCAGAATTCAAAGTAGATCGTTTTAAATTCGTCAGTTGCCATTTCAGTTTCCTTTATTTATGAAAATTAGAGTCACAGCAGTTCTTTCTTATGAGTGAATCCAGTGAGGCTTTGAGAGTGATAAGGAAAAAAACTAAACGCATTCGAATTAGAGGGGGAGAGAGAGAGAGCGTGGTAATAGCTCTTGTGTCAAGCTCTTCTCAAGCTGAAGCCATGTTGGGTGGCATGGAAAGAGAGAAAGAGCCGAGCACCTCCACTTCTCCCGACTGGCATGGCAGGTGGCTCACTCATCGCTCACTTCATTAAAATCCCCTCTCCCCATCCCCTCCAGCACACACACAGTTAACGCTAATACGGACTTCCTTTCCTCCTCACCACGCCTCCTCCTTGCCTCACCCCTCACATACATACACACGCGTGTACACGTTTCTTCGTGCGCGCACACACACACACACACACACACACACACACACGCACGCACGCACGCACGCACACGCGCGCGCGCACGCACACACACACACACTTCTCTCTGTCTCTGTCTCTCTCTCTCTCTCTCTCTCTCTCTCTCTCTCTCTCTCTCTCTCTCTCAACCCTTTCCTCCCTCTCCCTTCTTCCCTTTCCCCTCTCTTCTCTTCCCTCCCTCCCTCCCTCCCTTTCCCCGCTGTCTCTGTTTTCACACACACACACACACACACACACCACACAACACACACACACACACACTACACACACACACTCTCTCTCCTCTCTCTCTCTCTCTCCTCCTCTTCTCTCTCCCCTCTCTCCTCTCTCTCCTCTCTCTCTCTCTCTCTCTCTTCACCGCACGTTGGAACAAGTGAAACTTTCTCCATGAAGGCCACAGTAGACTCATTTAAGATAGGAAAGAGATGAAGAAATAAATATGCGTATAGCATTGTAAATCAACAGACCTATGTCGCCTCACCCTGGATCTTCTGTCCAGACTGTAGACATGATGCCTTTGTTTTAAGAAGAAAAAAAAAGGGGGGGGGGGGGGAGAAAGAAAGAAATTCACACAGAATAATGGACTTACTTTCACAGTTTCGTTGCCTCGAGCAGTGTGGTTCAGTGTTTCTAACGG
>CM031612.1:45539674-45550012 GCA_018398815.1 Conus ventricosus | reverse complement strand
CATCCATACCCACCGGCCAAAACTGGCCTACTCTTCCCGAAAGTTGGTGATGGGATTTTACGTTTGTGCAAAAATGTTATGCATGCGTTCACACACGGAACCTCGGTTTATAGTCTCATTCGAAGACTGAAATGGGAAATGGAGTAAAAAAACCCAATGTTAACTCCGAGGGAAAAATCCCCTGTACCGAAACCCCCCGGGGGGAGGTTCGAACCGCAACCCCAGATCACCAAGATTACGAATCAGGGCGCTCTACCAACTGAGCTATTCCGGCTTTCCATCGTTGAAGAGTTATGTATCATCTTTTGTTTTACTGCTTGTTAAGTCATAAGATTTACTGTGATATAAAATATAATATATATATATATATATATAAATATATATAATATATATTGTGTGTGTGTGTGTGTGTGTGTGTGTTGTGTGTGTGTGTGTTTTGTGTGGGGTACAAGTTTGTTTTGATTTATTCCATTTATTATGGCATTTGCACATGAAGACTTTTCAAATTTGTTCATGTGTATACACATGCGTACTGATACACGTACACGCTCGCGCACACATGAACACACACACTCTCTCTCCTCTCTCTCTCTCTCTCTCTTTCTCTCTTCTCCCTCTCTCTCCTCTCTCTCTCCCCTCTCTCTCCCTCCCCTCCCCCCCTCTCCTCTCTCCCTGTGCTTTCTGTCCCTGTCCTCTCCTTTCCCCCCTCATCCCTCTCTCTCTCTCTCTCCCTCCCTCCCTCTCTCTCTCTCTCCTCCCCTCTCTCTCCCCTCTCTCCTCCCTCCCTCTCTCCCCTGTCCTTTCCGTCCCTGTTCCTCTCTCCTCCCCTTTCCCCTCATCCCTCTCTCTCTCTTCCCCCCTCCCTCCCTCCCTCTCTCTCTCTCTCTCTCCCCTCTCTCTCCCTGTCCTTTCTGTCCCTGCCCTCCTTTCCTCCTCATCCCTCTCTCTCTCCCTCCCTGTCCCTCCTTTCCTCCCTCACCCCTCCTCTCTCTCCCTCCCTCTCTCTCTTTCTCTCTCTCCCTCTCCCTGTCCTTTCTGTCCCTGTCCCTCCTTTCCTCCCTCATCCCTCTCTCCCCTTCCTCCTCCCCCCCCTCTCCTCTCTCTCTCTCTCTCCTCTCTCTCTCTCCCTGTCCTTTCTGTCCCTGGCCCCTTTCCTCCCTCATCCCCCCCTCTCTCTCTCTCTCCCCTCTGTCTCTCTCTCTCTCTCTCTCTCTCTCTCTCCCCTTCCTCTTCTCTCTCTCTCTCTCTCTCTTGCCATGGCATGGTTCGTCCTTGATATTTCGGCCTTGCATTTGTTGAGGAAAGAGACAAAGCGTTCAAAAACAAAGTTTAAGGAGACTGTGAAAGATAATGGGCTTCTAATTGCAGCAGCGAAAATCGCTAGGAATTCGAATGTTGACGAGCGTGGTGTGGGGGGTGTAGTCGATAAATCGTAACATCTTCAAGGGGCACATTATTTTATGAAACAGGGGGGGAGACCGATGGGTCGAAAAACCACTCGGTGTATTAACAATGCTCCCCACTGACCCTCGCCATGCACCCCACCCCCCACCCCCCTTCCCTTCCCAACCCCCAGCCCCTGTTCGTCCTTTGCCTCTCCCCTTCCTTTATCTAGACCAACCTAGAGAAAAAAAATTAATACCCTCATCCCTCCCCTCCCCCCTTCTCTCTCTCTCTCTCTCTCTCTCTCTTCTCTCTCTCTCTCTCTCTCTCATTTAAGAATAGTAAAAATTCATGTTCTTTTGTATGCCCGTTTTGGATCACCAATTTCAAACTTCACGTCAGAATCGGACGGACGACGGAACAATCTTTATTCATTCCAGTCAGGCGCACATGTCCAAAGAGAGTAAAAATCCTTGCATTGAATTTGCATTTATCAAACGAGATAAGATGGCTCGCAATGTCCCTTTAAACACTGAAGGGGAAAGTCGAAATTATTCATAAAAGAGGAATTCTTGTAGCTAGGATCGGAACTGTTTGTTGTACACACACGCCCTCGCATAGGATAACGGCTTGTCCTTGAAAATAATCTCTCTCTCTCTCTCTCTCCCTCTCTCTCTCTCTCTCCTGTTTATATATATCTCTATATATAAAATAATTTTAAAAAATATATATATATATAAAATATATATAAAAATATTCCTCTCTCTCTCTCTCCTCTTCTCTCTCTCTCTCTCTCTCTTGTTTCTTCTCATCCTCCCTCAATCCTTCCTCCTTTCCTGCTCTGCTCTTCTTTCCAAATTTCTCTTCTCCTCTGTTTTGTCTGGGGGGGAAAAGGCGAACGATAAAACGGCCTGATCACGCATGTGCGTTGCTTTTTCCCCGGGACAAGCATTTGCAGGGAAGACGTCAATCTGCCGAACGCCACTGTCTGTCCGCGAAACCGATTTTTACTTTTATCTCCCTCCATCCTGGCTTCACGCGCTGAGACTTCCTGAGTGCAGCATCTGTTCACAGAAGAGGCTGCAGTCACTGCAGGAACGGAAAAAGAAAAAGGAATAAAGAGTTGTGGGTGTGTGTGTGTGTGTGGTGTGTGTGTGTGTGTGTGTGTGTGTGTGAGAGAGAGAGAGAGAGAGAGAGAGAGAGTGTGTGTGTGTGTGTGTGTGTGTGTGTGTGTGTGTGTGTGGGGTGTTTGGAGAGGGAGAGAGTATTTAAGGGCAAGAGGATCGCGCATGAAAAGGTTGACGATAGATATTAAGTCATGGTGGGTAGCAAGGGAGACGGGGGTGAATGCAAATAAAATAGTGTGCTCAGTCGCAAAATATTTGTAAAGACAATGGATTTGCGAGCATGCGTTGACGCACGCACGCGCACTCACTCACTCACTCACTCACACACACACACACGCACTCTCTCTCTCTTCTCTCTCTCTCTCTCTCATCTTCTCTCCTCTCTCTCTCCTCTCTCCCCTCTCTTTTCCTCCTCTCTCTCGCTCTCTCTCTTTTTTCATTCACTCACATTTGTTTTCGCACGCAAAGTGCGCACACATATAATATATCAAATCATTCATTTTCTTTCTTTCTTTTAATTTCACTTCTTGTTTTTTTGATGTGTGTGTTTAATACTCCAAAATTGGTGACCGTAACAGTCATAAACCAGACAAGGAAACACAAACAAACGAACAAAAGGAATCAAGGTATTGGAGATGGTGGTCTCTGACGGCCTGATAGTCAACAGCACTCCTCGCCCATCACGGACTCTAGCCACTGCCGCCGCGCTATCAGGCAGCCTCCTACCCCCCCCCACCCTCGCCCTCTCCCCTTTGCCGCCCACCAACTTACCCACCGCTCACGTCCCCCAGGGACCGATTGGACAAAGCAGGATGCACGGGTGATGATTGACGGAGATAACAGATGGCTCAGGCGGCCTGATGAACCAAGACACGTGCCCAAAACCACAATCCGTCTGATTGACTACGAGCAAATCGGGAAATCACATCCCACCGCCCCTCCCCCCCCCCCCCCCCCCCCTTTTTTTTTTTTTTTTTTTTCGTCGCCAGTGTTTCCCCCAGGGACCCCCCCTCGTTCAGACACACCCCAACCCCTTTTGGCCCTTAGGTCCAGCAAAACAGACACCCACTTCCTTATTTTGCTTTTAAGTCTTTGAAAGGCTCGCTATTTTCCAACCTTTCTGGAACACATAAAGGGACAGGTCTGTGTTCCTTCTAGGCATTTTGCTTTTCCTTCTGCCGAAAACACTCTGCTCAAAATCCCATAGATTTCGAGCTAAAAAACCTATGGTCATTCTTTTTTCCTTTTCATGGTCCGGTTTTTGGGAAAAACCCCCAATATTTTTGGGCGTATTGAGACTCTTGTTTTTCCCATAAAGGGCATCTCTTAAAAAAACAACCATTTTTCCACCTGTCAGTACAGTTCTTTTTTCCCCCTTCCCTTGCCCATCAAATTGTTTTTCGCGCGGGAGTTTTTTTATGTACGGGGTGTCTGTGTGTGCGTGCGGCGCGAAACCGCGGGGGTGTGCGCGCCCCTGCTGTTGTGTCCGTTTTTTTAAGAGCCCAGTTTTTTTTGGGTCGTGTGTTGTGTGGGTGGGGTTTGGTTGTGTGTGCGGGGGGTGTGGGGAAATTTTGCACCCTTGTTTGAAGTGAAATTGGTACTTCTTGTAATTTTCCCATCTCTTATTGTAGAAATTTCATCTTCTTTTTGGGTTTCTTTTTGGGGGGTTTTTTTTTTTTAAAACCTTTTATGCACTGAAAGGGCGCTTGGGGCCTTATGATTTAAAAGGTTAACCGCCAAAAATTAATCATCTTTAAATTATTATTAATCTGCAGGAAGCTCTCATAAAAAAGGTCGTGAGAATACACCCCCCAAAGGGCCCAGACTCTGCACTGCCAAAGGGGGTCTCATCAGTGGGGTTCGGGAGGACCTTTCTCCTTTCTGTCATATGCAGCACACTACTCAAAAATTTTTAGTCACCCTCAAAAAATCATTGTGGGGGGGCGAGCTTTTCCCTACCCGGCCATCGCTTTTCCTTAACCCCCCCCCCCCCCCCCCCCCCCAACCCCCCCCTCCCCCCCCCCCCCACACCCAAGCCTTCCCAAAAGACTTTTCAGGAATTCTGCTGAACCCCCCACCCCCGCCCCCCGACCTAGGGGACAGTCTCTGGGAATCCCCCACACTACCTTTTTTTTTTTTTTTAAAAAGGGACTCGCCACAACTGATTGGGAGGGAAAGAATTGAGAGGGATTTTTTGGAAACCCCACACCCATCCCCTGGCGACTGCTGCGACTGCCGCACAGAAGTCAAGTCTAACTGATCGAGGGCCCCCGTCAAACCCCTCCCCCCCATCTGTAAAGGGGTCTGCCAAAATTGGGCCCCCAAACAGAACCCCCAGGGAGGTATCCCCCATCCATTTCTCACCCCGAATGCCGCACAAAAGTCAAACTACCGCGGACCCCTCGCCCAAACCCGTAAAGCGTCCCCTTTGAAGCAAAACTCACCCGACACCCTCACCCATTTCTTTTAGCGACCCCCCACAGAAAAGTTTTAAAGCTTTCAGTTCCACCATTTTCCCCTTCCGCGCGGGTGGGACGCAAACCAAAGCGCGGGGAAAACACACACACACGCACGCAAAGCACGCACCACGCACGCACGCACGCCCCCAAAAACACACACACACACACACACACACCCACACACACACAAACATCATCATCATCATCATCATCAACATCAACATCATCGTCCAAAGGCAGGAAAAAGGAATGGAGAAGCAGGGGGAAAATTTTTAACAGGGCAAAGTTTTTAAACGCCCCTGTTAGGAAAAAAAAAAAAGGAGGCTGGGGACCGGGGGATTGGGGTATCATGACAAAAAGGGGGAGCAGGGATGTGATTTTGGGTGAGGTCAGGGGCCCCCCGGGTCCCCAGGGTGTGGAGATTTACACCCGTTTTGGGTTTTCGATTCCCGGACTTTGGTTAATTAGGGGAAAAAGGGTTTCCTCTCACTTTGTTTTTCAGACCAACTGTGATAAATGAAAAACCCCCACCCTAGTTGTTGACTTAAAAATTTTTGCCCGTATTTTTAAAAATATGGGGAACCAGGAAAAAAGGGCAGGGGGGAATCCCATTTTTAAAGGGCCCACATCGAAATGAGGGCAAACAATGGGCTTAATTTTAAAAACCCGCGAAATGAAAGGGGGGGGGATGGATTGGGTTTGGGGGAAAAAACGACTGGGTGCATGGCCCCTGCCGGGCCCTCTGTGCTGATCTTTTCGGGTAACAACACGAAAAGGGAAATGGTATTGGGGGTTTTATCCCCCGAGGAACTGGTAAAGGTGTGGTTTTCAACCCGGGAAATGGGAAGGTGTAGTATCCCCGAGGAACTGGTATTGGTGTAGTTTCAGTGAGGAACTGGTATTTGTGCAATGTCACTGAAGGACTGATATTGGTGTAAACGTCACAGAGGAACTGGTATTGGTGTAATTCACAGAGGAACTGGTATAGTTGCACTATCACCAAGAAGCTGGCATTGACCACTGTGTTGAAGGTCCTGACGTGGGACTTCATGTCGCTGTCCACCAATCGGTTCTCGGCTAGGAAGTAATGTTTATGGGATTACACACGCACACAATCTCAATCTTCTCTCTCTCTCTCTCTCTCTCTCTCTCTCTCGCCAGACTTATGGCCTTTCATTTTGTGTTATCTCTCTCTCTCTCTCTCTCTCTCTCTCTCTCTCTCTCTCTCCTTCTCTCTCTTCTCTCTCTCTCTCCCATTCCCACATCCACTCCAGGACTTCAGCCTTAGATTACGGAAGATGTCTCAGATACGCCCACGGCAAGGGTCATAGAGAGGTATCATTACCTAATGTAATATCAGCGGAGGGGAGGGATGGGGGAATTCTAGGGTCTGGGTGTTCTGAGAATTGAAGCCAAAGTCACACTAATCGGATTTGTCCTGCGTGAAAACTTCCCAAAGTCCTTTTGTGGACCTCCACTGAACCCCGCACTAATGCGTTAGCCAGAAGAAAAATGTAAAAAAGCAGACTCGTGCTCCCATGCACATGTGTGTTGGGAGGGGTGGCGATGAGATATTTTGTCCGCCATTTTATAACAAATACATGTAACACACCACATCCGCTAAAAAAAAATACACGTAAGGAAAATACAGAGTAATGTATTACAGTTTTTAACCAGTGAGTTTCTCTTTGGTAATTTTGTTTTGTTTTGTTTTTTGTTTTCTTTCCCAGTGTGTCTGTGTCTGTGTTTTTGACAATTTGACAATCTTTGCAGGTAGTTTTGACACTGTCGTGGTCTTGCAGTTAGTGCAGTCCTTTTCCAATGCACGTGGTCTTCAGAGGAGAAGCCTTCAGATTTCAGCGCAGAATCACCTTTCAGTGTTGAAACTGCGGAGAACAAAGAAGTTTCTGATGTACAGTTTTCAAAGAATACTCAGCAGTCAAGTCAGAAATACTCCCACGTACATTCCGGATTCTTTGTTAACATTTCACTTTCCGTGTTACCGGTGTCTTTGACATACATTAGGTGGGGAGGCTGATGTCCTGACAGTCTGTGGGCTTTGACATACATTAGGTGGGAGGCTGATGTCCTGACAGTCTGTGTCTTTGACATACATTAGGTGGGGAGGCTGATGTCCTGACAGTCTGATGGTCTTAACGACGTGCTTATAATGAAGAAGCCCTGACGTCGTCGGTTGTCGATGAATAAGCGCATTCTGTTTTTCTTTCCTAACGGTTTCATTTATCTTTACGTCGCTGTAACCATTACTCCCACACCACTTGATAACCACTCCCCCATACACAGCCACACCCGAGGTGGATCCTATCGCAGCCTCGACACGACAATCCGTTGGGGGAATCGATTATCAGTATGTCATCCGGTAACCCATGAAAGGAGACACGCACTCCAGGTGCGGTCAGTTCGGACTGACAGTAGTTCCTGATAGTGTCGCTCCGTCGTGTTACACAGGTACCCCCCCCCCCCCCCCCCCCCCATCCTTTCCTGTCGCCACTCTTACCACACACACAGTGTCTCCTGGAATGGTTTTTCCTCATCTGCCATGTCAACTTTGGTTGACCTAGACGTAAAGCAGTGTGACCAAGTAAAGACTGAACTCACTTCAAAATGGTTGGGTCATACATACGTGATGAAAATCAGATACACATGTAAACACATGTATTGCTTTGTTCTCTTCAGCATTTGACATTTGCTTCTTTTCTTTTTCTTTAGAGTTTTACTTCATTCCTTTTCCTTTTTTTTTTTTTTTTTTTTTTTTAATTCTGAGAAAATTTCGATGCTGTCGTCTGTTTTCCCCATCTCATACCAGTAGAATCTTTTCTCTCCGAGCCAAATGAACTGGGGGGAAAAGAGTAGTTAATCTGATTGTCTTTGCATCGAATTTCCCTGATACTTTTAGAAACAGAGGAGTCGTAAGATGAAGAGATGGGTAAGGATGGGCGGTGATGAGAGAGGAGCGTCGCCATGTCAGTTCCCTTCACTTGTGACTGTTTTCCACACGGCAACACGTCTTGCCTCATAACGGGAGTCAGAAATAACCCAACTGGCAAAGGAAAAGCTAATAAACGAAACGAAGAAGGAGAGGAAGAGGTAAATGAAAAAAAAAAGAAGAAAAAAAAAGAGAAACACGAAGATAAAAATAAACAATACACCCAAAAGGAAATACAAAAAAAGGGGCCCACAATCTATTGACAGTCCTCGACTCTGCAGACAATTAATTCTCTGATTTAATTATTGTTGCAAAGATGATTCTTCCATAGCAACGGACTTGGATCCACCCCCACCCTTCCACCTTTTTTTTCTTAAGGTGGAGGAGGAGGTGAAAAATACTGACGTTAATATTCTCTGTGTTCGCGTTGGACGGTTTCCTCTTAGAGCACCAGCACGCGTAAGCAGCTTCAGAGGTTTGATGCTCTGTCAAGTCCACAAACCTACAGTGCTTAAGCCTGTCCGCAGTGTTGAGAGAGGAGTATTGAGAGATCAGAGTCGTTATCAGTTCGGATTACATACTCCTGATCCCGGGAAGGACCGGGAGCAGATAAATCGTATCGACATTTTATCCTTCCCTCCCACTCCTTGGCGAAGTGGTGCATGTTTTCGCCGCCGCTGATTCCGGTAGGATATGCGGAGCCGGAATAGCTCAGTTGGTAGAGCGCCGGACTCGTGATCCTGGGGTTGTGGGTTCGAATCTCCGCCGGGCCATTTCGATACAGGGGGTTTTTTCCCTTGGAGTTAACATTGGTTCCGACACCATTTCCCATACAGTCCTTCGAATGAGACTGTAAACCGAGGTTCCGTGTGTGAACGCACGCATAAGATCTTGCACACACGTAAAATCCCATCACCAACTTTCGGAAGAGTAGACCAGTTTGGCCGTTGGTATGGATGACACGTTATACATAGCATGCACCCTGCGTGAGAAATGGAAAGAATGAAGGAAATAAAAAAATTGAATGAACGATGTTGAATGATATTGACTGAATGACACGGGAAACGACTGAATGAAGCGCCCAGCTGGCAGCTCTTCAGTCAGCACTACCCAGGTGGGCAGCCCGTTGTGTAAACGAGTGTGGATAGTAAAGCGCTTTAGAGCTTGGTCTCTAGCCTAGAATAGGCGCTATATAAATATTCATTATTATTATTATTATTATGTATGATTCTATCATACCGAGAATTCGCGAATTGAAAACACGCACAGCTATGAATATGGTGAACTGCACATGTATGACCCGAGCAGCAACGCGTCCGGTTGCACAAAAATCAGTTTAAAGGAAAAATGCTTTGCAGTTCTCTCTCTCTCTCTCTCCTCTCTCTCTCTCTCTCTCTCTCTCTCCTCTCCTCTCTCTCTCTCTCTCTCGTGTGTGTGGATGTGGAGCGTTTGCGTATGTGACAGTGAGACACTGACTCGGTGGTCCCGCCAGTGACAGTCACGGCGGGGTCGAGCAGTGTCTGTGGCACAGTGATCTTACGGCTTTTGCCTGGGCACCATCAGACTTTAGTTCAGTAATCTGGCAATGAGAACAGTTTGTTCATCAGGACCACTGGCATTCGTGTCCGTGTACACAGAGTGCACGCATATAAAGCAAGGTGAAAAGGTCGATGATAGAAATAATGGTTCACAGTGTCTTTGATGAAGTCTACAGACGATGGTTCGGCAATATCGGCACAACGATAGTAATTTGTCCATGTCTGGCGGACAGTTTACTGATGAAAGAGAACTGTTCGTTGATGGCCGCGGCCATGGTGTGAATAGGGAGGCCGTAGGCGCACACTCTGTTTCCCCTGTCTCTTCTTAAACACGACTGCTTCCCTCAAGGTTGACATTTAACAAATGACGATAACTGCTTCCTTCGATGTTGACATATAACAAATGACAATGCTGCCCTCAGGGTTTACAGCCAATGAAAGACGAAGTCTGCTCCCCATGATGTTGACATGTAACACGCGATGATGAATGCTGCCCTCAGGGTTTACAGCTAATGAATGACGAAGTCTGCTCCCCATGATGTTGACATGTAACATGTGATTGCATGCTGCCCTCAGGGTTTACAGCTAATGAATGACGAAGTCTGCTCCCCATGATGTTGACATGTAACACGCGATGATGAATGCTGCCCTCAGGGTTTACAGCTAATGAATGACGAAGTCTGCTCCCCATGATGTTGACATGCAACATGTGATTGCATGCTGCCCTCAGGGTTTACAGCTAATGAATGACGAAGTCTGCTCCCCATGATGTTGACATGTAACATGTGAATGCATGCTGCCCTCAGGGTTTACAGCTAATGAATGACGATGTCTGCTCCCCATGATATTGACATGTAACACGCGATGATGAATGCTTCGGTCAA
>CM031612.1:45482174-45534674 GCA_018398815.1 Conus ventricosus | reverse complement strand
AACAGAAACGGGCACCCCTGAAAGAGCCCTGTGTTGTCGTTGGGGCCAGTATAGAGTAAACAGAAACGGGCACCCCTGAAAGAGCCCTGTGTTGTCGCTGGGGCCAGCATACAGTAAACAGAAACGGGCACCCCTGAAAGAGCCCTGTGTTGTCGTTGGGGCCAGTATAGAGTAAACAAAAACGGCACCCCTGAAAGAGCCCTATGTGATCTTTAGGACCAGTATACAGTAAACAGAAACGGGCACCCCTTAAACAATCCTGTGTGATTTTTAGGGCCAGTATACAGTAAACAGAAACGGGCACCCCTGAAAGAGTCCTGTGTGATCTTTAGGGCCAGTATAGAGTAAACAGAAACGGGCACCCCTGAAAGAGTCATGTGTGATCTTTAGGGCCAGTATACAGTAAACAGAAACGGGCACCCCTGAAAGAGCCCTGTGTGATCTTTAGGGCCGGTATACAGTAAACAGAAACGGGCACCCCTGAAAGAGCCCTGTGTGATCTTTAGGGCCGGTATACAGTAAACAGAAACGGCACCCCTGAAAGAGCCCTGTGTGATCTTTAGAGCCGGTATACAGTAAACAGAAACGGGCAACCCTTAAAGAGCCCTGTGTAATCTTTAGGGCCAGTATACAGTAAACAGAAACGGCATCCCTTAAAGAGCCCTGTCTGATCTTTAGGACCGGTATACAGTAAACAGAAACGGGCACCCCTTAAAGAGCCCTGTGTGATCTTTAGGACCAGTATACAGTAAACAGAAACGGGCACCCCTTAAAGAGCCCCGTGTGATCTTAGGACCAATTTACAGTAAACAGAAACGGGCACCCTTGAAAGAGCCCTGTGTGATCTTTAGAGCCGGTATACAGTAAACAGAAACGGGCACCCCTTAAAGAGCCCTGTGTGATCTTTAGAGCCGGTATACAGTAAACAGAAACGGGCACCCCTTAAAGAGCCCTGTGTGATCTTTAGGGCCGGTATACAGTAAACAGAAACGGGCACCCTTGAAAGAGCCCTGTGTGATCTTTAGAGCCGGTATACAGTAAACAGAAACGGGCATCACTTAAAGAGCCCTGTGTGATCTTTAGAGCCGGTAAAACAGTAAACAGAAACGGGCACCCCTTAAAGAGCCCTGTGTGATCTTTAGGACCAGTATAACAGTAAACAGAAACGGCACCCCTTAAAGAGCCCTGTGTGATCTTTAGGACCAATTTACAGTAAACAGAAACGGGCACCCCTTAAAGAGCCCTGTGTGATCTTTAGGGCCAGTATACAGTAAACAGAAACGGGCACTTCTGAAAGAGCCCTTTGTGATCTTTAGGGCCGGTATACAGTAAACAGAAACGGGCACCCCTGAAAGAGCCCTGTGTGATCTTTAGGGCCGTATACAGTAAACAGAAACGGCACCCCTGAAAGAGCCCTGGGTGATATTTAGGGCCGGTAAAACAGTAAACAAAACGGGCACCCCTGAAAGAGCCCTGTGTGATCTTTAGACCCGGGTATACAGTAAACAGAAACGGGCACCCCTGAAAGAGCCCTGTGTGATCTTTAGAGCCGGTATACAGTAAACAGAAACGGGCACCCCTGAAAGAGCCCTGTGTGATCTTTAGAGCCGGTATACAGTAAACAGAAACGGGCACCCTTGAAAGAGCCCTGTGTGATCTTTAGGGCCGGTATACAGTAGACAGAAACGGGCACCCTTGAAAGAGCCCTGTGTGATCTTTAGGGCCGGTATACAGTAAACAGAAACGGGCACCCTTGAAAGAGCCCTGTGTGATCTTTAGAGCCGGTATACAGTAAACAGAAACGGCATCCCTTAAAGAGCCCTGTCTGATCTTTAGGACCGGTATACAGTAAACAGAAACGGGCACCCCTTAAAGAGCCCTGAGTGATCTTTAGGACCAGTATACAGTAAACAGAAACGGGCACCCCTTAAAGAGCCCCGTGTGATCTTTAGGACCAATTTACAGTAAACAGAAAGGGGCACCCCATAAAGAGCCCTGTGTGATCTTTAGGGCCAGTATACAGTAAATAGAAACGGGCACCTCTGAAAGAGCCCTGTGTGATCTTAGGGCCGGTATACAGTAAACAGAAACGGGCACCCCTGAAAGAGCCCTGTTTGATCTTTAGGGCCGGTATACATAAACAGAAACGGGCACCCCTGAAAGAGCCCTGTGTGATATTTAGGGCCGGTATACAGTAAACAGAAACTGGCACCCCTGAAAGAGCCCTGTGTTATATTTAGAGCCGGTATACAGTAAACAGAAACGGCACCCCTGAAAGAGCCCTGTGTGATCTTTAGAGCCGGTATACAGTAAACAGAAACGGGCACCCCTTAAAGAGCCCTGTGTGATCTTTAGGGCCGTATACAGTAAACAGAAACGGGCACCCCTTAAAGAGCCCTGTGTGATCTTTAGGGCCGGTATACAGTAAACAGAAACGGGCACCCTTGAAAGAGCCCTGTGTGATCTTTAGGGCCGGTATACAGTAAACAGAAACGGGCACCCTTAAAGAGTCCTGTCTGATCTTTAGGACCGGTATACAGTAAACAGAAACGGGCACCCCTTAAAGAGCCCTGTGTGATCTTTAGGACCAGTATACAGTAAACAGAAACGGGCACCCCTTAAAGAGCCCTGTGTGATCTTTAGGACCAATTTACAGTAAACAGAAACGGGCACCCCATAAAGAGCCCTGTGTGATCTTTAGGGCCAGTATACAGTAAATAGAAACGGGCACCTCTGAAAGAGCCCTGTGTGATCTTTAGGGCCGGTATACAGTAAACAGAAACGGGCACCCCTGAAAGAGCCCTGTTTGATCTTTAGGGCCGGTATACAGTAAACAGAAACGGGCACCCCTGAAAGAGCCCTGTGTGATATTTAGGGCCGGTATACAGTAAACAGAAACGGGCACCCCTGAAAGAGCCCTGTGTTATCTTTAGAGCCGGTAAAACAGTAAACAGAAACGGCACCCCTGAAAGAGCCCTGTGTTACTTTAGAGCCGGTATACAGTAAACAGAAACGGGCACCCCTGAAAGAGCCCTGTGTGATCTTAGAGCCGGTAAAACAGTAAACAGAAACGGGCACCCCTTAAAGAGCCCTGTGTGATCTTTAGGGCCGGTATACAGTAAACAGAAACGGGCACCCCTGAAAGAGCCCTGTGTGATCTTTAGGGCCGGTAATACAGTAAACAGAAACGGACACCCCTGAAAGAGCCCTGTGTTGTCGTCGGGCCAGTATACAGTAAACAGAAACGGGCACCCCTTAAAGATCTGAGCCCTGTGTGATCTTTAGGGCCGGTATACAGTAAACAGAAACGGGCACCTCTGAAAGAGCCCTGTGTGATCTTTAGGACCAGCATACAGTAAACAGAAACGGACACCCCTGAAAGAGCCCTGTGTTTGTCGTCGGGCCAGTATACAGTAAACAGAAACGGGCATCTCTGAAAGAACGCCGAGAGTCGGTTAGGCCTGAAGATCGGTTAGGCCTGAATACAGCTAGCCGAGAGAAGTCTGCAGAGCAGCCAGCGCTAAACCCCTTTTTGAATAAATACCCGGCATGGAGATCAAGAGGCACGGTCAAGGTCCCTTGTTATTCAGTGTGCATGCGCTGAACATGAATTATGTACGTTTAAAACCCCATTTCTGTCACTGTGTTACAAAGCGTTAAAGGGATATGAACATGCTGAGCGTGTGTTAGTCACGTCGTGTTGAAGCGTGTCGATGTTTGTCTCAACAGAAGACACACATCGGAGTCTGCTCTGTGTGTGTGCGTGCAGCCGTGTGTGTGTGTGTGTGTGTGTGTGTGTGTGAAAACAACAAAGGAAAAAAAAACCCATTTGGAAGCAATCACCAGAAGAGTTAATGTCCCATGCTCTTGCCCTAGCACAGCGCTTTGTGCTTCTGCCGCAATGTCATCAGCAAATAGTTGCGGTCGGTCGCCAAATTTTGTTTACTATCATCACGCCACCCCCCCACGACCTTGTTATGATGCTGCTCCACACCCCCCGCCCCCACCCTCCCACCCCTGCACTTCTCTCTCTCCCCCCCTTCCTCGCTTCTGTCTTCTCCTCAAGCCCCCCCCCCCCCCCCACCCCCACCCCCCACCCCCACCCACGCCACCCCCGTAAAAGACAGACACAAAAAGACGGGAATGTGTGCTCTGGAATGTTAGACTTGTTCCCAGAGTTGTAATTGGCCAAACGCCGGTTTTGTTGTGCGAAAATTCTCATGTGGTTTGTTTTCATTTTATCGTTCACCGACGCTTCTCGATGGTGGGTTTTTGTTTTATGCTTGCATCTCCATGGCGAAGAATTCATAAACTTCGTGGTTTCTTGGAAAGGAGAGTCTCTCTTCTGTTGTGTCATATCTTTGCGTGTTGTTCCTCCCTCCCCCCCCCCCCCCCCCCCCCCCCCCCCCCCCCCCCCCAAGAAGAAGTGCGATACCTGCCTTTTTTCCCTCAGAGAGTTGTAGTGTTCAGTCTGTGGAGCTGGCGGTCCTGAGTTTGAATCTGTCAAGGAGTGAGAGACCTTCACAGCTTACTTCTTCTGTCCACCCAGCAATGATTTGATAGCTGTTTCAGTTCAGGGAAGGGTAAAGCGGCTGAAGGAGAGGGACGGGCTCCGCCATCCGTAATGCAGTGCTACAGACATGACAAACCTAATACTGTCCGCTGCCCTTACAGCCATTTGCCTTGGGGATGTTCACCGCTACACTGGTTTACCGCCATGTTTGAAGGGGATAGGAGAATAACTTGTTATCGTCAGTGGCTTGCGCGTTTAGTCCAGAGCCGCTGCCTTTACCATGGAGATCAGATAGTGAATGAGAATGGTCCATGAGTGGCATTTCGACGACTGATTGCTATGTTTTGGACTCGTGTGTGAAAATAGAAGCTTCACCACCACAGAAATGCATGCTAAGTACACTGACTTTCCTGAAATGCATGTAAATGTCGAAACTTGCGGAAATGCGCGTCTTTCCAGCACACTTACAGATTCAGTTGAACTCCCGTCGTAGCTCAGCCGACGTCACAAGGTCCTGTCAGGCTGCCACCACATTGAAAGAATCTCTATTAGAAACAGACACACCCAGCGTTCACATAGCACTTCATGAAGCATTAATTCTAACACTGTAATTCTTCATGCGGAGAAAACAGGTCTATGCTCAGTGCACCAGCCAGTCTGCTTTTTTTTCTCTCCTTTGGTCAGGTAAGGATAAAAGTAGTACTTAGCGCCATTAAAAACGCACGGGTCAGAAGAACAAAATAACTCGACAGAGGTAAATCAGTTAGGGGTATGAAAACTTTAATGTTGAATGACAAAGTCATGAACAGAAAAGAAGTGCGCAATGGACAACATGTGCTGAACATTTGGCGTTCAGTAATCGCAAACACAACATTAAAGTTTTCATACCCCTAACTGATTTACCTCTGTCGAGTTATTTTGTTCTTCGGACCCGTGCGTTTTTAATGGCGCTAAGTATATATACAAATACCGAAAAAAAGTCAGTGTAACAAAACATACACAAAAAGCGATGCGAACAAATAGCACTGCAGAATGGAGAGCTAGTGCCCATTTCAGAATTGAAACCAGTCCACCACATTACACAACAAGAAAACATTTATGATATGGATTATTGCTTCACTGAAAGAATGTGCCTGTGACTGACTGTATATGCACGCACGCACGCACGCACGTGCGCGCGCGCACACACACACACACACACACACACACACACACACACAAACACACACATATATACCAAAACTTAACATTCATGAATATGTTGCCTGTATCATTTTTCAGTCTTTGCATATGCCGCAGTACAGTCCATCATGCTTGGTAAGGACACGAGTTGGGGGTGTCAGCAGGAAGGGGTGCGCTGAGGGGGCAAATGATAGTTGCCTGATTATTTTTGTCCTCAGCGTTACAGTGGACAGCGAAGGTGTGCCGCTGGACTCCGGTCCCACAAGGCGTTTGGCTAAGCCATCATCCATTGTTTCCGTCTCTGTCAATCCACAACCCCTCCCCTGGCCCACTCAATCAAAACCAACCCACCCCCCCCACCCCACTCTATATCACTCCACCCGAATCCCCTGCTGCTCCATCCTTTCATCATTATACTCTCTCTCTCTCTCTCTCTCTCTCTCTCACACTTTGTTATTTCCCTCCCTTACTACCTTTTCTGTTCTCTCCTGTAGATTCCATTTTTTTTATCATTTTTTGTTTTTCGTCACTATGTCGTTCTTAACCGAAGGAAAGCAGTTGCAGCTTTCCTGAGGATAGCACCGTGGTAATGGAAAGGAATTGTCCCTATAGCACATTTCTTTTTAATTGTCCCAATAGCACATTTCTTTTTAATTGTCCCAACAGCACATTTCTTTTTAATTGTCCCAATAGCACATTTCTTTTTAATTATCCCAATAGCTCATTTTGTTATCCATGCTATGTTGCCCGATTAATATCTTTTGTCTTTCAACTCAATACGTACCGATCATTTCAATATGTAAAGAAAAGTAATTGATCGCATTCAGTCAGTATGGTCTGTTCTGACGTTTGGTGTTGAGAAAAAGGAAATGGGTACTAGTTTCAAGTGAGTACACGGGATGCTCTGGTGGATAGACCTTAAGATAAAAAATAATCGCTCATCCTAATGGTATGGCACTGTGACTGGCATCTTTCCGTATAGTGTGGGCATCTTAAGCCCAAATGATTTATCATTTAGTTAAGGGAGTGGAAGAAAATAGAAAGGAACTGGAGGTGACCCCAATTCATTTAGCTTACTTGGCCCTTGCAGAGAGAGAGAGAGAGAGAAAGAGCACGCTGCTTTTGTCGTAGTAGAAAGAGATGAGGCGGGGGTGGGAGTAGTGAATGTGTGTGAAAGCAGACCGATTGTGTCGTAGTGGACGCCCCGAGAACCAACCGGCGCTGTGTTTGAGGCATACCTGTGGTGACACGCTAGCTTGATTTCGGGAATGAATGGGAAGAGGAAAGGAAAGATATCAAAACATGAATTTGGAAACGAAATATGGCGGACTCAGAGGATGAGGTAAGAGAGATAGGGAGGGGTAGGGGGTTCAGCTGGTGCCATGTTGTAATCTGCCTCTTCAGGATTTGTGTGGCTGGTCTGCATCCCAGGGACAGTAATTGGTGGATTTGACAGCCAGATGGAAACATGGAGGTTGCTAGATCTCGCCCTTTTCACTTAAAGAAATCCGACCAGACAGAAAATAGAAACGAGAGAGAGATGGGGGAGGGGGGGGGGGAGATAGTGTATTATCCAAGCTATCTTTGTGACCCAGACTTTGAGAGAGAACCTGTGAAATTAATCCATTACGATGTCGTCTGTGAACTCAGTATGGGGGAATGAATCCTATCCTCAAAAAGACAGCTAACAAATCATCAGTGTGTTTGTGGTATGCTTTTTTGTATTCATAGACTGACGAGTTTACTGAGTATGTGGTACGTGTTTAGAACTCAGAACTTAGGAAGGATCTCTTCTGTGTGGAATTCCTTTGACCAAACTGACATCAGGGGGGGGGGGGGGGGGGGGGGGGGGGGGGAGAGAATGTTGCAGGTGGATGTTGATCAATCTTTGGTACAATAAAGACGCACAGGTTGACCGAATATGTTACGTTTTAACGAATTTCGTTTTTACCGCATTTCATGGAATCTTATGCTTAAGTCATATGTAATGGCAAGTATTTCCTCCCTCTCAGTTCTTCAGCATGCTGAGAATGATTTTCTTCCCAATCAGCTGGTCACTGTTCTTCGACCTCCACATTTCCTGTACACGTCATTCACCGTCTCTTGAGTGAGAAAAGACTTAAGATAGGATCCATGGATGCTTGTGCCTAATTTACTGTGTACTTCTAAGCTGAAAGCAGATCTGAATGGGATCACTGTACTTGTGTGTGCATATAAGCGTAATGCATCAGATATGTTTCATATAGAATGGATGTATGTGTGCAGTGTATGTGTGTGCATGTTCTGAATGTATGTGTGAATGTAAGGTATATATGTGTGTATGTATGTAATGTATGTATGTTTTGCCTATATGCATGTATGCATGTTGTGGAATATTTGTGTATGTTAGGTGTATATATGTATAATTAGGGTGTATATATATATATATATATATATATATATATATATATATATATAGATAGATAGATAGATAGATAGATAGATATACAGAGAGATATATTTCAAAGAGAGAGAGAGAGAGATGCATGTATATGTGTTCTTAATGTATACTCGTGCATATTTGTTATGTATGTGTGACACATGTATGTTTGTTTGAACTCAAAATGTGATGACTACAGGCTTCAGACGAGCACCCCATAGATGAAGGAGACAGGTCTTTAGTACAGATCGGACAAAATTCGATTCCTTAAGAATTCATCTCCTCTTGGCTTACTGGTGTATGTTTGTGTATGACTATGTGTGTGCATCTTTTTTTTTATTTTGTTCATATGTTGTTATCAACATTTTTACTGAATTTGTTTTTCACACGAACAACAGTATAGTATGTTGATTGTGGTGAATTTGGAATTTTGTTTCCAGGCGTATGGGCCTTTTAAAGGCATGATTTCGCGTGGTATGGGTGAAAATGAAAACGCTGTTGGCGTATTAATTTCGTCAGGCAGTTAAACACACAATCATAGTAAGCGAAATCACAGTCCGAGTAGGAATGTCACCACAGACTTATTGGCCACAAAAGGATGATAAACCGGAATTTGATGGAACGTGATACGTTGAAATTCGATTAGATGAATCGTGATTGGATGACAGGGATCCAATCAATGGAGTGCTTATCAGCATTGCGCACAAGGAGTTGTAGGCCTTTGTGGTTTGTGGCCTGTATATGTCAAATTAGAACAGGCACCTCTGAACTCCGCTGAAGTGACTCAGTAGCAATACTGTGGTCTCCTCTGGTGGGTTGCCTCAAGACAACTTGATGTTGACTGGTCCCCGTGGACTTTGGTGCTTGGGCTGTGACAGTTCGATCCTGGTACGGCTGTGTTTGGGGAAGCTGGAGTGAGCGTGTGGGGAAGAAAGCCACTGAAGAGGCATGGCAGATCACCCAGCAGAAGAGAAAAAAAAAAGTTTTCGTTGTCCATCCATCCACACGTCTGTCTGTCTCCCTGTCAGTGGCTGTCCGTGCATGTCTAATTGCAATGGTCTGCATGGATATGGGAGCAAAAGTGCCCTGCCCGAAGGAAATTGGAACATTCTTGCTTTAGCTTTGATCATTAAAGCCACATACGAGTGTCTTAAGCCTCAGGGGGCAAGCTGTCCTTGCCAGTTAAAGCATATGAAAAGGTAATGAGTAACACCGAAACATCGGGAATTTTGGGTAATGGGCACAGTGTTGGTTATGGTCAATCTGTGATAAGGACCATGGTCATATTAAAGATGTGTTATTAGGTTTGCTGTTGGATGATGCATTTAAAAAGAATCTCTCTCTCTCTCTCTCTCTCTCTCTCTCTCTCTCTCTCTCTCTGTATCTATCTATCTATCCATCTATTTCAATCTACCATACTCCTTCCTTTCGCTCTTTCTTTCTCTTAAACGTGGCATCATTGGCATGAAGTATTGACTTGAACAACGGATCCACTCCAAACTGGCCAGAAACTAAACAGACACCTAAGTCACCACTCGGTGCTAGGAGCATTGGGCGCATCATGTGCTTTCCATGATAGATGCACCTTCACATCCACGTTCAACGTCGGCACACACCAAAGATCATACGACAGTTGGGGGACAGCCATCCCAAAAAGATGGGAGGAGAGGGGGTGGGCGTCGCGCTGTCTGGCACTACACTGGCACCACCACAACGATGTCGGATGAAGCAGGGCCGCGAACATGCTGGGAGCCAGCAGGAATCGAACTCGCAGCCTGTGGCTGTGAATTTGGTGCTCTTCCAAGACAAACCACATTGTTGCCGTGGAACCCACAGATACACAGACACGGTCAGACCACCCAGTGCTCTCTATAGTGGAACGTTTCAACATTTCTCCATGGGTTCCATTTGACCAACGTGCGAGCTATTTGACGGTTTGGCATCATATCCCATCCCACTTGTTCCAGCTTCCCCTCTCTCTCTCTCTCTCTCTCTCTCTCTCTCTCTCTCTCTCTCTCTCTCTCTCTCTCTCTCTCTCTCCCACACACACACATACGCACACACTATCACCCCGTTTGTCAAGAAGCAATTGTTGTTCAGTGTGGACTGAGGCTGTCTGGGTTGGCATCCTTCGGGCTGGTTTTGTGAGACTCTGTATTTTGATTCCACAGTCTTTTAGAATGGCTCAGCATTTTCAGCTTCATCATGACCGGCCCAAGGACGGGCATTGGGGCAGTCTGTTTGTGGAACAAACGGTTCCGATCCTTCTGTGTCCACGGATTTGAGTCCAGTGTCTGAAATCGAATTAAATCGTTTCTGTTTTTAGCCAGGCCAAGGCTGGGTGTCTGGGAACGTTTTCAAATTCTAGAGTTCAGCAGTGGGTGACAAGGAACCCAAGTCGTGGTTTGCACACGTTTCTCCTGACCCGTCTGGGAACGTATTCACTCGTGCATTGATTTCAGCTCTGAATGTCCGAAGTACCCAGATGGTGATTCCCCACCTTTCTCTCTCTCACACACACACACACACACACACACACACACACACACACACACACACACACACACACTGGCCAGCACTGATTTCTGGTAAACTGATGTGAAATCTTGTCGCAAGATTGTATAGTGTGTGTGTGTGTGTGTGTGTGTGTGTGTGTGTGTGTGTGAGAGAGAGAGAAGAGAGAGAGAGAGAGAGAGAGAGAGAGAGAGAGAGAGAGTTGGTGCACAAAATGCAGATATTAGTCTTTTATTTTCTCAACTTCTGTTACGTTCAGTATTGACGGAGAAGAGATTGGTTGTAGATATGGCCTTGTGCAGTAGACGCAATTCTCTCTCTCTCTCTCTCTCTCTCTCTCTCTCTCTCTCTCTCCTCCTCTCTCTCTCTCTCTCTCTCTCTCTCTCTCTCTCTCTCTCTCTCTTCATATTTCTCCGACTTCTGTTACGTTCAGTATTGACTGAGAAGAGATTGTTTGTAGATATGGCCTTGCGCAGTAGATGCAATTCTCTCTCGCTCGCTCTGTGTGCGTGTGTGTGTGTGCGCGCGGGCGCGGACGCGCTTGAGAAAGGTAAAGTAAGATTCAGGGGAATTAGTAACGAACTGTCGTTGTATTTGAGATTAATGGAAGTAAAACGGAGGCAAAACTAATCTTTCCTCTTTTTTTTTCCAAAGTAAACGATCCTAGGACATCGAGGTTTGCTCACGACTGACAAGATGGGCACTTAACCAAGTTATACAAAATCACTACAACTGAACACAGCCACGTAGGAACTAGTAATGAGGGGGGGCAGGAAGAAGCGAGAAGATGGGGGAGGGGAGAGGGTTTCGCGGCAAGACTGATTGGGGAGTAGTTGATCTTTCCAGTGTCACCCCATTGCATTCCTCTCTCCCTTCCATCTGTGACCATTCTTTTCGTGCCTGATCTAAAAATAGGGCTTGCGCGCACGCGCACGCGCGTGTGTTCCTCCCTGTCTACTTCATTTGTGCTGGCTTCCAGCCAAGTCCGTGAAGTTCACTGCCTGTTGCCTCGATCAGTGACTGTCTTCCTGATGCATTCAACGACTTGGTGAAATGTACGCTTCAGCTAATGTAGTGCCCGTTAATTTTGAACTCAGTAACCGAATAAAGTATTGTACTTTGCACAGCGAAACTGTGTGTCTGGATAAGTTAGTGTCAAAGTTGTGGGATTTGGGTGTGGGGGAGGGGGGGGGAGGGGAAGGGAGGGGGCAGTGGATATTCTTTGATCAAAACGTGGCAGAGATACCATATCATTGCTTGTGTGATGGGCTTATGGCACATTTCTTAATCAGATATTGAGATCAAGATGATGTCATTTGTACACGTTATTTCAAGTGTTCAATTGATGTCAACAGTTCATATGGTGATTGTTAGAGAAATGGAAACATTTTAAAATTTGAAACAGTACATTGAATTAGGGAGGGGGGATAATGTCATTGTAAACATTAAATAACAAAGAAAGAAGATATCTTGTGCTCCCGTTTTGAAACTTTGGAGTTATGTATTTTCACATGGAATTTTTGCAAGAAAGGAAAAGTTGTCATGCATGTTTTCATGTGCACACGATGATAAAGCTGTTATTGAATCTGCCTCTATGGAACAGACCATGGTGGTGTGAGTCAGCAGGGAAGCTTCATTCTGGTGCCAGACCAGAGGATGGTCTAGCTGTGTGTATGTTATATCAGAGAGCACCGAGTGAAGGAAGGCGTGTTCTTTCCCCTGACAATTCAGGCCCCTGGTCCCTTTTCGTGCCTCAGCCGCCATTTCCCAAGAACCAAGAGGTTGTCCGGCAGCGGATTCCAACCCCGGCAGCACGGACATTGATTACAGGCTACCAGTTCTATAGTCTTGGGGGAAACTGATGGCACTGAGCTTCCACCTACACTTATTTACTTGCCACCAGACCTAGTTCTTCACTTTTTTTTCTGGTCCTATTTTTATCAGCGAAGGGCCTTTTGTGTTCTCTTCAGGGCTGATAGCCTGTCCGGCAGAATGACGTGCCAGGAAGAATTGTGAAAGTGGTTGAGAGGGTATAGCAGTATGGCGAGTTCCTTCTTTGGGAAGAAATATGAATGTAGAGAATTTATTGTCTTGGAGGAAAAGTGAATATGACGTAATTCCTTGTGTGAAGGGGAAAATGATTACGACGCATTTCTTAATGAAAAAAAACACACCATAGGGTGGAAAACTTCGGGTCTTCGAAGAATGTGAATACAATGAATTTCTTTGTTAGGACAATGAATGCGACGAATTTCGTGTTTGAGAGGGAAAATGATTGCAGCAATTTCTTTTCTGAGAGGGAAATAATGTACATTTGCGTGTGTTGAAAGGGAAAATGGAAACGTTTTTTTTTAAAAAACTTAATTTGGGAAAAATATAAATGTATGAGATTTTTCGTATGAAAGAGAAATCAGTACGGTGTAGTTATTGTTTGAGATTGATAATGAATACATAAATTTCCATATTTGAAAGGAAATATCAATATTAGAAATGTGTTGCTTTAGAGTTAAAATGAATTATACACCAATATCATTTTTGAGAGGGAAAGTTTTGGCAAATTTCATATTAGAGAGGGAAAGTTAATATGGCTTCTGTTGATTACTTTTTCCTTCTTTATTGTCAGCTAGCAGAAATGCAGACACATCAATGGGTAGATGTCACCTGTGTGTGGTGGGGGGGGGGGGGGGGGGGGGAACAGTACTAGGGTATGTGTTGTAGGGCTGTTTGTTGCAGTGTCTCAAATGCAACGGATTTGGGAATAGCAATGAGAGGCGTCTGAATGGCCTCCACACATCTCTCTCTCTCTCTCTCTCTCTCTCTCTCTCTCTCTCTCTCTCTCTCTCTCTCTCTCTCTCTCTTTTTTTTTTTTTTCACGCACACACACACACACACACACACACACACACACACACACACACACACACACTCAGTTATGTACACACGTGTGCATGCTGTCTCTCTCGCTCTCTCTCTCTCTCTCTCTCTCCTCTCTCTCTCTCTCTCTCTCTCTCTCTCACACACACACACACACACACACACACACACACACACTTACATACACATGCACACACCACGCACGCACGCACGCACACACACACACACACACACACACACACACACACACACACACACACACACACACACACACCACACACACAAGAATAGATGCGATCATCAGAATAGTTCAATGTATATCACACAGGCAATCGGTGATGGCTGGACCAGATGTGACTGCAAACCTTTTTCCTTGTTGGACGGATAATTTACGCTGTGGTGTTACAGCAACCTCGTCTAAATCCCTCCTGACATTCTGAGAGAGAGAGAGAGAGAGAGAGAGAGAGAGAGAGAGAGAGACGAAAACAGACTCTGCATGACTTAAAACAAAACAAAAAAAGTCCTCTGGGCTACCACATTAAACTGAGTGGGAACGGCACGCAGCATCGCCTGTGAAAAGTGGATTGCCCCTAAGCCATGGTCTCTGGTACTAAGTAATTACCGCCTCCACCCCAACCAGCGCTATCTCTCTTGCCTGTTGCTAACGTAACATGTGCTAGTCGTGCGTTCCTGCGACATGTGCTAGTAGCGCATTCCCGCCTACATGTGATATAATTGGAGCAAAGAGATCACGAACTGGCGTGACAACAGTTAAGGTCGTCATGCAGCTCCCAAGACTTGAGTAGAAGAGGTGTCTGTGGTGGTTGTGTTCTCTGACCTTGTCTTCATTGATTTGGTGCCGTACCTTTCAGCGTGTCCAGACTGAGGAATGCGTTCCTGGTGATAATTAAGGGCTTGAGATGCCCCATGGTGTCAGTGCCTACGTCTATGTGTGATGTTGGTTTCTAGTTCCTCCAGCTCAGCCCCAATATCCACAGTGTCCTACCCACAAAAGTGTGATCAAGATCGCCCTTGATTAGCATTTATCGAAGTACCAGGTTATGTTTTTATTTACAATTTATAAGACCAACTTTTTTTTTCCACAGACAGCAATAACTTAATACACAGTATGCTAGTGTTTGACCAGCAAAGGGCAGTCTTTCAGGTGCCTTGACAGACAGTGAAACACATCGTAAAACACTCTTTCTCCGAGACAACTAAGGTATATAACATGCAAATAACATAGACAAGCAAACACGTGCAAAAAATCTGTTTCAAAGTGGTATGTATCTTGGCACTTTGGTGGTTGTAGTCCTGTGCTCAAATTTAAATAATTCACCACTTCAATACATCTGACTAGCTCTCCGCCTGTTGGAGATTGGCCTTCTGTATGCCAGCATGGCTGCTGGTTATGTCAGACTATCACATTTTAAGCACGCGCACGTTCACGTGCTCGCAATGGCTTCATGCTGGCACTGGGCCGCCCTCCCTAAACAGCAGAGAAGTGACATGCGTGGGTACCTTAAGGGCAGCCCAGCCATCTGAACAATTCTCTCACAGCGTGCAGTGGCATTGATTCCTGAAAGTGGTGCGTGACCTGCGCCAGGAAATATGATACCAACAAAAGGGAATTGTAGGAAAAGGCAAATGAGACACTGATCCTCTTTCCTCTTAATCAGTGCAGCTGTCCACGTCTTGTCAGCACCACTGCCAGCCAACAGTTGCGCTTTGCATAAATTTGAAATTGTGAAATATTGCTCTCTCAAAATCTGCAACGTATCTCAAAACCTTTAATTTCCACACAAAATTTACATTTCATACAACACGCACACACGCACGCACGCACGCACGCACGCACGCACGCACACACACACACACATACATACACACACACACACACATACATACATACGTGTATATATATATACAGGAAATATGATACCAACAAAAGGGAATTGTAGGAAAAGGCAAATGAGACACTGATCCTCTTTCCTCTTAATCAGTGCAGCTGTCCACGTCTTGTCAGCACCACTGCTGACCTATATTTGAGGGAAAAGTTATCTACTAGGTCAACAAACTACCCACGCATGTCACTTCTCTGCTGTTTAGGGAGGGCGGCCCTATATATATACGCATGCACGCACACACACACATGTATGCACACATGCATGTACACATGTAAGTATGCTGCATATACACGTGGTGAAATATCCCAATGTTGCAAGTCTCTCTGACCACATGACAGTTGACATCAGCCATCTTGATGTTTGTCTGCCAGGCAAGGTATGTGACCCTCTACATCAGAGGTCAATCCATCTGGCATTCAACATCATTTTTCTCTCTGTCTGCTGCGGTTTGTACCCTGTACATGGGAGGAGAGAGAGAATCCTGAAAAGGGTGAGAAACTCCCTGTCATCCATGCAGACCACTCTGGAATAAGGACGCCGCTCAGTTCTACACAGTGCCCATTGTTGTCAGTGGTTGAATCATGTTATTGATCCACTTGTGTTGCAATGTAAACGTCCTTTCAATTAGGCCATTCAATCCTGATCTTGCATGTAGCATGCATCTGGTGCATTGAAAAGGCCCAGGGCAACATAAAGAAATTATTACTGGCCAATATTTGAGGGAAAAGTTATCTACTAGGTCAACAAAAGTATTCGTAGTCAGGACAAAAACTGAAAAGATTCTGGTCGTTGCTGCATTATTGCGAATTCGTGATCCCACGGACCCAGTTCCAAATGTCACTCAGAGAAATATATTGTGATTCAGCAGGTGTGGTGATACATACATTGCAAGTGCGCATGGCTTGATTGGTTGATGCCAAAACGCATTTAGGCTTTGAAAAATTGATTTGATATCTCTTTCGAGTGTGCAGTAAAAATTTCCTTCTCTCTCTCTCTCTCTCTCTCTCTCCTCTCTCTCTCTCTCTCTCCCCCAGCAAATACTTTACACTTTTGAATTGTATTATGTTCCTTTGATTGCGATTGATTGCAAATCTTGGATCAGGAGCTTTCAAACTTCCCATCAGAATCAGATGGTCCACTGGAGCAATGCATTCATTCAATTCATCCTAGTGATGCGTGTCTCCAGACAATTTCCATTTGTGGCTAGATATCGACCGGATATCACTCTGTGTACCTGCCATCCACAGCAGCTTCGTTTTGATGTTGTTTGAACAGTGCTCACGTCTACCTTCCCCTCACCATCCTCTCCCCCTCCCCAGTAACTGCCACGGTTGGTGGGATGATGAGAGCTGTGGGTGTGACGTCCCCCTGGATTGCTGTGGTGCTTTCAGCTTGTGCACGTCTGTTCACTCTGTCAATGAGACTAGTCACCACTGGGCTGCCCACACAATGCTATGAAAATGACACTTTTTGCTCTCTCTCTCTCTCTCTCCTCTCTCTCCTCTCTCTCTCTCTTTCAGCCCCCATTATCATCACCACGACTTCTCCTCACCAGTATACACCCACACACAGATAGGTCATTCTGAACAGATTATATCCCCTTTTCATGTTACATTTTTGAAGAGTGGTAGATAGAAACTGGTATTGAGGATACAGAGATTATGGACTTGCCCTCCTTCTCTCTCTCTCTCCTCTCTCTCTCTCTCTCTCTCCTCTCTCTCTCTCTCTCTCTCTCTCTCTCTCTCTCTTACAAATTAAGTTTTCTTAAAGAGAGGAAAATTCCATGGTACAACACCATCGGATGAACCACCTGGCATCATCCTCTGTCTGACTGATGGGATGCATGTACAAGAAAACAGGCCCAGCATTTTACTGTAGATTCCAGTTGGATTTGTTTTCCTATAGGATGCATCAAACGTGACTTTTTGAAGAAGAGCGGTCGCCATAGATGTCTTGGTATCTATGACATAGGTGTTACTGTTTTAGAACAGCGGTTTATTGTCAGGACTTGGTTTGGATGTTTAGTTATGGAATCTCGATTTGGACATGTTTTCCTTAGCTTGCTGGGAGCCCTGATGTGGCTGCTGTGTCGCCTGGACTGTAAACAGCATGACTCGACCCCCAACATGCACATTTCTCTGTGTGTATGAGTGCGCACGCATGTGTGTTCATGTGCACGTGCACTGATTTTGTATTCAGTGTCACACACACACACACACACACACACACACACACACACACACACACACACACACACACACACACACACACACACACCACGATTATGTTTTTGTTCCTTGATCCATAGACCATGTGTACTGAGGATTGATAGAGGAGGGGAAAGAGGGGGGGGGGGGGGGAGGGGGTACTACATAATCTGGAAATAAACATCTACACTGTCATCTGCTTCTCTCTCTCTCTTTTCCCTCTCCCTCTTCCTTCTCTCTCTTCTCTCTCCTCCTCTCTCTCTTCCTCTCTCTCTCTCTCTCTCTCTCTCAAACACATACCTCACTCTCTCTCCTCTCACTCTCATCTCCTCTCTCTCTCTCCTCTCTCTCTCATCAAACACACACACACACAACATACACACACACACACACACACATTTCCTGGAAAAAATGGCATTGTACACACGATTTGATTTTCTTTTCTCTTTCTTTCTCTTTCTTTCTTTTTTTCATAGATGGCTTGATGTAAAACAAAAAAGTAGATATGTTGCTTATTCAATGTTTCCATCTCTAATAAAAATTTTGACTTGACACACACACACACCACACACACACACAACACACACAACACACACACACACACAAAACACACACACACACACGTCTGATCAAAAGCTTACAGCGTGGCATCATAAATCAGCAGAAGGCAGAATTTTCCAACTCTGGTCAAGCACAGATAAATAAATGTTGTCATGCTGAAAAAAAAAAAGATTGAATTATCCGCCAAATGTGTTTGCGATGTTTCTGTCACATGGAATGTGTACCTTTCAGGGTTCCCATCTTGCCATCACTTCTGTGATATGTTGTGTTGACCTTTTTGACAAACATGTGTAACAAGTGTGTCTGACTGATCGTTCTGTTTCGATTGCCTGTGTGAATTCTGTGCGTTCATTAGATGAACAAAAGTTCTGTTCATCTGTTTCTTGGCTCCAGTGTTTTGCAAACTCCTACGTCGTCATCACCATTTTCACCATTATCATCTCATTTTCTATTGTTACTGATGTTCTGTTTCACTTCAGGCTTCTTTGCCTGTATTGTCATCACACATTTATTCATTCATCACCTTCGTATCCTCTTTCTCTTCCATACTCATTGTGTGTGTGTGTGTGTGTGTGTGTGTGTGTGTGGTGTGTGTGTGTGTGTGTGTGTGTGTGTGTGTGTGTGTGTCTAATATCATCTGGCGATGAAAAGACATTAAATAAACCACTGAACTGAACTGGTTGTGTGTGTGTGTGTGTGTGTGTGTTTTGTGTGTGTGTGTGTGTGTGTGTGTGTGTGCGCGCGCGCTTGTGCGTGTATGTGTGTGTGTGTGCGCGCGCGCTTGTGTGTGTGTGTGTGTGTGTGTGTGTGTGTGCGCGCGCGCGTGCGCGTGTGTATGTGTGTGTGTGCGTGTGCTTATGTATGTGTGTGTGCCACATGACCTCTACAAAATCATTGATTTGACATTCAGACCAGTGATTTTCAGCCTCCATATCAAGCCCCAACCTGTCCTCTTCCAGTCACAGGTCTGCTTCCAGGAAATAACTGTCAGTATCGTGTTGTGATGAGAAAACTAATCAGAGGAGTTACTGCACTATTGCTGAATCATTTCAGTCGTGCTTCTCTTGATCCCAGACATGCAGGAAAACCCATTTGCCATGCCCCCGAAAGGACGACTTTACATTACGGGTCCGGCCGGGGTACCCCAGTCACCTCTATCCAGCACGACGCCCATAAACCCTTCCCCGGGGATATTGATTTCCCAAGTCTTTACACCGGGGATTGGTAGCGTAAACCGCCCGGGAGATCGCCACCAGACAGGGAAATTGAAGGTTCACGGAATTTTGAGACCTCAAAAATTTTTCCTAAATCAATGTCTGGGGAAGGGGAAAGAAGATTTTTGGGATTTTTTTTAATTCCCTTGAAGTATCAGCAAGCTGAATTCCACCCCCCGTTTCAAAATGCCCCAAAACGTCCAGGAGCCCAGACTTTTTGCACGGCTGCCGGGAAATTATAGTAACATCGTAGACCATCCGGAAATGGATGAAGCTCGACGCAGGGTTCCCAGCCCTTCCCGCCGAAGCCACAGCCCCATATTTTAACTCCGGACAGGAAAGGCCGGGCCAAAAAATTTTCCTTTACAATGCCTCTGATGAAAGCGAACCCAGCCCGTAACTTGCAGTCAAATCCACGAAAAAAACCCGGGGAAATTTAAAATCACCATTGTTTTAAGCCACATCTGGGGCCTTTCGTTTTTTTCCCCTTCCTCTTTATCTTCTTCATGATCTCCTCGTCCAAACGGGTCTTTGGCCTATTCTTTACAGAAACCCTCCCAGTTACCTTTAAAAAAAAAAACCCTCTTTTCCTTCTCTTTTCCCTTCCCCATGCTCGAGACCCCCCACCCCTCCTTCCGGCCCTCGCCCCTCGTTGTCCGCCTTTTTCCATCTGCTCTTAAACCCTTTTGCGTTCCCCCATACCCCCTTCTTCTTCCTCCTTTTTTCCGTCCTTCTTTCCCTCGCTCGTCTCCCTACCCCAACCACATTCCCCTGACCCCCTTTTTTTCCGCGTCTTTCTCATTCCCCCCTCTCCCTGGTTTTCCCTTCCTTTTTTTAATAACCCCCCTTCCCCCCCCCCCCCCCCCACACACACACCCCTCCCCTGCTTTTTCACACCCTCCTGTCTTCAATTTCTTCCCCCACCACCTACCTTATTTCCCTATTCCTCCCCCATTGTCATCCTCAGGGGTTTTTCCAAATCTTTTTTCCTTCCCCCTTCCCCCCCCTTTCCTCATCCCCCTTCTATTTCCCCCCCCTCCTGCCCTTTCCTTCGGGGCGCACGTTTTTTTGCTTTTTCCCTCCGTTTCGGTTGTTTTTCCTCCCTCACCCATTTCCCCCCCCCCTTTCCCTTACCGCCCCCCCGGGCTCCTTTTTTTTGGGAAGGTTTCTTTTTTCCCCACTTGCAGACATGGGATAGAATGTGTATATTTTAAGGGGTTTTTGACTTTTTAGATATTTTTTTCCTGATTTCGTGTTCTCTTTTTCCCTTTTTCTCCCCCCTCGTTTTCCCCCCCAACCCCCTCCTTTTTCTTTTTTTTTTTAACCTTTCCCAAAGCCTTTAAAATTAAAGACGGAAAAAATTTTTTAGCCTTTTTTTCCACCACTAAATCTTTCACCCAAATAATAGTTTGGGTGTGTGTGTGGTGGGTGTGTGTGTGTGTGTGGTGAAGTAAGTGAGTGAGTGAGTGAGGGGAGGGGTGTTGTGTGGTGTGTGTGTGTGGGGGTGTGTGTGTGTTGTGTGTGTGTGTGTGTGTGTGCCCCCTTTTTTAAACTGTGAATGTAGCATATGCACCCCGTGTAAGTTACCTGAGATTGTTTGAGACGTGAAATCCTCGTTTTTCCCAGAAAACACTCAAGGGGGTTTAAAGATGCTAAAAGGGGGAGAAAGGGTAGTGCGCCCATTCTGAAACACAACATGGACCGCCCCCCAAAATCTTCGGTAGGCCCAAGCGGACTGTGACAACATGGAGCGCTCCCTTTTAAACCAGGGGGGACAAAAAAAGACACTGGGGCCCCCTTGGAGGATTTGGGGATAACCGGGAAACGGTTTGACGTCTTGGTTTTAATGGAGGAAAGCTTGAAGGGGGAAAGGCGCCGAGGCAGGCAGAAAAAGAGCGGGGTTGGGAAAAACTGTTAAAAGGGAAAAAAAAAACCTCAGGCTACCAGGACTCCTCCGAAAAACAGGGGGACGGGCCCCGCGATGGAGTAGATGGGGGGCCCGTCCCTCATTTTTTCCCCAAAGACCTTTTTGGGTTAAAGGGAGTGGAAAACGGGTGAAAGGTAGTTTACTCAAGACCATGAGCAAGGGGGCCCATCAGGCAGAGAAAAGCATGAGGGGAAAATGACGCATGAACAACTAAAAGGGTTAAGCGTGAGAACGCAGACCTCGGCAAACGTCGAATGGACATAGACCCCTGTTTTTGTCTGTACCCTTTTTCCAAAGGGTTTTCCCGACAGGGCGTGTAAATCGTTAAAGTTAGGGGAAAATTTTTTTGTGTGTGTAGAAAATTGTTTAAATCCCCTTGGGGTTAAGGGAAACCCTTTTTTCCCTTGTGACTTTTAACGGGCTTTTTTGCCCTTTGCTGTCTCTTCTCGTTGCTTTCTCTGGGTAACTCCCATACCCACGGGTTTCAGTCCCCCCAGGGTAGGGACCACCCCATGCTTTTTCCCTATTCCACCCCCGCAGCATTTTGGGTCATACAGCAACTACATCGGGCGAAAAAGGGGAAACCCCACCGGATAAACCTAAAAACGCTATTGTTCACTTTCGGGTTTTCCCGGGGTGCGTTCTCATCCAAGTAAGCCCCCACCCCCCCCTTTTCCAGCAAACGAATCTTTTTACGTTTTCATGGAGCCAGAAAATGATTTAAAGGGCCCCCCCCGGGGGGAAATAAAACCACACCATATTACGACTACCCCCAAGAACTTCCCAAGGGGAAAAGTGATTGGACACGAACTCATAAAGTGGATTAAACCGATACTATGGGTCGAGTCCCCCCAGGAGAAGGCCCCCAGAAAGGCAAATAAACCCAAAGCAGCAAAAAACCCCCCAGATTAGAGCCCTCTTTTGGGAGGGGAAACCCCATGATTTCCGGGAGTCAGCATTTTTCCCATGCAAAACCGGGGAATACGGCGACCATGATATGCAAAATTTCCAAATTCAGTTTTCTAAAGAAGTACCAGTAAACCCGGTGTGAATTTTGACACTCCTTCTGAAACCCCGGGGTGAAAAAAATTTAACTAAATGCTTTTTTTTTTTAGGAATGTCTTTAAATTCCTGGGGACATATTTTGTGCACAGGGCCTGTTTAAAAGGGTTGGGCTTGAGATGTTTCGGGGGGTTTTTTACCCAGAATTCAAACCCATTGGGAAACCCAAAACCAGGGGAAAAAACAACCCTTTGGGTTTTAAAAAAAAAAGAAAAAAAAGAAGAATTACTTTGATTTTTTGTGGGGATAAAGTCGCTGAAAAGCATTTTTACAATATATCTTTCACTACATAAAATGTCTCGAAAAGGTTCGGAAAATTTATCTACATACTGGTGGCTAAATTTTTAAAAAAAAAAAAAAAGCCAACCAGATTTTTTGTTTTGGTTCCTAAAGGCAACCCCCTCTTCCTCTCCCCTCTCTCTCTCCCCCCCCTCTTCTTTTTCTCCCCTCCCCTCTCTCTCTCTCTCCCCCAAGCTTTAACTAAGCATAGTGGTTTTACGGCTGCCCAAAAACAGACTGTCCCCACGCTGTGACCGATTTCCGTCAGGGGGGGGGGGGCTCCAGCAACAAACCAGCCTTTAAACAAAACAGAAAAACTAAACCCCCACCCCCTTAAAAGGAAATACCACAGCTTCCCCTGACCGACAGTTTCAATCAAACTCCCCCCAAAATTCAGGATCCGTCTTCCCCCAAAGGAAAAAATTGTCAACTTCATTGTGGGGGATTCTGCCCTTTCCCATATTTTGGGACCGACGGGGCCTGGACGGGAGGGGACCCCCCCATGTACGCACAATCCCGGGGGCCAAAAGGTAAACTGAGGGTCCCCTGCTGCCCTCAAGTTTGGGTTGCATACAGGGGGAAGTCCCGCGGGGGGCATTGCATGGGGGGGGAAAACCCGACCTTCAAAAAAACGCTACTCTGTAGACCCGTTTTTCAGCGGGCCCTTTGGTCAGCTTCGGGGACAGGTAAAAAAAGATTTTTTTCCCTCTGCCAAAATTCTGCTCTGCCCCTACTTCCTAGAAAACCAAATTCCTTTAAAATTTCATTAATTTATAAAAGGGGGAACTGCATGTCCAATTGTGCAGAAAAAAATGCATGTTTTTGTTTAAAAAAATTTTTCGTTGTTTCAAAATTTTTAGGTTTCTTTTCAAAGCTTTTCACATCGGAGGGTTTTTCACCTGCCCGGGCCAGGGGCCCTTGGGTCACTCGGGTTTAAAGGCAAATCATTCAGTTTTTTGGGCCCCTCCCTGTGAACCGGCCTCCAGGGAAATTTAAAAACCCCTTGTAAAGGGGCAAAAAAAAACCCCCAAAGACCCTTAGGGGCCCCAGAACACCCCAATTGGGGCCCCAAAACCCCTAAACCGTAAAAAAAGGGAAACCCCCAAAAAAAAATTTTTTCTTCAAAAATTTTAAGAAAGAAAAAACCCCCAATTCAAGCGGGCCCCTGTCCTTTTCTGGTTTCCCCCCTTTTTTCAAAAAAAGTTTTTTTCCCCCCCGCCCCATGTTAAACCCCCCCCAAGGAAGTTGGAAATTTTCCCGTCCTTTTATTCCCCCCCCCCCCCCCCCCCCCCCCCCCTGTTTCCCCCCCCAAATTTACCCCCCCCCCCCCCCCAAAGTATTTTTCCCCCCCCCCCCCCCCCCCCCCCCCCCCCCCCCGGCCCCCCCCCCCCCCCCCCCCCCCCCCCCCCCCCCCACCCCCGGCCCCCCCCCCCCCCCCCCCCCCCCCCCCCCTTTTTCCCCCCCCCGCCCCCCCCCCCCCCCCCCCCCCCCCCCCCGCCCCCCCCCCGCCCCCCCCCCCCCCCCCCCCCCCCCCGCCCCCCCCCCCCCCCCCCCCCCCCCCCCCCCCCCCCCCCCCCCCCCCCCCCCCACCCCCCCCCCCCCCCCCCCCCTTTCCCCCCCCCCCGGCCCCCCCCCCCCCCCTCCCCCCCCCCCCCCCCCCCCCCCCCCCCCCCCCCCCCCCCCCCCCCCCCCTTTTTCCCCCCGCCCCCCCCCCCCCCAAACCCCCCCCCCCCCCCCCCCCCCCCCCCCCCCCCCCCCCCCCCCCCCCCCCCCCCCCCCCCCCCCCCCCCCCCCGCCCCCCCCCTTCTCCCCCGGTTTTTCTTGTTACGTGGATGATGTACTATTGTAAACCCGGACGGGCTTGAAAGCGACTTTTGCCCTTGGGTTTGGTCATATTTTCCAAAACTGTTTCATACACATACTTAAATTTTGTCCTTTGGACGAACTTCTTTTTGCCCTGTTTTTTTTGGTTTTTGGTTTTTTTTTTTGGATTTTTTAAATAAATTGCTGATTTTTTTTTTAAAATTTGTTGTTTTTTAACAGTATATCTATTTTTTTAAAAATTGCTCGGGGGACTTTTCTCTAAATTAATACAATGGCCCAAATTGTAATGAATTAATACGGGAAACGGGTTTACGTTTTGGCCACCTAAATGTTTTTCATCTGCCAAATAAGATTCATGATGTCTTTTTTTCCACAAAAACGAACCCCCCTTCATTCATTCCCGCGTTGGGCTTAAATGAAACTCGCCTTTTATTTTCCCTTTTACTGATTCAGCTTTATTTCCCTAACAAAAAATATAACTTTGGGGCCGACGCGAAAGCCCCATCACCTGGGGGGAAAAAGGACTTGGAAATATTTTTCCCCAAAGCATCGCTCCCCTGTTTCAAAAAGGGGGGCGGGGGAAACCCGAACCTTTAAGATGTTGAATGCATGTGGCTGCAGGGCAAACCCCCCAACTCAGCCCCCTTCTTTTGTTAAAATGGTAAGGAATCCCCTCCACTTCCCCTTTTTATGACAAATTTGTACACATGATGGATGATGAAAAAAAGAGCCCATCCCAAAAGTCATTCTTCCGGTGATTTTTTTAAAATTTAAACTGTTTTTAAAAGGGACCCCCTGGGATCGACCACCCAAATCTTTGGGTTTGCATCACTTATTCATAAACCAACCCAGAATCGCAAAAACATCTTCTTTAGTGGATCATATCTACACGAACAACCCAAAACCATGGGATCCAACCCTAAAAGGGGGCAACAAAAGCAAAAACGACCACGGTCCCCATTTTGTGCACTTGGGCTTGTAAAACTTCCAAACAACAGAAAAAGGGCCCCCAGTCCATTTAATATCGCTGGGTTTTAAAAAAATTCAGTAAGGATGAATTTTTTTTCCTCGACTTAAAGGGTTAGCTCCTTTCTTACAGTGTACTCAAATTAAAACAATCCAAAAGAAGCTAAAAATACCCGGTATAATTCTTTCCCCTCAATTTGTTTTATAAACAGGCCCCACTCCCAAAAAAAAAAAAGGGTAAAACCAGAGTACTTTTCCCCCGGGTGACGAAAGGGCAATTTTTATAGAAATGGCACTGAGGGAAACACTTTAAAAACCCCAAAAAAAATAGATGATATAAAAAACAGAGAAACAGAGTATCAATCTAAATTAGAAAATCAAAAACTGAGCATTTTTGGAAACTGATAAACGCAAACAGGGATCCCGCATCATTATGGCGTGCTGTTAAAAGAAATAACTGACAAGTTGAGAAAGAAAAACAGGGTAAAACTGGGGACTATGTGGTCTGGGTAACACTTTCAACAATCTTTCCTTCAGGGAGCTGAATCGTAAAAACAGCTGCCAGTGTCACATTCTTTAAAACGATTGAAATTTTCCCCTGTTCCTTTTAATCGTTTTTTTTCAAAAACGATTAAATACTAGAGATTCATTTTTCATCCCCTCTAGCTATTAAGAAGTTGGGGTTTCCCTTTAATTTTAAACCCTTTAAAAAAAAAAAAGCAATGGGTCCAGATAACTTAAAAAGCTTTTAAACTCAACTTGTCCCACCTTACCAAATTGGGGTTTATCCCCTTTTTTTGTTTAAAAAAATTTTTGTAAATTTATCAAATTTCTTCCCATGGGGTCCCAAAGGGAGCAAAAAATGATTCCCCTACCCCAAAACAAGAGATCTCACTGAAATTTTTAAAAAAATTTAGACCAATTTTCTCTTTTATCTTTTTATCGAAACCTCTAAGAAGCAGTTCACAAACACCCAACAAAAAACATGGGAACAACCCCAAACCGGGTTTCCCCCCCATTTCAGTCAGGCTTTTGGGCGAAAAACACCCCATGCCACAAAGGCCTTAACAAACCCTCTGTGATAAAATGGCTACACCATCAAACGAAAGAAAAACTCACTGGAACGGGTTTTCCCCCATTTTTTAAAAAACTTTTTTAAACTTGTAAAAACCACAGCATATTAAATTAAAAAAAAAAGACCCGCATAGTTCAAAAACCGGCAGTAGTCACCTTCTTTCCCGTCATATCTTTAAAACAGGACCCCAACGTGTTTTCTTAAAAAGGGACTTTTTTCCCCTGAAGGAATAGTGAGGGTTGGCGTTCCACCCAAAGGGTCGCCTTTTTCTCTTTTCTTCTGTATTTTTATAAAAGACCTACCGGGCACATAACCGCAATGATGTCAGCTTGATTTTGTTCCCCTGACGATAGTTTTTCTTCACTTATGATACAAACACATTCCCGTACCCAAAACGTTACAACAAAGTAACACTGATGTTTTTTAGAAAAGGTGCAAACCCCAAAAACCGGGGAAAGGGGCCCTTTAAAAAAAATCCGCACAAAACAAAAAATTTTGGTCCACATCGAGACAGAAACATCAACGCAGCATCTTATGTTGAGCCAAAAATTTGGGGAAAAACCTTTATCAGCAGGGTTTAAACCCAACACCGTGTCTTAGGGGGGATCATTGATGAGAAAAATTAAAATGGCAATCACATAAAATCATGTTTTTCAAAAATTGGCTCGCAATTTTTTTTTTTTAAATAAAAGCTCAGTTTTTTATGTTTAACCACATATCCAAATTTTTTTTTTGAAGCCCATTTTGCCTTTCTCACATCAAATATGGTCCACTGGGGCCCCGGATTTGCCGGGGGAAAAACACATAAAAAAAAATCAACTCATGCATAGACGGGGGAAAAAAAGCTGATTCTTTCCCCACAAGTCCCATCAACCACGGGCAAATTCGCAAAAAATAAAATTTTACCACTGCAGACCCAACCCGACCATAAAAAGGCAGTACCCAAAGGGTTTTAAAATCCAAAGCAAACATGGCCCCCAACAATCTTGCGATTTTTTCCAAATGGCAACAAAACCCATAAAATTCAAATAAATTTCTTTTAAACCCCGTGCCCCCATTTTATTTGGGTTTAAATCTAGTTTTGCATTTTTTTGGTCCCATCGTGGGAACTCTCTTTCCTTTCCCTCGCCAAAACAGTCCAAATCACTGCCGTCCTTCAAATTCCCATAATTAAAAAAATTTACTTGAAAAAAAAATCTAACCTTTTGATCATAGTTTTCAAAAGCCCTACTTTTATCTTGCCTTTTATATTACTAATGAAAAATTTTTGTTTGTGTGTGTGTGTGTGTGTGGTGTGTGGGGGTGTGGGATGGGGTGAAAGGGGGTATTTCCATGCCCTGATGTTTGGGGGGGGGTGCATGCCCCTGTGACGCGCCGCAAATTTCCCTGTCTGATTGTTTTTTGTGTAATTTTGGGAAAAGGATTTTTTTTTTTTTTTTTTTTCCCTTTTAATTTTTTATTTTTATTACCAAATTTTTTGGGTTTAAAATAATAAAGTTGCAAAATTTTTCAAATTTTTTCTTCATTTAAAATGTTCGTCTGTTTTTGTTGAATGTTTTTAGAATAGCAAGGACAGATTGGGAAAAAAGGCCCCTGCCTAAAATCTCTAAACCTTTTTGGGAATAAAATTTTGAGTCTTTATCTTGAGTCCCACCCCACACACCCCACACCCACACACCCCAAAACACACAACACACACACACACCCCTCTCCCTCTCTCTCCCCCTCTCTTCCTTTCCCCCTCCCCTCTCCCTTTCTCTCCCCCTCTTTTTCTCTCTCCCCTTTTCTCTCTCACGCACAACCCGAAACGGGGGCGGGGCAGTGATATGACTGTCTGTGTTTACAGGCAAACTGACCGGGGTATCCTGCACAGTGACCGCAAACCGGGGGAGAGAAAAAGGGAACCTGCAGAAGTCAAAAGGGATGGGGCCCCTGAGGTTCTTTGCATTTTTCCCGTGTTATCGTCTAAAATTTTTTCGTGGAAGCGCTTGTGGGCCTCGACCTTTTTCTTTCCTTAAAAAAGAGTGTGAAGTATGTTCACCTACCTTACCTTTCGGGATACTCAGTTTTTAATTAGTCCCCCACACCTTATTCCTGTCGTTATTCACAGTTTGTATTATGTCAAACCCCCCCTTAAATCAATTTTGTGATAAACCTGTGTATTTTTGCCCATTTCCCCCTTTTCCCTTTTTGGGGTTAAAAAGTGGGTTTTCATCCCCTACCCAAATTCCCTTTTCAAATAAAGGGGAAAAAGCACCCGGGTTTTTTCTTTGTCGGATAAAATTTACTGTTACATTTTTCCCCCCCCTTTGTATTCTGCATGGGAAAGTTCAACCACTAATTCTTGTGTAAAAAGCGTGTATCAAGAGTCAATTCCCCCAAATTTTTTTTTGTGATAAAGATGCTGTTTTGTCAACTCACCCGTTCTGGCTATCAAAACAGAATGTGTTTTAAAAGTCAACTACCTGGGGGTTTTATTTTGATAGTGATAGTATTTTAAGCTAACTCGCCTAATTTTGATTTAAATGGATCTAATCACCAAAATTTTTGTCAAGACAAAATAAAGAGGGGGTTTATGGCCACCTACCCCGTATCATTGTCCCCTTTAGGGAAAGGGCCCGTGTTTTTAATTTCCCCAACCAATTTTTGTCCTGAAAAGAGTATTTTTTTTTGTCCACCCAAAGAAAAATTTTCCCCTTTTAAGAGTGTTAGGAAAAACCTTACCTTGTCGTGATGAAGCCCATTTGGACCGCCTTTTTTTCCTTGTCCCTGATGAAGAGGTTGGGGCCACCATAACCCTTTTTTGTGATAGAGTGTAAATTTCCCCAAAAATTATTTCATGATAGAGTGTTGGGGGCCTCCTAATCCCTTTTCATGAAAGTGTTAGGTTCACCCTAACCTTTTCATGATAGAGTGGTTTTTGGGCCCCTCCTAATCGTCGTCATGATAGATGTTTTGGTCCACCCAAACCCTTCTCATGATATAGTGGGGTCCCCTCCTAATCTGTCCCCTGAAAATTTTTGGGTCCATCTTAATTCTGTCATGAAAAGGGTTAGGGCCATCCCCATTTTTGTCCGGGGGGGGGGAAATGTTAGGGGCCATCCTAATTCTTCAAGAGGAAAAAGTTAGGTCCATCCTAAAAGGGTTGTCCCTGATTAAGATGTTTGGGTCCATCCTAATTTTTTTCAAAGAAAGTGTTTTGGTCCATCGGAATTTTTGTCATGAGAAAGTGTCGGCTGTCCCAAACCCTTTTCAGATAAAAAGTGTTAGATTCATCCTAATTTTTAAACATGAGGAATGTTGAGTCCATCCTGAATTTTTTTCCATGAACGGATTTAGGCCACTCTTATCCTTGTCAGGGAAAGAGTTTAGGCCACACAAAAAGCATGGGCAGTGTGAGTCAGCAGAGTTTGGGTTCTCCTGTCCTCATTTGATAAGGGAAGAACGCTGGCCCTTTATGTTTCGGGCGGCAAAGTCCGCTTTTTTAAAGATCTGTACCTTGTGGCCCGAGGTATTGACGTGTCTGATTTCCCTCGTTTAAAACACACGCGCAACCCCCGCCCCGGCTTTTTTTGTGTGTGTGGTGTTTGGGGGTGTTGGTGGGGGGGTAGCAAAAACAATTTTTATGATTTGTCCCAAATATCTGGTATTTTTTTAAAATTTTTTGTTTAAAAAGTGCGCGTGAGTGTACAAAGTTTTTTTTTTTCGTAGCTCTCTCCCTCCTCCTTCTCTTCTTTTCCTCTCGTTGCGCCTTTGGGGTTTTGTGCGTGCACACCCTATTGTCTGTGTATTTAAAAAATAAGAGCTTTAAATATGGCGAAGGGAAGGCTGTTGGAAAGGGGGGGGTGAATTTTTCTGGCCCGCAGCGTCCCGTATTGACTGGTCGGGTCCAAAAACATCAGGGGGTGTTTAAGCAATTGTCCAAACAATGCCAGTGAAGGCAACTAAAGGGAAAAGATCCCGGGAAATTTTAAAAAACCCCCCCCCCCCCCCCCCCCCCCACCTCCCCCGTCACCACTCCCCCTTTTCCCCCCTTTTGGCTGAAATTGGGGATGATTGTCATAGGGGTGAAGAGTCCCGGAATAAAAGAAAAACTTAGGGAAAATTTTTGGCAGAAAACCCGTCTGTCCACTCCCGCAGCAAATGGGTAAACTGATTCAGTTCAGGGGAAAATTAAAGGTGGGGAAATGGGGAACGAGAGGGTCTCTCTTCCACATGCCCCCGATCCAGACTCATGAAAAACCCCGGGCCAGTTTTAGAACGCTTTCGGTCGAATTTTCTTTTGGACTTTACCCCTTTACCTCAACCACGGTTTTTAGTTACATGGTTTCCTTTCATAACCATTCCAAAATCCATTTTGATACCGGGTTTTGTATCCATTTTGGGTTTTTTCCTATCAAACCCTTAAAAAATTCCTCGTGTAAAATCATAAAAAGATAACTCTATTAAGTTCCAATTTGGCAAACCAAAATGGCGCCCAACATATTGCAGTAAGTTTATCCAAATGGCACTTTCTTGCTGATTTGGAGTTTTCAAATAATTACTTTTACCACGTGTCCGCATTGTTTTGTTCAAATCTAGTTTTGCAATTTGGTCATCTGTGTGGAACTCTCTTCCTCCGTCTGCCAAAACATGTCAATCACTGCCGTCCTTCAAATCAGCAGTACTTAAAACATTTACTTGAACAATAAATCTAACCTTTTGATCATAGTCTCAACGCCCTACTTTTATGCTTGCCTCTATATTAGCTAATGAAAATGGTGTGTGTTGTGGTGTGTGTGTGTGTGTGTGTGTGTGGTTGTGGTATGGGTGTGGTTTGTGGGTATTGCGCATGCATGTGTGGGCGTGTGCATGCATGTAAAGCGCGCAGGGGCGTTACGTGTCTGATTGTGTTTGTGTAATTTTGTAATGGATTTTTTTTTTTTTTTTTTTTCCTTATAATTATTATCTTATTACTAATGTTATTGTTAATATATAATGTTGCTATATTCTTCATTGTTTCTGTCATTAATATGTGCAGTCTGTTTAGTTGAATGTTGTAGAATAGCAAGGACAGATTGGAAGAATAGGCACTGCCTAAAATCTCTATCCTTGAGTAATAAAGTTTTTGAGTCTTGAGTCTTGAGTCTCACACACACACACACACCACACACCACACACCACACACACACACACACACACACACACTCTCTCTCTCTCTCTCTCTCTCTCTCTCTCTCTTCTCTCTCTCTCTCTCTCTCTCTCTCTCTCTCTCACGCACAACCTAGATGACGGGTGCGGGACAGTGATATGACGTGTCTGTGTCTTACAGGCAAACTGACCTGTGTATGCCTGCACAGTGACCGCAATCCTGCTGAGAGAAAAGGCAACCTGCAGAAGTTCAAGGTATGGGTCGTGAGGTGTCTTCGCATCTCTGTGTTATGTCTAATGTTTTGCGTGTGTAAGCGCGTGTGTCCTCGACCTTATTCTTGCCTTGATAAAGAGTGTGAAGTATGTTCACCTACCTTACTCTTGTCGTGATACTCAGTTTGAATTATGTCCACACACCTTATTCCTGTCGTTATTCACAGTGTGTATTATGTCACCCCATCTTACTCATGTCGTGATAAACAGTGTGTATTATGCCCATCCACCTTACTCTTGTGATTAAGAAGTGTGTATTACATCCACCTACCCAATTCTTGTCACGATAAAGGAATGTGCACCCGTTTAAATCTTTGTCGTGATAAATTGACTGTTACATCCATCACTCGTATTCTGCATGGTATGTTCATCCACTGAATTCTTGTGATAAATAGCGTGTATCAAGATGTCAATCCGCCTAATTTTTGTTGTGATAAAGAGTGCGTGTTTTGTCAACTCACCGTCTGGCTATCAGAATACAGAATGTGTTTTATGTCAACTACCTGAGTTTTATCGTGATAGTGATAGTATTTTATGCTAACTCGCCTAATTTTGATTCATATGGCATCTAATCACCATATTCTTGTCACGACAAAGATAAAGAGAGGGTTTATGGCCACCTACCGTATCATTGTCTTGATGAAGGCCATGTGTTATATCCACAACCTAATTCTTGTCCTGATAAAGAGTATGTGTTGTGTCCACCCACCGAATCCTTGTTGTCCCTTATAAAGAGTGTTAGGTCAATCCTTATCCTTGTCGTGATGAAGCGTATTTGGACCGCCTCCTTCTTCCTTGTCATGATGAAGAGTGTTGGGTCCACCATAACCCTTTTCGTGATAGAGTGTAAGTCCACATAAATGATTGTCATGATAGAGTGTTAGGTCCATCCTAATCCTTGTCATGATAGAGTGTTAGGTTCACCCTAATCCTTGTCATGATAGAGTGTTTGGTCCATCCTAATCGTCGTCATGATAGAGTGTTAGGTCCACCCTAATCCTTCTCATGATATAGTGTGAGGTCCATCCTAATTCTGTCATGAGAAAGTGTTGGGTCCATCTTAATTCTGTCATGATAAAGTGTTAGGGCCATCCTATTTCTGTCATGAGAAAGTGTTAGGTCCATCCTAATTCTGTCAAGAGAAAATGTTAGGTCCATCCTAATGCTTGTCATGATTAAGAGTGTTAGATCCATCCTAATTTTTATCATAAGAAGTGTTAGGTTCCATCGTAATTCTGTCATGAGAAAGTGTCGGTCTGTCCTACTGCTTGTCATGATTAAGAGTGTTAGATTCATCCTAATTTTTATCATGAGGAAGTGTTGAGTCCATCCTGATTCTTTGCCATGATACAGGATGTTAGGCCACTCTTATCCTTGTCAGGTAAAGAGTGTTAGGTCCACACAAATGCATGGTGCAGTGTGAGTCAGCAGAGTTGTCTTTCCTGTCCTCAGTCGATGAAGGGAAGTAACGTCTGCCCTTGATGTTTCAGGACGGCAAAGTCCGCTTTATGATCTGTACCGATGTGGCTGCTCGAGGTATTGACGTGTCTGGATTGCCCTTCGGTAAGCTACACGCGCACGCGCACGTGCTTTTGTGTGTGTGTGTGTGTGTGTGTGTGTGTGTGTGTGTGTGTAGCATGTCAATTTCATGATTTGTCCCAAATATCTGGTATTTGGTATATTTTGTGTGAAAATGTGCGCGTGAGTGTACATGTTTTTTTCTTCGTAGCTCTCTCTCTCTCTCTCTCTCTCTCTCTCTCTCTCGTTGCGCCTGGGTTTTGTGCGTGCACACGTGAGTTGTCTGTGTATGTTAAAACCTCACAGAGCTTTAAATATGGCGAAGGGAAGGCTGTTGGAAGAGTGGGGTGAATTATTCTGGCCCGCAGCGTCAGTATTGACTGGTCTGGGTCAATACATCAGGGTGTGTGTATGCAATTGTCCAATCAATGCCAGTGAAGGCAGACTAAAGGAAATGAGTCGGGAATGTTTAACCCCCCCCCCCCCCCTCCCCACCTCCTCGTCACTCACTCCCTTCTCTCCCTTTGGTCTGATTGGCGATGATTGTCATAGCGTGAAGAGTCTGGAATAACAGAAAGCTATAGGAATTTTTAGGCAGGAAAACCCTGTCTGTCCACTCAGCAGCAAATGGGTATCTGATTCAGTTCAGGGAAAGTTAAAGGTGGCGAAATGAGAACGAGAGGATCTCTCTTCCATCATGCCCTGATCCAGACTCGATGAACCCATGACAGTTCAGAACGCTTACGGTCGAATAGTCTGTTGGACTTTATCCTTCACCTCAACCATCGTTGTTAGTTACATGGCTACCTTTCAGTATACCATTCAATATCCATTTTGATACCGTTGTGTATCCATTTTGTTTTTGCCTATCGAAACTTAAATATTCCAGCGTGTAGTTTCATTAAGTAGCCCTTGATATGTAAACTCTTGACATTCTTTCAAATCAGGTCAATCGTCATCCCCAAACTGATTTTTCCATCGATTCATTATAGTTTCTACGTACTGAGCCAAAGCAGTTTTGGTGTTCTTTTCTGAATACGATCGTTGTTGTTCAGTGTACTTCTTTCTGTGTGAATATTCGTCTACAAATCAGCTTTTAGGACTTGCAAATTGAGAACCATGTTTACCATTTAAATGTTCACCACCCAGTTCAAATGCTTTGAAGGTACTATGAGCTTCTCTCTATAAGTTTCACAAAAAAAGGAAAAGCGCTTGATGTAAATCTGTTAAAACGTGGGTAGGTAAACCTGGTGATTCCAAGAAAAAAATGTTAGTCGGGATATTATAAGTGATTGTAACATACTTATCTTCACGTCAGGTATATGGTTTCTCTTACACAGTTGATACACAGTTTTTTTTATTTCAAATAATTTAGTTTCATTGTTTAACTGTGGCATAGTCTCTAAATCGAAGAAAGCCAGAGAACGTTCTTATTCCTGGGACCAAACAATGCAACAATGTTCTCCTGAAAAGTCTATTGCTGTGCTTTTGGAAACCTGACCAGACAGCATTTATTTTTTCCCACACCTGATTTTTGAACCCGAACATTAGGCGTAATCATGTAGTACTGTCCGAGTCGTTGCATATGACTTTTCTTATCTTTCTAGAGTGAAATTTATTTTGTCTACAAATTGTTCATATTCGATTCTGTATTACCTGTCAATGTATAGTTTATGTCTCTGCGCATATTAAAGGGGAAAAGTAAGCTCCTTGTCAGACTTCCACAATAGACCGCAAACCAGTCTGTAAACTTTCATTTTTTTTATCTGCCTCTACACAAGACATACATTTTCTTGGTCGAAAGTAGATATTCACCTGTCAATTCTGGCCCCAGTTGAAAGAAATCTAAATGTTTCATAATACAATGAGGGCAGTACTGCTAAGTACTGTTTTAAAATCAATAGAAAGTTCAAACCCTGTTACTCCTTGTTGATACACATTTGTTTCATTTGGAGTAATGTACTTTAATCATTTAATTGCGGTACATTCTCAAAATAAAGGAAAGAACGAAAAAGAGAGGAAAAACACTAGAATATGATTATACCTAGGACACAAATAATTCAGTAATTTTCTCCAAAACGTATATCACCGTACTATATTTGGTAAACAATTCATACAATTTTTTTTTTTTTTTCAAATTTGACTTTTAAGTCTGAAATGTTGGCATGTACATCTAATACTCGTGGAGTCGTTACATGTGGCTTTTCCAATTGATCAAGTATGAAATTTATTTTGTCTACAAACTGACTTACATTCCATTCTGTATTTCCTCTTCGCATAGTTTTTATACCTCTGTTCCTTTTTAATCATAATTCCAAGAATTCTGCACATAGTAAAGTAGATAGGGGGACACAGGATCTCCTGTCAGACTCTAAGGTTAACTGCAAAGTATTTTGTTTTTCATTTGCCTCTACACAAAATATACGTTTTTCTTAGTAGAAAGTAGATGTCCTCCTGTTCGTCCTGGCCCACACTGAAAGAAGACTGAATATTTTGTAAGTAAAAGTGGGTAATGCTGGCAATTGCTTTTTCAAAATTAATGGAAAGTTCTAACCTGGAATATTTCTTTTCTCTGTATTTTTCATACAGTAATACAAAAATCCTATGATTTGTCTGAAATGTATGTCAGTGGTATGTCCAGTTGCGTCTCAGTTAATTAATTTACTGAATGGTTTTGTTTTTAATCTGGTTGCTAAACATGATAATATGATCTTATAAACAATATTTAGTGATATAAGCCTCCCGTGTTTCAACTCTTTCCTCTGTTGTTGTGACACAGATAGTTCTTCGGTTCTGAAACTGTAGTAATAAGCTTATATGTCAAGGAAGGTGCCAGATCATCGCAAAAATTCATGTTTCATCTGTTGAAATGCAGTTATGGGGAACTTTGAATTCATCTGTATTCCCTCTTTAAATGCCTCTATGATTTCTTTAGAAGAATGTTTTTAAAATGCGCGTGAATTCTGTCTGAAGCGGAGTATAAGGCAATGTTTCTGTATACCTTCTCTAGTTGAACGTTAGACTAATGTTTCTGTATATTATCTGTACTAAAGTATTTGGTAAATGCTTATGTAGTGTAAAGAACACATTCGTATGTAATCTTTGAAGACCAGTGGATAGCTTTGCAATCGCTTTGTGTATTTTCTGTGGTAGAATTTTAGGTATACTTTCGTGTAACGCGTCAGAACGAAAGCAAGGAGAATGCTTTTGCCCACTTTTTTTTGTTATGGAATATCAAACGCATGGTTCTGCATGGGTAGGATGCGACCCGAATATTTTTGTCTTGAGATGTTAGGCAAATATTATATTATAATTTCCGTCGTGGACCATTAGGACTCTATACTTATTCTGCAGTGGAATCTAATATTCCGACGGATCTCTGAGAACATGGCATGAAGTAGTCATTGTGTGGTTGCAGTCATCAACGTTACTTTGCCGGACGAGAAGCAGAACTACATCCATCGCATCGGCCGTGTCGGTCGTGCTGAGCGGTGAGTGAATGTGGGGGGAGGGGGGGTGCGCGTGCATACAGGTGTGTGTGTGTGTGTGTGTGTGTGTGTGTGTGTGTGTGTGTGTGTGTGTGTGTGTGTGTGTGTGAATGAATGCGTCATTGTGTGTGGTGTGTGTGTATGTGTGCAGCTTTTATTGTTGCTTTCTCACTTCGTCACTGTCTCCCTGAAGACTCCTACCCATATCCCCCCTCTACCCAATGCCCTCATCTTCTCCCGCCTCCTTGTGCCCCACTTTGTCTTTTTCTTGTTTTGTATCCGTCTCTTGTGGTCCAGTTCCAACGCCTTGCCCTCCTCCTCTTCCCTCCACCCCATCCTCCTTCAATCCCTCTTTACACGCACGCACGCACGCTCACACACACGCACGCACGCACGCACGCGCGCGCACACACCCATAGTATGTTAGCTGTGAAATAATTTAAATTGTGAAATTACAAGCGGTAATGGAGGGATGCCAAGTTGAAAAATGGGGGAAGTTGAAGTCTCACGCTGTTTATAACCCTGCCGATTGACGGTATCACGGTTGGGAAACTGAAGTGAGTGCCCTTTAGACTATTTTGTAGTCTGTAGCACCACAAAAAAGACGGGGAGTATTGAACATTGAGTGCCCTTCGAAATATAGATTGTATCATGTAGTGCTGACACGAAGTTCTAGGAAAAGGGATCTGCCCTTGAGAGTAACGATTTTCTTACTTTGGATTGTGCAACATCAACAGAAAGTTGGGCAGATTTGACTATCCTTCAGAGAGACAGAATGTATTCTTTGCTTCGGTTGTCATATTAGGGTTGATTAAGAGGGTAGTATCTAGATGCAGTGAAAATTTGACGTGTGTTTACCTACATTACCTCCTCTCTCTCTCTCTCTCTCTCTCTCTCTCTCTCTCTCTCTCTCTCTCTCTCTCTTTTTAACTGAAAGATGGATTGTTAATGGGAATGTATGGTATGTTGTTTTCATCTCCATGTGTTGATCAGAATCACTATCTGCTCGCAGTGTTCCCCCAAAGGTGTAACTTTGTGTGATGAGGTCTAAGCCTTAATCTAATCTGAAAAATATTTTAGAATCGATTTAATGTGAAGATCCCTCGAGAAAATTGTAAAATGATTTTACTTAAGGCAGTTTGAAAATGACGTAGTTGCCATTAGATATTTACTCATTGATGATCGGTTCCGTTCGCGCGACAAGGTTGAGTTTTGCTTCTCTGATCGTGGCCTTGCTCTGACCTAGTAACAGACACACATTAGCAGACTGTCAGTGCTAATAAATGATGACTGTCTTGCATTCTAATGATACCAGCCAGAGGGATGCTGATTTGCTACATGCATTCACCAACGTGTGGTTTGTTTGTTTTTAGGGTTTTTTTTAAGTGTGTAGGTGCGATGTTAAAGGTCTTTCGTCGTTGAATCAGCGCTCTTGTTGAGGAAAAAAATTAGTCTTGAAATGTCAAAACGAGGGGTTAACGGATGACAGGGGAGGGGATAGACCTCTCAAACGTGTGTAAGCAAGTACTGTAAATAGTCTTGGAGAAAGGACGCATTCCTGAATTGTGCAGAGAAGGGTGTCAACGCGCAGCACATACGAGCTCCTTTTTTTTTCCATCGCACCCCACCTCCCCCACTCTGTATTTTTTCTCCGCCCATTCAGTGGCACTATGCCCCATCGCTAGATAATTTTTCCTCCCCAAGACACAATCACGCCCACGTTGACTGTGCTACGCGTCCTGATCAACGGCTGTCTGTAAGGGATACAGGTTGTATAAGGTGATTACAAGAAAACCCACCAGACGAGACGCTGCGCTGTTGCTGTGTCGCAGCGTGGCGTTTTTTTTTTAACTTTGAATTTACTTCCCTGTCGTTGTGGTTTATCTGCACTGCTGTATAAACTGTTACTGTTTGACGTTGATTTTGATTCTGTGTGCCGGCATTGTTGACTGAACAGTAAACGTTTGTGTTCGATCGCTGGCCTCAGTCACTATACTGTGTGATTTCATTTTTTTGCCCTGGCTTTTGTCGAGGTACTGAGTGAATTGTCTCCGTTGATCTCTAGCCCCAGATAATGTACTGTTTCTGTTCGACCTCTGACGACAGACACTGAACTGTGTGAACTTGTTTGTGTTTCACATCTGACCCCAGTCTTTGTACAGTGTGAATCACTTCTGACCTCTTGACTATGGTCCAGATACTCTATGGTCTGTTTCTGTTTGACTCCTGACCTCAGTCGCTGTACTGTGTGAACTGTTTCTGTTCGACTTTTGACCCTAGTCACTGTACTGTGTGAAATATGTTTGTCTGACCTCTGACCCTAATCAGTGTGCTGTGTGAAGCTTTTCTGTTTGACCTGTAATCTCAGTCACAATCATGTATTAAATGATTCTGTTTGACCTCTGACCCGGTCACTGTGCGGTGTGAACTGTTTCTGGTGACTTACGACCCCAGCCACTGTCTTATGTGTCGTGGTTCTGTGTGACCCCTGACCCTACCCACTGTGCTGTGTGAACTGTTTCTATTTCATATCTGACTTGAGTCACTGTCCTGTTTGAACTGTTTTTGTTTGACTTCTGACCCCCGTCTGTGGCCTGCCCTCTGTAAACTGTTAGACCTCTGACCCCAGTTTCTATCCTGTGTGATTTGTCCGCCTGACCTCCATCTCTGTCCTGTGTGAACTGTGTCTTTGTGACCATTGACCCCATTCCCTATGCCGTGTGAACTGTGTCAGTCTGGCCGTTGGCCCCAGTCACTGTCCTGTGTGAACCGAGTCTTTTTGACCTCTGTCCCCAGCCACTATCCAGAGATCTGTGTCTGTTTGACCTTCATGTCTAGTCATCGTTCTGTGAATCATATCTTTGTGACCTCTGACCCCAGTGCTGTCCTGTGAATGGTGTCTTTTTGATCTCTGACGTCTTACTGTTACGTGAATTTTGTCTTTCTGACCTCTGACCCCAGTCACTGTCTTGTAGGAACTGTGTTAACCCCTAAGCCCAGTCACTGTTCTGTGTGTTTGACCTCTGATCCAGTAACTGTCATACGTGAACTGTTTGACCTCTGACACCAGTCACTGTGCTGTGTGGACATCGTCTGTCTGACCTCTAACACCCAGTCACTATCCTGTGTTGACAGAATGGGACTGGCAATCAGCATTGTCTCCACGGTGAAAGAGAAGGTGAGATCTCTCTCTCTCTCTCTCTCTCTCTCTCTCTCTCCTCTCTCTCTCTCTCTCTCTCCCCCCACCCTCTCTCTCTCTCTCTCTTTCTCCCCCCCCCCCCTCCTCCCTGAACTTCCAGGGCATTGACTTTAGAAGAAAACAATTGTTGATGCAAACTGTTTTAAATCCCAGGTGAAGTGAAGTCAGTTTGAAATGAAAGAGAATAATTGTATGTAGAAGACACGGAAGACGATTGCTTCCATTGACTATCACTGGCCTCTTCATTTGTCTGCGGAATACCACATTTTTAAACATCACTTCCTCAGTTAATTTGTTTATCATTATTGTTATTGTTATTATTATTATTATATTTATTGTTATTGGTATCCTTATTATCATTATTATTTTGTTCATATTTCTGTTTGTTCTTAGATTTTATAATTGGTTGCGTTTTGATTTTTCTTTTTCTTTTTTTAATGGCGAAAGAGTGCCTTTGGGCGAGAACTTAATGGAATCAGTTGACCGCTTCATATAGTAATCAATATTCATGTCTAACGTCATTCGTGAAGATATAATTGCTTTTGCGTCACTACTTTTCTTTGTTTGGAGCTTTATGTGGCTTGTTCAATCGGATTTGTTTTAATTGTGGTGTGCTGGTTCTGGAGCGGAGGAGGTTGCTGGGGGGAATGGTATGAAAAACAGGATGTGTTGGATAAATGAAATGAAGACAAGAGCATTATTGGATCGAAGATTTTGTGACGTAGCTGCAACAAGAAGTAGGTGGTATTGGTAGCGATCATTAGATGATGCACGAAAAAATGATTTGATAAGATTACTTGACGGTAAGGATTATGGTGATGATTAAAACAGCGGCACTAATTATGAGGCGTTCGACGATGATGAGGCTGGGGACACCTAAAATCCGGAACAATGGTTGACGTCATTATCGGTGATGACAGTGATGCTGATCTGATGATCATTATGGTGGTGATAAGGATATAGTGTAATGATATATAGTGAGTGCAGAAACAATAGCAACACGACCACCTGTTTCAAAAAGTGATGATGATTGACGTCTGTGATGATGGTGAGGCTGCTGCTGTCATAAATGATGATATGATAGTCGGTAATCCATGATGGTGGATAATGATGATAGCAATTGACGTGGACATTTACAGGACCAATCACCATAACACCCTTGGTCATCACTGATAACAGTCGGTAATTCATGATGGTGGATAATGAAGTGATGATTGAAACTTACATGGACGTTTATTGGACCACAGTCACTGCGACACCCATGATACTCGTTACTTTGATGGGACACTCCCACAGTATCTTTCTGCTTCTCTGTCCACCTATCAAACTTCTCGGTCTCTTCGCTCATCTTCTCAAAAACTTCTGAAAATTCCTAGGCGCTCGTTAAAGACAGTCGGTGAGAGAGCACTTAGCTTTAGTGCGCCCACTCTTTGGAATTCTCTTCCTGACAGCTTACGTGACCTGCCCACGTTATCTAAATTCAAGTCAGAGTTAAAAACATACTTCTTTAGGAAAGCTTCTTCAACCATAACATCTAAATGCTGTGTCTATTATTCTGACCTGACTTTTTATGTACTGCATGCAAAACTGTATTGTTTACGCTTGAACCGATGAACTTGATAAGTGTGCCTGTGTTGGTAGGTGTGTGTGTGTGCACGGTAGTGTTTGAGTGTGTGTTGAGCGCAAGGAGTTGATCCCAAGAATTGCGCCCATATAAAATCCATACATTATTATTATCAATATTATTATGATAGTTGATAAAGCATGATGGTTAGAGAAAGATGGTAATAAAAACGTGAGCAGTTATAGAACCATAGTTACTGCAACATCCGTGGCCATGAATGACAATAGTGAATAGCCTATTATGGTGGTAGTAGTATAATAAATAATGTGGCCAGTTATTAGTAACAGAGTCACTGCAACACCATGGCCATGAATGATGACTGATGAGGATGATGAAATTTCATCATGATGGAAGTGCTGATGATGATGATGTGATGAAGAGAACGATGCAGGATAGTGTCGATAATACCAGGTACTACGGGCAGGTGTGATATCACAGTAACTGCTGATGATGATGATGTGATGAAGAGGACGATGCAGGATAGTGTCGATAATACCAGGTACTATGGGCAGTTGTGGTATCACAGTAACTGCTGATGAAGATGTGATGAAGAAGACGATGCAGGATAGTGTCGATAATACCAGGTACTATGGGCAGGTGTGGTATCACAGTAACTGCAACAGCCGGGGCCGGGGATGCTACAATACCAATCTGACAGATCACGGGGGGATGCTGCATCTGGTACGATGAACCCAAGGTAAGTGAAGATGTCTGTAACGGTGTGTGAACTGTACAGCGATTGTGAACTGCTACTGACGTGATTGATGCATAGGGAGTGAAGACGTCCATTAGAATATGGGAATTGCACAGTGATTGTGAACTGTTGTTGACGTCAATACATAGAATTGAGGTGAATGATGATGTCTTTCACAATGTGTGAACTGTACAGTGATTGTTAACTGTTGTTAACGTAAACACAAAGAACCCAAGGTGAGCGATGATTTCGTTACAGTGAGTGAACTGTATAATGATTGTTAACTGTTGAAAACATTGATACAAAGAACCCAAAACCCAAAATCATTGTCAACGTTTGTTGACATTATACAAGAAGTCAAAATTTATAAACTAAGTATTGTGAATTGTTGATAATAGACAGAATTTCATGGTGCATGTGAACTAAAGAATCCAAAGATGACTGTCATAATATGTGAAACTGTATACTGACTGAATTGTTGTTGACGTTAATACATAAAACTCAAGGTGTGTGAACCTTACTGTGATTATAACGGTTGTTGACCTTATTACAAAAAAAAAGAAGAAAAAACAAACTTAATACAGTTGATGTCATAATAGATGGGAAAGGAGGGGAGATGGTGACGAAATGACCAGTAGTAGGATTGTAGTTTTCCAGTATTGTAATTTTGAGAGCAAATGCAGTAGCTTAGAATGTAAATCAGTTACATGTAAGTGATAACGGTTGGGAACCAAGTAATAGCCTTTCTCAGCTCAGAAAATGCGTGAACTGTGTACGATTCTGTTGTTAATGATGGTAATGACATGTGTACGATTTTGTTGTAATGATGGTAATGAAATGACGATGATGATGGTGGTAATGATGACGATGATTTTCAGCTGCTGACGGACAAGAGGAACATCTGGACCTCACCATTGACAGGGTGGAGAAAACCATTGACGTGCCTGTCAACGAGTTTGATGGCAAGGTCACCTATGGTCAAAAGCGCAGAGGAGGAGGTGAACATTGGAGCCTCTGTCTTTCTCTCTCTCTCTCTCTCTCCTCTCTCTCTCTCTCTCGAAGAGGCCCATTCCTTTCTTGTTTGCATTTTAGTTCTTTTATATTCTCTCTCTCTCTCTCTCTCTCTCTCTTCTCTCTCTCCTCTCTCTCTCCCCCCTAAGAAGAGCCCATTCCTTTCTTGTTTGCATTTTAGTTCTTTTATATTCTCTCTCTCTTCTCTCTCTCTTCTCTCTCTCTCTCTCTCTCTCTCTCTCTCTCTCTCTGTCAAAAAGAGCCCATTGCATTTAGTTCTTTTACCTTTTGACACCAGCTGTCTTGTCTTCTTTCACTCCGTTTCGTTACGTTCTGTCAAAGTACAGACGTGTTCAGAGCCTGTGTGACTATCCACCTACACCATTGATCATAGCAACATCACCACGGGCGGATGTATAGGACATTGAACTCCTCCAAACTAGCGTGAATCGGCGTGATGAACCATAACTGCGGTGTTCATTGGCCGACCTGTTCTGTGAGGCTCACCGTGTGAAGGAGGGTGTGGAGGGGGATGACGGTGTGCCACTCAGTCATGCTGTCGGCCATTCTGAAGCCACACAACAGCTGTCGGATATCGTGTTCAATCTCTTCTTCTTCTTTGTCTCCTTTCTCCTCTTCCTCCTCCTCTCTCCAGTGCTAGAAATAAACCTTTTCACCCCCACCCCCATCTTCTAGCCCCCTTCCAACGCTCTGCCGTCCCCTTTTAACAAAAATATCCTGAGCCCTCTCCACCCCCACCACCCCCATCCCGTACTTTTTTCATTAAATTTGAGCAGTATTGCCATCCCACTCTCTTCAGACGATTTGGCGTCAATGTCGGTTATTCATGTCTGTAATCGTGTCAAAGTATGATCAGAATTTTCTGTTTTTCTTGATATAACCGATCTTTCTCCCTTCGTCATTCCATCCACCATCATCTTTCCCTTCTGTCTTCTAAATTTTTGTTCAGACTGACCTGTTTATTGTGTGAATCTTGTATGGTTTGATTGCTTCTTTTCATTTTTGTTTATCAGCGCCAACAGAAACGTCATGTATTATAGGCTTATCTAGGGACTGTTTGTCAGTGACGATATCTTATTTGATGGGTTTTCGTTTAGGGGGGAGGGGGGGAGCGGAGACTGATGTGCAAGGAATCACGAGGATGATCAGAAATGATCGTTCTAATTGCAAACTGTCAGTGACGAGGTCTGATGGCATGTTGGAAAGTTCATCGCCTCTCTGTCAGTGACGAGGTCTGATGGCATGTTGGAAGTTCATCGCCTCTCTGTCAGTGACCAGGTCTGATGGCATGTTGGAGTTCATCGCCTCTCTGTCAGTGACCAGGTCTGATGGCATGTTGGAAGTTCATCGCCTCTCTGTCAGTGACCAGGTCTGATGGCATGTTGGAAGTTCATCACCTCACTGTCAGTAACCAGGTCTGATGGCATGTTGAAAGTTCATCGCCTCTCTGTCAGTGACCAGGTCTGATGGCATGTTGGAAGTTCATCGCCTCTCTGTCAGTGACCAGGTCTGATGGCATGTTGGAAGTTCATCGCCTCACTGTCAGTGACCAGGTCTGATGGCATGTTGAAAAGTTCATCGCCTCACTGTCAGTGACCAGGTCTGATGGCATGTTGGAAGTTCATCGCCTCACTGTCAGTGACCAGGTCTGATGGCATGTTGGAAGTTCATCGCCTCTCTGTCAGTGACCAGGTCTGATGGCATGTTGGAAGTTCATCGCCTCTCTGTCAGTGACCAGGTCTGATGGCATGTTGGAAGTTCATCGCCTCTCCAGCATTCTCACTGGCGAGGTGATGAGAGATTTGGCATTGCATGGCATGGTGTGATTGGAACGAATACTGCCCGGTCGGATGATGGTGGACGTTGCTTTGCCTGAGCTGTGGAATTTTTGGAGGGTTTTTTGCTTCCTCATCTTACATGCTGTGCCTGTGACTGCACTCCCAGGGCTGTGGCAAGAAGCGAGGAACTCTCGGACTGACAATAGACTGTCAAAATCCAGCTACTTGAAGTAGGTCCTTCCTTCTGTCTCCAGAGCGCATTAGAAGGAAAAGGTGCCGTGCAGACGACATACTGGTCACCCCTGTCATACTCCTTGTAAAGAGCAACCAGGTTTCATGGTCCATACCACGCCATGAACTGCTCGGCCTGAAACATCTTGTTATGGAGTGTCGGGATGTGTATGGTCAAAGACTTATGCTTCCTACGCCAGATTCTGTGAAGACTTTCTTTTCAAATGTTCTACCTGATGCCACAAAGAAAACAACACATTTATGACTTGATCTGAGTTAAATCAGGTTGGCGATATACTTTGTGCTGGACAGGTCTTTTATTTGCAGCGCTTGGTATGCTGAAGATTTATAGTCCCTGCCTGGTTTACTGGTACACAGCTCCCCGGTTAACTTGCACACAGTCCCATGGTTGCCCTGGAAACAGTTCTGTGGTTAACTTCTACCGAATTGCAGTTAGTGGAGAGTCTTCATATTTATAATATTATATTTTCTTAATTTTATGTTCCCATTTTCTTCATCTTCAAACCCCCCCCCCACCGTAAGTTCAAATCTTTGCCAAGTCATTACTGTTATGACAGAGGGGTTATTGGCCTGCACTTGTTTTTCCCCTACTATTAGATTGTTCGTCTTTGTATTTGTCTGACTTTATTCAAGTTTAAAAGGCTGTGCCAGTCTTGAATAAAAGTTACTCTGTGTTAGGTTTTCTTATGGGAGCAAGAGTTACCCTACTTGTTTATTGTTTACTGTTCCCTGCCTCATTTTATTTTCAACTTCATTATTTACATTTAAAAAGAAACGCTGTTATGAAAGAAACGACGGGAATGAAAAATTGGAGATAGCCAGTGTTATCAGTGATGATTTGTGATCAATATTGTCAAATGTTTTGCAAAGTCAGTAAATTGAACCCCAGTCAATATTTGCTAAATTATTGGTCGACATGATTTGCCAGTGCTGTATGGCAAGAGTGGCTGGCACGAAATCCAGACAGTATGATATTTGTTTATATATTGTCCTCTGTTTGGTAGTTTGGTAGAGATGACATCGAATGTTGTCATCTTGATGGAGAAGGATCAGCATTGGTTGCAATATTTGCATGAAATATAATTTAGCATGAAACATAATTTAACATATGTTATGAATTTGTAAACCAGTGTCTGTATCTGCTTGTAAAATTCCAGTTTTATAATGATAAGAGCATCGCTGAAAATGTTCATCGCAGATTCACGTCTTTGACCTTTTCAGGCAGGGGAGGAAAGTCCAGTTAATAGCAGTTCTTCCACGTGAAGTTCACGTGCACACTCATGAGTGCGGGCACGCACATACACACATGAGTAAAAAATGCACGTGACAAACGACAACACGCAGACACAACACAAATGTGATGCGCTGTGTTCAAAGTGAATATTCTGCACAGCTTCGTTGTTTCTCGATTGACACTGTGACAATAAATGCTCTCGGTTTCCTTTTTTTTTCATCTTCTTTTCCTTTGGTCATGCACGAATGCAAATCTTGTCGGCTTCAGATGAAACGCCCAGAGTTTTAAACGAGGAGTGTTTATTCTCATGGGGGGAAAACTGAAAGCAAGGAGGGATAATGAACAAGAAGAAAGACAACTCTAGATCCCACGGTTGAACGGTGACATGCCCAGTCCAGACTGATTCTGCGTTTGGCACCATCGCCTCTTATCTCCATTTGTGCTAGGTGAATGGATACCGGAAGCAGCATTGATTATTCCACCATGGAGGAAAAGTTGCCTCCTTCGTGTATCATTTCCTGAAAGCAAAGAAGTGTTCAAGACACTCAAGTCTGCCACCCCCACCCCCACACACCCACCACCCCTGTACTCCAACCTCAATTCCCTCATGCTGCTGGCTAGACTGGCATACTTCTCGGTCTAGGAGACGTGAGCTTGTTCCATTCTGCTTTCACGCGGCACAGTGAGTTCAGTCAGAATCCGTCGTTTTGATGGAACTGAGTGGAGTACAGTTCTCGGTCTTACGGCACTTTTCTGCTCTGTACTCCCAGTCATGCATTCCATCCAGTCAACCCCACTTCCATGCTCGTGAAGCCAGCTTTTCTGGACCATGATTTGTAGCCCTTTGCCGTGTAGAACGTCGATGCTGAGGCTTCTGATGGCGTAATCCGCTGGCATTGCTGACTGCACGTGCGATTTCTTTTAGCGTTCGGTGCTGGGATGTGTTTTGAAAGGCAGCGTAGAGTACAGTCTGTCATGCAGTCTCTGACTGGAATGGAAGTCCATCGATAGCACCGTCTTCCTTTTCCTGACCCATATTGATCATGGTGTCTGTAATGTCGGGACATCCCTTTAATGTTTTTCGATATCTCGGAGCTCTTCATTATGCGTGAAATACACAAATCCCCTGTCTGTACCCACACACATCGATTTGCACTCCCTTACTGCCCCGACTTAGCCAGTTTCCTTCGCTTGTATTACGCCGCCGATTGTGTGTGTGTGTGTGTGTGTGTGTGTGTGTGTGTGTGTGGCAGACAGACAGACAGAGAGATGAAGAGTAATAGATTAAAGCTGCATGATCTAATGGCCGTAGAGGCAGTGAACTGTATGAGGCTGGCCGTGTCGCGGGCACGGTATTATGGAAAGTGAGCCCATCCCTTTCCTCAGGCTGAACTTCGTTGGCATCGCGACGACGACGAGGAAAGCGAATTTCATGACGCCGATGACCAGAGGAGAAGAGGGAGAAGGAGGACAGGCCGCAAACTAAAGATGCCGATTATTTTGTTCTTGTTCTTCTCCTCCTTCACCTGTTTCTCACGCGCCTCTCGTTTAACCACCTCCTCCTCCTTTTTATCCTTTTTTCTTTTTCATCGTCATCTTCTTCGTTTTCTTCCGAGCGGCGAATCCCTTGAATCGTCTTCTTTTTCTTATTTTATTTCTTCGTCCTCCACTTCTACTTCTTCTTGTTGTTTTCTCCTTCTGCTCTTCCTCGTCGTCATTTTCTTATGACTGCAGAATCCAAGTTTATTTCCAAGGTGACTGATCGAATTATCCAAAAAGAAAGAAAAAAGAAGGGTTTCAAAGATGAAAATTACGAATATTTTGAAAGAAATAAAAGCAGAATGAACATAAATCATTCACACATGTATGCGGACGTGCGCGGCACGCACGCACGCACGCACGCGCTCACACACACACACACACACACACACACACACACACACACACACACACACACACACACACACACACACGGTGGGGCGGGGGGGGGGGGGGGGAGACTCATACGCACACGCACGCACGCACACGCACGCACGGCTAGAGAAACGTATGCAGGAGTGCTGAGAGAGGGGGGAGGGATACAGTTTTATGGTCAGTTTCTCTATCAAGGATTACACATTAAGTTTCTTACGTTGCTTTTTTTTTTTTTTTTTTTTTTTTTTTTAGTATAACATTTTTTTTCTTTCTTCTGAACCGAGAATGTGGATTGTCGTTCGTTTAGGCATACCTTCATTTCCTTACAAAATTTTGTTTTAGTTAGTTTTCCCCAAAAATCTCTCTCTCTCTCTCTCTCTCTCTCTCTGTCTCTCTCTCTCTCTCACCCAGAGGTGTGTGTGTGTTTAGATTGATTTATTTGTTGACACGTATCTGATGTTGTAGACTGAATCACTTGTTTACTTAAATTGTCCATGTATTGCATGTCTGAAGTCTTTGGTATTTGTCTGAATATAGGAGTACAACCAGCAGTTAGAGTAGCAGTAGTAGCTGAGTGGTAGTCGCAACAGCAGCAGAAGTGCTGGTAACAGTAATATTAGCAGCAATAATAGTTTAAGAAGCAGCAGTAGTTGTAGTAGCAGCAGCAGCCGTGGTATGAACAATAAATCTTTTGCCGGCCTTATGAACTGGAATAACTCGATTGGTAGAGTGCCAGGCTCATGACCCTGGTGATCATGGCGTTTTAGGTTTGAATCTCCACCGGACTGTTTCCCCTCGGAGTTAACATTGGTTCTGACTCCATTTCCCAAAAAGTCCCCATGGAACTAACGTTAGTTCTGACTCCACTTCCTAAAACGTTCTCTGCGTGGACACACGCATAAGATTTTTCGCACACGGAAAACCCCATCACAGACGTTTGGGAGAGAAGGCTAGTTTGGCCGTTGGCGTGGATGACGCGAAGTCACTTAGAATACATCTTCCGTACATATCAAAGGGAAAGGCTGAATGACTGAAATTCGACTGAATGACATGGGAAACGAATGATTAGCGCCAGCGTTCAGCTCTTCTTCAGTCGGCAGCTCGTTGTGCTAATGTGACCGTGGGTTGTAAAGCTCTTGACATTTGGTCTTTTGCTAGGGATAATTGCTAAATAAGTATGAAAATGATGATCTGTTATCACCAAGTAATAAATAAACTAAAGCAGAAACGGCTGCCTGGCTTGTCTTTCAACCTGTGGAAGAGGTTGGTCTGTGATAAGTATCTGGTTTGTTCTCAAATGTTGGTGATTGTTGTAGTGATAATCTCACTCTCGGATGTTGCAGGGTCGATGTACAAGGGTCACGTGGAGTTCCTGGCGCCCACCGTGGCTGAGTTGGCCCAGCTGGAGAAGACCGCCCAGACTTCCTTCATCGACCTTAAGTTCAAGAAGAAATTCGCCCGACGCGCCTAGACCTGAACTGGGGACCTCTGGAGCAGCCAACCGTCACCAGACCTTAGTTTCACAGCACACTGGACACACACACATGAGACCTGGGCTCTAGACCTCCTTCCCCACGTTGTATGTTCGCCAGAACTGGTTCAAAACGAAATTCCCTAAACATGCATAGAGTTTTAAATCGTGACCTCGATTTTTTCCAGACTGTAAAAACTTTTCTTGTGTTAAATTTATGCCATTAAATACCACCACCTGGGCCATTTTCCAAAGCTCGAGAATGGAGGTCAAATTATAATGGTTAACAACGGCGCTTAACGTTTAGAAATGACATTCAAAATTAAGACAACTTGTGATCTATAAACAACGGCAGTTTTTTTTTCTTTCAGTGTACAAGTGGGGAAGACAAACGATGGTCTGCAAGAACACTCTGCGTAGCCATATTTTACGAAAGGTTTTGGTGATGAACCTGGCAAAACATATTCACAGTCTGGTCTGAAACGTCGTCATTGTGCTGTGAATCAGGTGTATCGGAAACGCCTCTGAACGACCCCATCCTCTTCGTGTCTGTTGTCAGAAAAACAAATCATAGTCAGGTGGCAGTCCTATCAGTCATGCCTTGCTCCCGTCTTCACAGCCAGACCTAGTTAGTATGCTACTCCACCTTCTGCTCCATCCTCCATCCATGTGTCAAGCTGTGAGGATGGAATTTTTTACTGTTCCCCTGTCTCCCATTTTTCACTGTAAGGTTCTCTTTTATACCATCTTTCGCTGCAACAGGGCGTTTAGTCGTTCATCTGCGTCATTCCATTTTCATAGAAATATTTCATTTGACTAGAACGTAATCTGAAAATGTGTCAAAATGATGGAAAGCTTGATCGTTTAAAAAAAAATGGAATTTTGTTTTCAAGTCTTGAGTGAATAGTTATAGATTATGCTCAGTCATCGAAGTTTATCACACAATTTGACAGATTGCCGCTTTGTGCAGGGATGATGTCTCAACAGACATGAACTTTGATCATGAATTAGCAGAATGCTTTCCATACTTTTCTCTTCACGTCTGTGATCTCAAGTTTGAACACTCTGCATAATATTTTGTTATCATTACTGCATGGTAGGAAAGGAGTGCTTAACATGGCTTAATTATTACATTGCCCCTAGTTTAATCTGAAACTTAGTGTGGTCAGTCTTGCAGGAACCCGTTTTTATCCAGAATGTGTTCGGAGGGAGAGAATCATACACAAACCATTTCTCATTTGAAAGCTGGAGTTAACTCTGATATCACAGACGTCTAATCCAACGCGTTTTCAAAGATTCGAGACAAAACAGATCTTGTCCTGATTGCGAATGATGTATTTCAGGCTGCATGCCATCATATCTCACGTGCTCCTGTGTTTCCACTTCACGTCACTGTAGTCACAGACCCCCTCATCTTTCTGCCTCATCATCCCTCAGGCATGTTGCATCATGCTGTGCAGTCCCAGATAGCATTGCTGCGGAAGACAGTTTAGGGGTTCCTCAGAGAAATGTTAGGGTTTTTTGGTTACTTCTTTAAATCGTACATTTGGCTCCTCATATCCTGTTAAACATGTTAATTGTGCAGTAGCTGTTAATTGTGCAGTAGCAATACTGGGCTGTATAACTGGTTATTTGGTCATAGGCAGCAGTACAGTAGAAATATTTGGCTCTACAACGGACTACTTATTGTGGTTATTTGGTCATAGGCAGTACAGTAGAAATATTTCGCTGTACAACGGACTACTTATTGATGTAATAGAGATGTTGGGCAATGTAAGTGGTTATGTATTAATACAGTAATGGAGATAATGGGCGACAGTTCTGACCATTTGGTCAAAGGTTGTGTGGGAGAGAGATCTTGGGCTGTCTAACTGGGTATTTAATCAAAAGCAGTATAGTATAGATTTTGGGCTATATAATTAGTTATCTAATCACTGGTAGCATAGTTAAGATAAGGGTCAGTGTAAGTGGTTATTTAGTCACAGATAGTGAAATAGAAATATAAGGTAATATAACTAGTTACTTAGTCACAGGTAATGTTGTGGGAATATTGGGCTGTGTAACTGGTTACTTGGTGACAGGTCGTATAGAAGAGATGTTGGGCTACATAACTGGTTTAGTCGCAGGTGGCGTAGTGGATGTATTGGACTCCATAACTGATATGTAGTCACAGGCAGTGTTGTAGGAATATTGGACTTTATAACCAGTTATTTAGTCACTGGCGGTATTTGCTGTTGTGCTGACAAGTGTCGACCTTTGTCATGTTTCCATCGTGTCTTGTGAAAAGAAAATGTTTGAGTTTTCTCCTCTTAATGATTCAGTGTTGATATTTTAATAACATGCTGCATATTTTTCCATGTACGGTACGC
>CM031612.1:45462174-45479674 GCA_018398815.1 Conus ventricosus | reverse complement strand
TTTCTCATTTCACCGACTGCACTTCATCGATTTGCATGTCACCTAAATCAAAAGCCCCCCCCCCCCTCTCAGTTCTTCACCACGTCACGAATGACTTTCATCCCAGCCAGCGAGTTACTGTTCGTTGAACTCCACATTTTCTTCAGAGCATCACTTGAGTGAGAGATGACTGAGAACGGATCCATGGCTTATGCCTAGTGTACTGTGTGTTTCTAAGCTGAACTCCGTTCTGAATGTGGATTGCTTACTTGTGTGTGTAAGTATGTGTATATTGTATGTATGTAATGTATGTGTGTGTTTGTGTGTATCAGTATGTATGTAATGTGTGTATATATGTATCTATGTAATGTACACATACACACGTGTGTATGTTTGTTGTGTATATGTAATGCATTTATGTGTGTGGGGTCTGTACATATGTATGTGTGTGAGGTATGTACGTACCTTATCAAAATGTAAACACCCGCCTTTGCGAAGTGGTTAGCGTCGCAGACTTCCGTCTGGGAGGTCGTGGGTTCGATTCCTGTCAGAGCCATGTGGGATTTTTCTGCCCCGACCGGTTCCAACCCAGAGCCGAGTTTGCTATGTGCTCAATTGGGAAGACTGGGACCACACAGTTGAGTTTCATCCACTTAATTAATGGATGCGTCTTTGAGTTTGCTCAAATTCCCTGACCAACACTGCAGGTGTCTATCTCTCGGGCCTGGTTGACGTCAGGATGTATTCTGAAAGTAAGCGTAGAATACAACCCTGCCATGCAGTCTCAGACCAGAATGGAAATCCATGGCATCATCTTCATCATCCTCATTCTCCTCGACCGGCATTGAAAAAAGTCTCAAATTCTGTGGCCCTTCATGCCCTGTTCTCTTGGTGACCTTGGTTTGTCCTCTCTGCGGCCGCGTAAACGTCGTTTGATTCCGTTGGGATCACCGGTATCGGCGAGTCCAGAGGAGGGAGGGAGGGGGGGGGGGGCTGTTGTTGGATGAACATGGTGACACCCTCCGGAGCTCACTCACGCCGGCTTTGCGACTGAGCAATTATTGTCGTCAGTAGGGGGTTTAGTAAGTGGCGTATATTGGATCAGAACAGACGCCACTGAACACCACTGAAGTGACTCGGCAGCAGTGCAGTGGCTTCTCTGGTGGGTTGCCTTCTGACGACTTGACATTGACTGCTCCCTGTGGATTGCCGGTGCCGGGGCTGCGGCGGGCCGGACTGGGCTGTGGCTGTGGACGGGATGTCAAAATGAGCGGCGTGGGTACTTTGCCACTGAGGTGGCACAGAAAGTGGGACAGCAACAAAAAAGTATATACATATGTTTGTAGGTGTATTATAGATTTAAGGAAATGTGTACTGTGTATGTATGTCGTTAGAATGTATATTATATATATGTGTGAAGTCAGAGTGTGGTGACCGCAGGTTTTAGACGGTCAAAACACATCACCCTTAAGGTGAATGAGACAGGATTCTTCACGACAGATTTGCCAATGAACGTTTTCGTCAGAACTCTTATTCTTTAGGCTTACTTGTGTATGTTGATGACTTGTGTATGTTGATGCGTCATTTTAGATTTTGTTTTTAGTTTGTTATTCACATTTTACTCCCTTTTTTTCATCCGAACAACAGTGAAGTGCGGTGGTGGTGTGGTGGTGGTGGTGGTGGTGAGTTTTGAGTTTTCTTTCCATACATATGTGTGTTTTAAGGTGTGCTTTCTCGTGGTGTGTGATGAAGAGAAGGCAATTGATGTATTGTTTTCACCGGGCAATTGACATCACTGGCAAAGCATGCTTCTCAGTCTGAATGTCGCCACAAATTTCTTGGCCTTAGGTGAAATGTGACGGAAGCAGCCTCAGGGGGATGATGATTCTGGATTTTGCTGCATGTAATTCCATCAAATGAGATTAGATGATTCGTGATTCGGCAATACGTGAGACTTCAATCTAAGCGTGGTGTTTATCACCCACCGTTGGATCAAAGGAGATGGATGGGTGAAGTGGTTTGTGTCCTGTGTTTGTTGGATCAAGACAAGCACCATTAAATTTCTCTGACGTGATCCAGCAGAAGTACAGTGTCTCCTCTGGTGGGTTGCGTCATGACAGCTTGATGTCCACTGCTCCTTGTGGACTGTGGAGCTGGGAGTATGACAGGACGATCCCTGGCGTGAACGTGTCAGGGGGAGCCGGAATGAGTGGCATGGGCATGGGAAAAAGACCACAGAAGAATCATGGAGGATACGCCAGCAAAAAAATTACCAAGTTTAAGGTTAAACGAAGCACTTGAGAAGAATGCTTTTTACTTCTTTTTTTTCTTCATTTTTCTATCCTGCTTTCTTTGGCTCAGTGCCAGTGGCATTAAGCACATTTTTCGCTTTCCATAACAGATGTTCCTTCACATCCTCGTATAACGTCGGCACTTACCATAGGTCATACAATAGATGAGGACAGCAGTTCCAGAAATGAGGAAGGATGCGGGGGGGGGGGGGGGGGGGGGGGGCGATCTAACACTATACAGGTATCACAACACGATCACACTGGAAGGTGGACTGCAGACAGGCAGTGGGATTTGAACTCGCAACCGGTGGTTTTTCCAAGACGATGTCATTTTGTTGTCAAGGACCGCTGAGCCATCCAGGCATCCAAAGATATACAGACATGGTCAGACCTCAACAGTGCTCTGTATGTTGGACCATGTCAACAGTTTCTCCATTGGTTCCACTTTATTGATTCATGCACTAGCTAATGATTTGGTGTCATATCTCCCTTACCCTCCCTATTCCCCCCCCCGCCGTTTCAACTAGGACGCGTTGTTGTTCAGTTTGAACTGGGAACGTCTGAGACGCACCCTTTGGTACAGTTTGGTGAAAATCTGTTTTTTTTCCTTTGGAAAAGCTTTGCATTATTGGCCCCGTCACGACTCGCCAAAGAAGAGACGTCCGAAAAGTCTGTTTGTAGAGCAAACGGGTCCACTCCTTCGGCTCCCACGGAGTGGAATCCAGCGACTGAAATCGAATCAGGTCGTTGCCGCTTTCGCTCCAATCGATGTTGGTTGTCTGGGAACGTATTCACTAGAGCACTGATTTGAGCCCTGAGTGTCAAAGGACTCTAGTGGTGATTTCCCACCTTTCTTCTGGCCTGTTTCCTCATCAGTTTCCTACGACATCGCACCCACTTCCTCCTCTCTCCTCGTCAGTGGTGGTTGTGAAGAATTATGTTTTGACTCTCGCAGTACACTGATCTGAGCATACTGGCATTTTAAAGAATCTCACAACATGATTAATTGTTGTTTTATTCTTGGAATGTATTCAATACCAGATCTGTCTCGCTTCCCCACTTCTCCAGCTTCTGTCTTCCTCTGGTGGGTTGCAATGTGTTTATATCTGAACTGTTTCTATGGTTGTGAATTCTGTTTATGTTCCATGACGTCCAGTTCACGGCGGCCCGTTCAAGACGTTCAGACGACTCCTGACCCCAGGGATCTGCTCTCCTGCTACTGACAGCTGACGTCCAGCAGACCCTGTGGAAGGGCAGTGACAGCAGCACACACTACAACAACTGTCCAGTCAGGGTGGAGATGGTTTGCTGACAGTGGAAGGGCAGTGACAGCAGCACACACTACAACAACTGTCCAGTCAGGGTGGAGATGGTTTGCTGACAGTGGAAGGGCAGTGACAGCAGCACACACTACAACAACTGTCCAGTCAGGGTGGAGATGGTTTGCTGACAGTGGAAGGGCAGTGACAGCAGCACACACTACAACAACTGTCCAGTCAGGGTGGAGATGGTTGCTGACAGTGATTGCAGGTCAATCATAGTTGCTTCGCTTTCTCGATCAGCATGTTGGCAGAAGGTTTAACAAGGAGTCTTAAGGCACACAAAGATACATCGATCAGCAGAACAATCTGGTCCACTGTTCAGACTGTTGTCATTACGTAGCTTTACATAGTGATGGCGTGTGTAGTTCTCTGTAAAGACCCTTATTTTTTAACACTGCGTTACTTCATAACGCCAGCCCTTGTGTGTGTGTGTGTGTGTGTGTGTGTGTGTGTGTGTGTGTGTGTGTGTGTGTGTGTGTGTGTACGTGTGTGTTGGAGACAGAGAGGGAGGGAAGCAACAGCGGAGAACTGGGGTGGACGTGGGTATGGGTGAAGGAATGGCTGACTTTTGTGACCTTACACACTACTGAAACAGGGAGGCAAAACCAATCTTCCGTTGGTCATAATGAAGCGAACCTGGGATAAGAGTATTGGACAGTGGTCATAACTGATGAGACGAGCTGATGAACTTCACCACTTCACTGTAACTCAAAAGGAACCTCGTATGAACTACAGAGCCGACGGGACAGGGGAAAGAGAGAAGGGTGCAGGAGGAGAGGGAGGGGGGGGGGGGGGGGGTCATGGCGAGACGAATAGGTGGGTAATTTTGGTAAACTTAACTGGTGTGTTATTCGCCTGCCTGCCTCTTCTTCCCTCCATCTCTCTGTCCTGCCCAAACTATCAGTGCCCAGCCATAAATTACACTCTCCGTGAGCGCGTGCATGTGTGTGTGTGCGTGTGTGTGTGTGTGCAGTTTTGGAAGATTTCCGTTGTACTTAATAACTGAATAGAATTCAATACTGTTCACAGTTGCACTCTTCACAGACATGGATGTAAAGTTTTGTACTGGTAGCTAAAACCTAACGTTTCCTTGCAGTTATATCATTTAATTCTAGATGTGACTAGCCTTTAACACTGATTTTTTTATTTATTTATAAAGTATTAATGTAAAGATGCTTTCATTTGCAGTTTATTTGCAATGTAAAAAAAAAATGACGCATTAGCGAAGCGGGATACACATAAACATCCAACAATTCCATCAGGTGGGCAGTATATTTGATAAACTGTTCTCACATCTGGTAGACGAATGCTAGGAACATGCGTACATCATGTCAACAATTCGTGTTATAGTTTTAAAAGAAATCTAAGCTTATTTATCATGAAAGAATATCTAGGATTCAAGCAGGAGAATCTAAGATTCAATGGAGGCAAAACATACAATAAATACAATGAGCACAGCATGTAACTTCTGCTCCCATGGCCAAACAGTGAGTTGTACACGACACTAGGTTGGAGTTTTGTAATGGTGCATCGAACTATTTCTCCAAGGGAAGAAGAATTAATTTTCATTTTCATTTATATGTTAAAGCTATACCCAACCATGGATACCTTGATCATTTACACTTAACAGTTATTCTCCAGCCAATGACACATTATAATGTACACATGATTATTATGCTCTGCCACTGAAACTTTATTACGTACATATAATAATCATGCCCTGCAACTAAAACTTTTATTACACATGCAGTTATTATGCTATGCCACTGAAACTTTATCATACGCAGAAAATGTTTATGCTGTAAAATTTAGAAAGAGAGGGAGTTAGTTACCGCCAAGGACACAGACAAACAAAGCACAGGACAAGACACAATGCATTTCGACCTCTTGGGTCTTCTTCGGGCATAAAACAGATCACATTTAACATTTAGGACAGTACGAACGAAGACGGAAACGACAGAGGGGATTATGGGAGAGGAAAAAGGAGAGGGGGTGGGTGGGGGTGGGGGGCGGGGGAGGAGTTTGTAGGTTGTTGTAGCTGGTTTAGTGGAGTGGTATGATATATTTGTGACTGTTGTGGTTAAGGTGGATTGATAATAGTGCTCAGTGGGGGGGGGGGGGGGGGGGGGGGGGGGGGAGAGGATTTATAAAAATACAGTCGACTCAGGATATTACGTCACCCCTCGGGGAATGTTTTTGAGCGACGTTATATCGGTGACGCTATATCGGTTATCGGTTATAACGTCACTTTTACGCGCGGGTGACGTTATAACCGGAGTCCAAGAGTTATGTCCCTTTCTAAAGTACTGACTTTTTATAAAACTGTGTCAGAAATGAAAAGTACAACATTACTGTTGTCGAAAAATCACAACAACATATTGTTGTAAGTTTTAAACTAACTTATTATTACAATAATCTTTGATTCACTTCCTCGTATACAGAATTCGGAGATATTCTCTTCTTCGCATGTTTCTAAACGCTAGACCATGAATACAAAATTTCATACACAAAATTTTCCCGAAATTCGCCAGTTGTATCAATGTACAGTATTGTGAGTGCTGATTCTGAGACAGATGGTTTGTATTTCTTAAAGGTGTGTCAGGCTCTGTCTGGTCCCATCGACAATCTCTTGAATTAGAGTGTCCGACGTTATTGGCCTTATGGACACACACACACACACAGCTGTCGTGTATATTGTGAATACTGTTTCTCAAACAGATTGCCTGTATTTCTGAATTTCTGAACGGTGTGTTAGACTGTCGCCGTCGGCAATCTCTTTAATTAGGGTGTCCGACGTTAAGCCTCATGTACACACTTGGCTGTCGTTAGCAATTCCACTAAAATAACATGTGATGATGAAATGCGATTACTTGTGTCAGCTGTCGTTTATTTTTTGGGCAGAAAAAAGCAGAAGAGGACACGTTTATTCAGTTGCTGTTGTTGTGCATACCTGCGCTAAACACTCACAGAGTCACTTGGTACAGAGAAAGGTGACTCTGTCATCCACAGTGGAAAGATTGCGTGCACGACCATTTTTGATTATCCCGCCTCGTAGGCAGCCGTACTCCGTCTTCGGAGGTTTGTTTATTCAGTGTTTTTATTCATATTCTGCTAGATCTTCACCTGTCCTTGATGTCCGAAGAAATGAAAATGACGAGAACTTCATGGGTCCTTATAATTACTGTCTATTTGGCTTATATTTATTATTATAATGTCACCTCATATAACGTCCATCGCTTTCCAAGTATAGTCATAATAGTGCACTCAGAGTGCAGTATCACTTTTGTCAGTTTGTCGGTTCATTGCATTTAGTGTTTACCTTTAAAATTTAGCCTGAGCGACCTACTCAGTCGACAAGACCAGTCAAAGTGAAGCTCAGTCCACGCCGAGGGCAGCTGTAGTTAGTATACTACGGACGAAAAAACAAAACAAAAAAAACCGTCGTAGTCTCTTCTCATCCTTTCGACCTCCTCCTACGTCATTTCAATAATCGACTTCTTTTATATGCGTGATTGAAGGACAGAAGTAGACAGATCCATTCGCACGCGCTCGCGCAGGAGTACAGCCCTGATGTGGCCCTTTGCGGTCGGCTGGGCTATAAGCAACATTATCTTATCTTATCTCGCGCAGGAGTAACCATGCATGCATGTCGTGGACAGGACAGGATTATCCTCAGCCTTTTTGATGTCAATTTTTTCTTTCCATGAAAGAGACTTTCTCTTCGCAGCATCCTTAGCAGCAGTCGCCATTTCTCCAAACCGTCATGTCATATCCGTGAAATGTACGTGCGATGGGGCAGAGACTGCGGGGGAAACCAGAGCAGGTTCCGTAAGCGTGAAGAGGGAGGAGAGGTTGGTGGGGGTAGGGTAGAGAGAGTGAGGGGCACATCCGGCGTGAGGTTGTATGACTTGTAACTGAAGGCTGCAGATGAAGCCGCTGTAATCGATGATTTTGCAAACTGCCATGGGGATTGGTATGACGTTATAACCGACATGGTGAGTGACGTTATAACGGGGTGACGTTATATCCGGTGACGTTATATCCGAGGTTAAAATAGTCTTGGAAAGAAGGAATTGCGCCAGGACCGGTCTTTGGGGTGACGTTATAACGGGGGTGACGTTATATCCGGCGACGTTATAAACGAAGTAGACTATATATATATATACAATATATATATTTTATATATATATATATATATATATTATATATATATATATATAATGGTAGTAAATACCAGCAGAGATTTAAAAAAATGCTCAACCGGACTGGGAGCAACATTTGTTAAAAGGCAAGGCTTAAAAACTATCTACAACAAGCTACATTTTCTTGTGAAAAGTGTGTGACCAGGAGTTGTATGTTGGTGAGTTTCCCTCCCTGTTGGAGGATGTTCTCCCCTTGGAGAGTGTAAGCTTGCTGGAGGCTCATTTTGAGAAGTATTTATTTATTTTTTCCCCATCCACCCACTCAAGCACATACTGTTAGTTAGGCAGAATCATCTGCCACTGCAGGTATGAATGCGTATCTCCCCCTATTTCTTCAATCTAAGACATAAGAGCAAGCTTTGTTTTATAATTCAATATATATATAAAATTAGAGTCAAAAGACCACTCAGAAGTCTAAAAATGCTCAACCAAATAGGGAGCGACATAACAGTTTAAAATAGGATTTTAAAATGGATTAAAACCACCTACAAATTTGTTTCGAGCAAGTGCTCTCCTCAGGGTATGTACAACATGGGCGCGCCACCAGTGTTATATAGATTAGTGTGTGGGCGTGTGAGCTCTGCGCGTGTGGCACATGGCCTGTAGATTTTTTCTTTTTTGGGGCGCGTTCAGGGGGGACGTGCAGGGAATGGTGCATTGACAAAGATTTCCATTTGTGCCTGCAATTAATAATCATTTCTACTTTAGAGTTCAGGGATGCTAGATGGGGTTTACATAATATCAGCCACTTTTCTGTAGTACATAAGTTGCATTTTTTAGAAATGTTGTATGGTGCTGCTCTTTTTATAATTTTCCATGATATGTTGTAATCTATTTTCTTATCTTTAAGCTTCCAAATATATTTACTTAGTTCTGTTTGGTTTTTATATTTTTCATTTTTGAAGGACTGTTATGGTTTGCATATTGGTTTTAAAACGAACGCGCAATTTATCAATGAACACACACACACACACACACAACACACACACACACACACACACACACACCACACAACACACAAAGGGGAACCACATGTAAACAGTATTCTGGGTGAGTTATGATCATAATGAGGACTATTGTGATAAATTGTCTCACAATGATGGTCTTCTTTTTCGTTCACTTAGGCAGGAATCCTAGAGGTAATGGGAAAGGCTCCTGTATGGTGAAGACACTGAACGCGCCCAAAAAAGAAAAAATCTACAGGCCACGTGCCACACGCGCAGAGCTCACACGCCCACACACTAATCTATATAACACTGGTGGCGTGCCCATGTTGTACATACCCTGAGGAGAGCACTTGCTCGAAACAAATTTGTAGGGTGGTTTTTATCCATTTTTAAATCTTATTTTAAACTGTTATATATATATATATATATACATGGAAAAAAGTTAAGCAACCCTAAATGAAACATACCGTCCCAGGTAACTGTGAGTATTAACATGGCACAAATAGTAATTCTGACAAGACGGGTATTCCATAGAGATGATAAAACCAGCCAAGTGTGACAGTGAGTCTCTGGCTGCATGTGGCGTGCACGAGCATCACACCATCCGTGCACTCGCAAAAATGGAAGTTTGGTCACTCCACAGAAACGTGCGTTTTTGAGTAAGTTTCTCACTGCACAGTCATGTCCAACAAGATGGAACGAAGAAGAATGTCAGAAGGACAACGTTGGCAAATTATTGGCATGCATTCTACTGGTATGACCAGCAAAGCTATTGGACGTCAACTGGGATACCAAACGTCAGTAATCAGCCGATTGATAAGAAAACATGCTGAAACGAACACAGTGAATGCCCGGCCACGATCAGGCAGACCACGTGTCAGTACCCAGCGTGAAGACAGGGCGCTCCACCGACTGGTACGGCAACAGCGATTCGCAACTTCAACCACACTGAAACGGCAGTGGCTGCCAAATCGACATCTGTCCACAAAAACCGTTAGAAATCGCTTGCAAGCTATAGGACTGAGGGCAAGAAGAGTCATCAAGCGTCCACACCTTACAGACAATCATAAGAGATTACGTTTGACCTGGTGTCTTGCCCGACAGCACTGGAACCTAAGGAACTGGAGGAAGATCCACTGGTCTGATGAAAGCCGCTTCTTCTGCATGTTACAGATGGCAGAGCGAGAGTATGGAGGCATCCCCAAACAGCCTATGCTGCAAGGAACATCAAACAAACTGTACCTTTCGGCGGAGGCTCCGTCATGGTGTGAGGATGCATCTCACACGACTGCAAGATGGACCTGGTGACCATTCGTGGCAACTTGACAGGAGATCGCTACATCCGGGAGGTACTGCAGCCAGCTGTTGTGCCTCATTTTGACGACCACCCACTAGCCACAAGACCTGTGTTCATGGATGACAATGCCCGGCCTCATCGTTCAAGAGCAGTCACAGCATACCTCCAGCAAGAGGGATGAGACGAAGGATTCAGGCAGTCATCAATGTACAGGGAGGATACACCCGTATTGATTTTTGTTTGCTGTTATGCTATCTGGACACTTTCATTGTTGTTTTCCTACCAAAATTAATTTCGGCATCAACTGGATGAAATTGTTATTTTCAAACTTAACCATGCCATGTTTTTGTTCAAAATGGTGCACATCTTGGTTCACCATTTTGCAGTTGAATTATCAAACACTGAACCATATTTCTATTGTTTCGGTAATGGACAGTGTCATACTTTCATGGAATAAAGACCATTTTGATTTACTTGAGTGTTGCTTTCATTTAAATAGTATTATATCTCGTCCTTAGCGATAAATGTGAGGGTTGCTTAACTTTTTTCCATGTGTATATATATATATATATATTTTAGTTAAAACAGGTTAAAAGAGGAATCTTAAAACTATCTACAAATTTGTTTCGAGCGTGTTGCGCTGTCATCAGGATCCTGATGACAGCGCAACACGCTCGAAACAAATTTGTAGATAGTTTTAAGATTCCTCTTTTAACTTGTTTTAACTAATGTTGCTCCCCAAGGGGTTGAGCACTTAAAAAATTGTTTTAGGCATTTTAAATATACTGATCTATATATCTATATATATACACACACACACACACACACACACACACACACACACACACACACACACACACACACACACACACATTTTAAAACAAAACAAAAAAATGATTTATCAGTCACTGATGGGTGATGATCATATGAGATCAACAGTACTATAGGATGGTCTTCTCCGTTCACTTGGGCAGGAATCCTGGAGGTAATGGGAAAGGCTGCTGTATAAAGGCCCTCCAGTGGTCAATAAAGTTTTGCACTCATCGGTGTTGGCAGGCTAGGTTTCTACTTTGAGTGTTGCTGGGAATGTTCCGTTGTCATTGGGGCTGTACTGCATTGATAAATTGAAGACTCGCCGGTGTGGAATATTGTGGACCTGTGATGTCAGAATCTGGAGTGCCCTGTTCTCAGTCTCACAATGATGGTCTTCTTTTTCGTTCACTTAGGCAGGAATCCTGGAGGTAATGGGAAAGGCTGCTGTATGGTGAAGACCCTCCAGTGGTCAGTAAGGTTTTGCACTCATAGGTGAGTTGGCAGGCTAGGTTTCTACTTTGCGTTTGGCTGGGAATGTTCCGCTGTGACTGGGGCTGTACTGCATTGATAATTTGAAGAATCACCGGTGTGGAATATAGTGGACCTGTGATGTCAAAGTCTGGAGTGCCCTGTTCTCAGTCTCACAATGTTCACTTGGTCCGATCTGTGCATCCGGTAGTATGCATCCCTCTTGTTGAAGTCTGGGTGCTGCTCATCTTCCTATTTGTCTCCTTGAAAATACATTTGATGTATTCAAAGGAGGCTTCCTTTTACAGTTGGGGTGCTGTCCTCCTTCCTTTGTCAATTGGTCAGCTTCTTCATTTCCTTATATATTGCAGTATGAAGGTGTTCACTGGATGGCAGTATTTTCAGTGACTGATAAATGGTAATCGTTTTAGATCAGTAGTACCATAGGATGATGATCATTGTTATATAAGTGGAATAATGTAGTAGTGATGGTACAACGGTGCCAGTTGGGGGGATAAAGGAAAATATCAACGACCTGTGGGTGATGCTTATCGTTGCTGTGTTATTGACACTGTCTCCACAGGATGGACAAGGTGATATGAGTCAGAACGTCGAAGTTCCCGTTTAGGGAACTTTCACTATGGTGCCAGACAAGACGGTGGCCCATCTGTGTGTTTCTGGAAACAGAGAACATCAAGTAAAAGAAACTGTGTTTCTTTTCCCTTTAAAAAATCAGGCCCTGGTCCCCTTTCGTGCCTCCGCCGCCATTTCCCTTGAGCCAAGAGGTTGTCTGGCAGCAGAGTCGAGCCTAACAGCGCAGACATTGATTACAGACTAACAGTTCTATAGTCTTGCGGGAAAACTGATGGCAGTCGGCTACCACCTGTACTTAACTTGCCGCCAGGTCCGGTTCCCTCTCTTTTTTTCATTAGTGAAGGGCCGTTGTGTTCTCTTTAGATCTGATGGTCTGTCTCTCAGTGACGTGGCACGAAGGACTGTGAAAGGGGGAAACTTTGTTAGCTCAGCAGGTAAATTAGGACGGTGAATGTCTTGCCTGGGGACATATGGACTTGGCCAAATTCTTGTCTGAGAGGGAGGAAGACTCCAGTGTATGTCTGGTTTGAGAGGGAAACTAAATACGCAGTTTTCCTATCGGGGGAGAGGGGGGGGGATGGGTGCGCCGATTTTTTTTTTCTGGGAAGAAAGATATGACTGCACCTCGCATTTTGCAATAAAGAAAAGGAATACAGCTAATTTCTTGTGTTGAGAGGTAAAATGAATTTGGTAAATTTGTTGTGTGTGAGGAAAAATGAACATGGCAAAATTCTTATGAGAAGAAATTTGAATGTAGCGAACTTTTTTGTCTGAAGGGGAGATAATATGTTGAACATCTGGTTACTGATGGATAGTAGTGGCTTATTTTCTTGTCTGAGAGGGAACCTTAATGCAGTGTTTCTTGTCTGAGAGGGAACCTTAATACAGTGTTTCTTGTCTGAGAGGGAACCTGATACAGTGTTCATTGTCTGAGAGGGAACCTTAAATACAGTGGTTTTCTTGTCTGAGAGTAAACGTGAATACAGTGTTTCTTGTCTGAGAGGGAACCTTAATGCAGTGTTTCTTGTCTGAGAGGGAACCTTGATACAGTGTTCATTGTCTGAGAGGGAACCTTATATACAGTGTTCATTGTCTGAGAGGGAACCTTGATACAGTGTTTCTTGTCTGAGAGGGAACCTGAATACAGTGTTTGTCTGAGAGGGAACCTGAATACAGTGTTCATTGTCTGAGAGGGAACCTGAATACAGTGTTCATTGTCTGAGAGGGAACCTGAATACAGTGTTCATTGTTGAGAGGGAACCTGAACAGTTTATTGAGAGAAATACATACGACATTTTGTTTCTCTGAGACGGAGTCTGAGAGAGAAGATGAAAACCACAGAATATTAATTCGCCGAATTTCTTGTGTGGAAGGCAAAACAAATATGGTCAATTCCTTCTGTCTGAGGAAATGAGTATGGGAAATATTTGGTTCGAGAGAGAAAATGAATAAAACGAGTTTCTCTTCTAAGATGTGTATAAACACAGCGAAGTTCTCATCTGTAATAAACACACACGCGGTAAAGTTTTGGTCTTAGAAGAAAACACACGAGGCAACTTTTGTCTGAAAGGAAAAAACAAGACAGTGAATTTCTTTTCTTGTCGGGAAATAAAATAGAATGAAATACTTGTCTGAGAGAGAAGTGAATACAGCTGTCTGTCTGTTAGTCTGCATGTCCATTGATGAGCCTGCTTGTTCCTGCTTCTCTGTTTCTGTCTGTCTTCTCTCTCTCTCTCTCTCTCTCTCTCTCTCTCTCTCTCTCTCTCTCTCTCTCTGAGTTTCTGTCTGTCTGCGTCCTCTCAGTCTCTTCTCTCTCTCTCTCTTCTCTCTCTCTCTCTCTCTCTCTCTCTCATCTCTCCTCTCTCTCTGCGCCTCAGTCTCGCCTGTCATTTTCAGAAAGAAAAAGGAAAACAGATACTACGTGCTTGAAAAAAAAATGCCGGGCTACGACATTAAACTAAGTTGGAACTGCAGACAGCACCTTCCTCTGTGACAGGGGATTGCCCCTAGGCCATGATCTCTGGTACAGAATAATCATCACCCACTTCCCCAATCCCACCAACCCAGCGCTGTCTCTTACCTTTTGTCCACGCAATCCGTGCTAAGCGTGCTTTCGCTCATACATCCGATAAAACTGGACCAGAGAGATCACGAACTGGCGTGACAACAGTTAAGGTCGTCTTGCAGCTCACAAGACTTGAGTGAAGAGGTGTCTGTGGTTGTTGTGTTCTCTGACCTTGTCTTCATTGATTTGGTGCTGTATCTTTCAGTGTGTCAGTGTGTCCAGACTGAGGAATGCAGTGAAGGAGGATGCTACAAGGCAACGGCCTTTCCCTGCAAGCAAGTAACAAGGCGGAAAAAAATAAAGTAAAGAGGACAGCTGTTCCTTTTGAGGCGTTTTGCGTGGTCTTTTCTGCGTTTCTGGTGATGCCCAGGGCTTGAGATGCTCCATGATGTTAGTGCCTACGTCTGTGAGTGATGTTGGTTTTTAGTGGCTCCAGCACAACTCTAATACCCAAGTGTCCCACCCACACATGTATGATCGAGATCGCCCTTGATTACCTATTTATCCAAGTACAAGGTTTATGTTTTTATTCACAATTTATAACACCAACATTTCTGCTCTGAGAACAATAACTTTGCACGCAAAATGCCAGTTTGACCAGTAAAGAACAATCGCTCAAGTGTCTTGACATAATGGCGAAACACATTGTAAAACACTCTTGTCAGAGACAGGCTAAGGTAGTTAACTTGTAGTTAAAACAAACAAGTAAACACATGCAAAAAATCTGATTTGAAGAACCAGTACAGAGCAGTCCATCAGGCGTCTTGACATATGGTAAAACATATTGTACAACACTCATTTTCAGAGACAACTAGAGTATTTAACATGCAAATAAAACAAACAAGCAAACACGTGCAAAAAAAAATCGGATTAAAAGATTAAAACGTATCTTTGCAGTTTGGTTGTTGGGAGTCCTATGTTCATATCGAAGTCATTCACCACTTCCATTAATCTTGCTAGCTCTCTGCCTATTGGAGAGTAGCCTTCTGTTCACCAGTCATTGCTGCTGGTTATGTCAGACTATCGCATTTTAAGCACGCGCACGTTCACGTGCAGGCAAAGGCTTCATGCTGGCACTGGGCCGCCCTCCCTAAACAGCAGAGAAAGTGACATTGCTGGGTACCTTAAGGGCAGCCCAGCCATCTGAACAATTCTCTCACAGCGTGCAGTGGCATTGATTCCTGAAAGTGGTGCGTGACCTGCGCCAGGAAATATGATACCAGCAAAAGGGAATTGTAGGAAAAGGCAAGTGAGACACTGATCCTCTTTCCTCTTAAGTGCAGCTGTGAGCAGCTGTGCTTTGCACAAACATCAACTGCAGATTACTACTATTAAAAGATCTGCAACGTATCTCAAAACCTTTACCTTCCACACAAAATTTATATTTCACACACACACACACACACACACACAAACGCGCGCGCGCGCGCTTGCACGCACTCACCGCACGCACACACAGCAACGCACACACGCACGCATGTATGCACGCACTCACACTTGGGAAAATACCCAGAGTTGCAAGACCTTCCACACAAATTCATGTATGTGCACTATGTCGGACGTTGAACGTCGACATGAGCCCTCCTGACTTTGTCTGCCGGGTGGGGTATGCGTCTGTCTACATCATGCGTAGTTCAATCCACCTGACAACCAGCACCAAAAGCCCTAGTTGTGTGTGTGTGTGTGTGTGTGTGTGTGTGTGTGTGTGTGTGTGTGTGTGTGTGTGTGTGTTGGTGGGTACGGCCCTCTACCTCCAGAGGAAAGAGAAGAACAGTCCTGAGAGAATCCTGGAAAACAGTCGGGGAAACTCACACTGTCATCCATGCAGGCCTCTCAGGACGCCGCTCAGTTCTACACAATGCCCATTGTCGTCTGTGGTTGAATCATGTTACCCCACCCCAGGGGCTGACAAGCTGGATGGATCATTTCTATTCCGTGTTCAGCTGGGTCCTTTGTTCACGTTATACCTGTATTGATCCACTTGTGTCGGTATGTAAACGTCCTTTCAATGAGACATTCAGCTCTGGTCTAGCATGTAGTATGCATCTGGTGCATTGAGAAGGCCCAAGGCAATAAAAAGAAATTATCACTGGCGAATATTTGAGGGAAAATTCATGTAATGGGGCAACAAAAGTACAAATAAGAAAAAAAAAATGTTTGAAAAGACTCTGGTCGTTGCTGCATTATTGCGATGTTGTGTCCCCACCGACCCAGTTCTAAATATCACCCAGAGAAATCTATTGCGACTATGCAGGTGTGGCGATACAATACATTGGATTTGAGCATGCCTTTACATTATGATATTACGTGTTCCTTTGATTGAAGCTTTCAAAATTCCCATCAGAATGTGATAGTCCACCAGAGCAATGCATTCATTCAATTCATCCTAGCGATGCATGTCTCCAGACAATTTCCATTTGTGGCTAGATATCGACCGGATATCACTCTGTGTTCCTGCCACCCACAGCAGCTTCGTTTTGATGTTGTTTGAACAGTGCTCACGTCTACCTTCCCCCCACCATCCTCTCCCCCTCCCCCGTAACTGCCATGGTTGGGTGGGATGATGAGAGCTGTGGGTGTGACGTCCCCTGGATTGCTGTGGTGCTTTCAGCTTGTGCACGTCTGTTCACTCTGTCAATGAGACTAGTCACCACTGGGCTGCCCACACAATGCTATGAAAATGACACTTTTTGATCTCTCTCTCTCTCTCTCTCTCTCTCTCTCTCTCTCTCTCTCTCTCTCTCTCCCCCAAGCACACAACTTCCACACCCCATTTCTTCATTTTACAAATTCTCACCGTTTGTTAAAGAGAAGGAAGTTCCATGGTACACGCAATCTGATAAACCATTCTGCATTACTCATCCTCTGTCCCATTGCTGGGATGTATGAATACAAAGAGAGGCGAAACATTTTACAGCTGATTCCAACCAGATTGTTGTCCTTGATGGTTCATCTAACATTACTCTCTGAAGATCAGCAGGCCTTCTTGTCATGTCATCTATGACAAAGGTGACAATTGGTCTTGTTGTACAGCATTGTTTACTGTCAGGGCTTGGAATTGATTTGGATGTTTAGTCATGGCATCTTGATTTGAACATGTTTCCCTTAGTTTGCTTGTAGCCCTGATGTGGATGCTGTGTCGCCTAGACTATAATCAACATGACTTGGCCCCCAGGATGCACATGTGTGTGTGTGTGTGTGTGTGTGTGTGTGTGTGTGTGTGTGTGTGTGTGTGTGTGTGTGTGTGTGTGTGTGTGTGCGTGTGTGTGTGTGTGATACAGAGAGAGAGTGTGTGTGTGCGTGCGTTCGTGCGTGCGCGTGTGCATGCGTGTGCATGCGTGTGTGCGTGCATGTGTGTGTGTTCATGTGCGTGCTTGCTTGCACTACTTTTGTATTCTCTCTCTCTCACACACACACACACACACACACACACACACACACACACACACACACACACACACAGAGGCAGACAGAGAAAGTCAGAGAGAGAAAGGGACGGGGGCGGGGGGGGGGGGGTGGGGG